>CAMZMU010000052.1:146785398-147320478 GCA_947311845.1 Poa pratensis
AAACTTGGCACTTTATTAAAAACTCCAGAAACTAAACTAAAAACAAACTCTCTTGTTACAGCAAGAGGACACAAAGAAAATCAACATAAAAATAACCGGGTTGCCTCCCGCAAAGCGCTTTCTTTATAGCCATATAGCTAGGCTTCTTGTTGTTTATTGAAGATGAAGCTCATGAGGGAGCTTGAACTTTGATGTGCCCCTCTTCTTGGGAAGTGTTCCATGCACTTCTTGTGTGGAAACTGAAACTTCACGTTCCCTTCTTTTGAATCAATGATAGCACCTGTAGTACGAAGAAAAGGTCTTCCAAGAATAATAGGACTAGAGGTTTTATTCCCCATGTCCATGATTAGAAAATCAACAGGCACAAAAGTCATATGTAACTCTACCATAACATCACTTACTTTTCCTAAAGCATGTTTAATGGAATCATCAGCAAGTGCAAGTTCAATAGAGCATTTTTCAAGATTTTTCAATTCAAGTACTTCATATAGTTCTTTAGATAAAACAGAGACACTAGATCCTAGATCAAGTATGGCATGGTGTGTCTCTTTTCCAATAGTTACTAGTACCTTGGGAATCCATATATCCCCAAGCTTAGGTGGTATCATAGCCTCTTGGTTGTACCTAGCAATCTTTTCTTTCAAGACATGATTAGCAATATAAGAACCAAAACCAGCTTGGTTAGTGTTGATGGAAGGATCACTTGCAAATTTTTGTAAGATAGATATTAATTCATGCAAGCTACAATTTTCTAAGTCAAGCAATGGATCCTTGACTTCACTAAGCATTTTAACTTCCTCAACTTTTTTTCCCTATTGTATAGGTTGAAAATTTCATAACGGTCATCAAACACATCTTCATACTTGGGCTTTTTCTAAACTTTCTTTAATTCTCACTTCCAAAAGCAAGCCATCAAGTAGATAGTGAGCATCATTAGCAGCAATATTCATAAAAGAATTTTCACATTCATTATCCAAAAAGACTTTAGAGGTTTCAGACAATCCTCTATAAAACATATGCATGAGCATCCAATCTCTAAGACCATGTTCCATTCCAAAATCTATACCTCTAAACCTTTCCCATGTTTTCACTAGAGGTTAATCCTCTTCTTGTTTAAAGGTGATAAGTACTTGTCTAAGGTTACAAACCTTTTCAATGGAACAAAATATTTCAACGAATACAGCTTTTAAATATAACCAAGTGCTTAAATTTCCAGTGGCCATCTTAATATCCAATCTAAGGCTTTTCCACCTAGGGAGTAAGGAAAAAGCTTAATTTCAACATTAGCATGGCTCAAGTTCAACATTTTGCACCTTTCCTTAAACTTCTTAAGATGAAGTATAGGATCTTCTTTTGGCTTCCCATAAAAACGGTGTTCATAAATCACTTTCATGATATTAGGATCTACCACACATTTCTCAACAGGGATATTCATATCTTGAGGAAAGTTCTTAACACTAAATGGCCAAAAGGTTCTTTTTTCCATTTTAGCAAGTTTTTATGTTTTTTTTAATTTTTTATGCAAAACTGAAAATAAAATGACACTAACAAATGCAAACCTAAATAACAAATGTAACACAAAATGCAAAACTGAAAATAAAATATGCAAACCAAAATATAAAATGCAAGACAATGACAAAACAAAATAATTTGCTTTGAAGGTAAAGATGGATAAGATGATACTCTCGTAGGTGCAACCTCCCCAAGCTTAGGTGTTAGCACAAGTTGGTGATGTTGACTTTGTTGTTAGATGGATGCAGAAAACAAAGTTGGTGCACTCCCTTGGATAAATCTCTTCAGCTATGATTCCCCGGCAACATCGCCAGAAAACAGTCTTGATGGCCCTTGAAGAGGTTGATCTACGGCTCCAGAAAACAGTCTTGATGTCTGGTGCGTAGTTACCTGCGTAAAAAATAAATGGGTTAGGTCGAGACTCCAAGTGCAGAGTGTGTAGTAAGTGGAAGACGTGTTTTCCCCACGAGGGTGACTCGAGGGTTTAATATCAAACTCTCGGGGAATCAGTAGTGAAAGATTTATCTTCCTATCCTTCTTTTGGTCACCTACAAAACAATGTTAAATGTTTTGGTCCTCAACCTCACCTGTGGTTGTCAAGCACAAGGTGTAAGAATGATATCAAGATAGTATGTAATGCAAGCAAGAAATAAATATGCAATGATGGGAAATAAATATGCAAGGATGATGATAACAATAATAAATGCTATTTTGGGGGTTTTTAATGATGTATGCAAGATGTAAAAATGTTTTTGTATTTTCGGATTTAATAATGGCAGAAAATGTAAAAGTGGTAAAAGTTGTTGGAAAGTTGTTTCTTATGATAAAAAATGGACCGGGTTTCACAAATGCACTCTTCCTTTAATAAAGTGGTAGACAATGGAACACTAGAGTTGACATATGAGATTGCAACACAAAAGTTTAGTGACAAGTTAGTAATTATATGGGCATCACGTCCTAACATAGAGACCTTTTGATTATTATTTTCACTTATACTCCACCAAGATACGAACTAAATCATAACACCTCAGTAATTAAGATGACTCAGAGTATAGCTTCAAGTATCATGACATGAAGTTCAAATAAGAACATGCTAGATCTAGTCATGGAGTAGTGGTAATGGTCACACCCACATCTCCGGTAACATGGTATTTTTGTTTATCCCTAGTGAGGCAACAAAGTAAGGTAGAGATACCCAAGTGGATCGCAGAACTTTCTCTCACATTCACCGCACTAGCCACCCCCCGTTACTCCAACTAATGCACACATCACTCCACACACGCTCTCATAAACATGCTTGATCCTAACAAGTGAATAAGAACGGGCTACATAATATGCATCTATATTCATAACTGAAACAAAACATTTGCAATCTCAAACATATATTAACTCATAAAAAGATCCACCATATAGGTATTACAACGATGACCGTAATCATGTTCCGCAGCTCATACGGTACTAATTAGTGAAGCTCAAAGAGAGGAGAGATACATAAGTTACTTCCACAAACCCATAGTCCAGAGGTGAACTACTCCATCTTCATCATGGAGACGGTGGCGAAGTCGATGGAGAAGATGGAGACCACGCCGGCAGCGCCCCACCGGAGTTTTTCCCCTCCAATCTGCAGCTCCAGATCTCTCTTTCGGTGTTTCTATGTTTTGGCGGCGCTATTTCCAGAGAACGACGGGGGGTTATTTTTATAGGCGTTTTTAGGTCAAGACGAGCTCGGTGGAGAAAAGATCGACGGCAGCGGAGCCACGAGGGCCAAAAGAGTGGGCCCCACGCGGCCAGTACAGGGGCCGCGTGGGCCACCCTCTTTTGGGCCTCAGGCCTTGTTTGTTCGCTTCCTTCGCCCCCAAGTCTTCTTCCTTTCAAATATTATGCTCGTAATTTTGCAGGTCATTTGGACGTCGTTTGGGTCCCTAAAACATTAAAGGAAAAAATAGGGTTTTCTGCTTGCGCGGGGTTAATTCCATAAAAATAGGAAAATTACGAAATATTCCAAAAATCATTATAAAACATTATTATAACCCTTATATGATGCAAATATGATTGGAATACAAGTAATATAGTGCAAAGTTCATGTATGCATTTTACATGCATCACCTGATCAGCAAGTTCTCGGGCTGGAAGATCGGCTGGATTGCAGTGTCCGGCAGACTTGTCCTTGTTAAGGTGGTGCTCTCGGCTATCCCCACTTTCCAAATGCTCGCTATTGCACATCCCAAATGGCTTGATAAAATTGTAAATAGGATCCAGCGATCCTTTCTATGGACTAGGGAGTGCACTGTGACCGAGAGAGCAAGTGCCTAGTTCGTTGGTCGGTGTTTGCCAACCAACTGCTAATGGTGGTCTCAGAATCCCTAACCTCACTCTTCATGGTCATGCTCTACGGATGAGATGGCTTTGGCAGGATCATACTCAGTTGGACAAGCCATGGCACGGACTGCCCTTTCCGTCGGAACCAACTACCAAGAGCTTGTTCATTGCTTGCACTTCAATCATTCTTGGTAACGGATCCTCTACCCTGTTCTCGCATGTTCATTGGCTCAATGGTGTGCCTCTAAAATCAGCTTACCCTGCACTCTTCAAGCACAGCTGTGGATCGAGACTCATGGTTCAGGATGCAATGGCTGACATCAAGTGGATCCAATGCATCAAACCCAGTCCCAATGTTCAGGTACTGAGGGATTACCTCGCCCTTGCTGTCCAGTTATCGACCCTCACATTGGATGCAAGGACTCCTCACAGTATTCGCTGGAAGTGGACCGCTAATGGCGCCTATAGTGCAAGCTCGGCATATCAGTTTCAGTTCCTCACCCGCACGCTGTCCAATTTCCCCAAGTTGACCTGGCAAGTTAAGGTCCCTCCCAAAATCCAATTCTTCGCTTGGCTGTCTATTCAGGGAAAGTGTTCCACCGCTGACATGCTGCAAAAGCCTCTACACATGAGTCCGCGGAGCGGAGGAATCATCTCTTCTCTTATCTTATGGTGACAATGCATTACCCACTGTCCAGCTATGTACCAGGCTAAAGCTTAGAACTATGACAGGTTTACTTAATGCAGTCATGTGATTTGCATTTTCTGCCTGTGCCGTTGTTGTGTGTGAATGTCCAACCTGTGCTTGAACAGAACGCTTCATCCAAATTGCATATGTTCAAACGAGATACACACTTAATAATGCAATTGTATTTGAAGACATTTTCATTTTGCTTCTGTCTCAAATAACTGGTAAGTATATATTTTGTACTCCCTCCGTTCGGAAAAGGATGTCACAAAAATGATCTATCTATAGTTCATTTAGATGCTAGCATTCAGGTATGACATGTGAACTAGGTTAAGCGCATACGTGTGCATGAGAAGATTGCAGCTGTCCATCAATTATTACTACTAGTTAGAATATTTGAGATGGACGCTAATTAGGGAATATCAGTGGGATGACATGGACAATTGATTGGTTAGAAGATCAAGTGATGTATATAGCTTGCATACGCTTAGTGGGGTTTTGCTTCATAAGATTTATAGATTTGCTTTAACATATTTTGCATTGGAGTTCTATATTATCTGACCCTCAATCAGGTTTAGCGTCTCTAGCACTTTTGCTACTTTGTATTCCCACCAATAGGATATATACATGGCAGTGTGCCCTTTCTATTTGCATGCACAATATTTATCAAAATGTTATCATCCATTAGCAACTTTGTTCATGTGTTCCACCATGAAGATGAACTTAATACAAGATATAGCTTGTTCTCAGCATATTCATATGTGCTATCCCTCTTTAATTTGGACTTATAAACTGCAGGTTGAGCAAAAAGGCGGAAGATGCAATTGTGGGGTGTACTACTGTAGTACTGTCAGTCTTTCAGCTTGTGTCTGCGAGAGGAAATAAGTTGGGACATGTAGCGCCGTTTGTTCTTGTGGAAGTGGCCCTTGTGTGGTGTAATACTGTCAGCTTGTGTTTTTATCCTGTCCCTGTCGAAAACGTTCTCCGTTTGTGAATGATGATGATGATGATAGCTTGACTGCCGGTTGTAATTTCATATTTTTAGTTCAGATGTGTCAAGAGTTTTGAGGACTGCTGACCTGACGACGTATTCCTGTTGTTTCAGTAACCCTCATTTCAATCAGAAACGCACTGCAAATTTTTTGCACGTGTGTTCGTATACAGAAATTGTTAGACATGATATTGCTAGAGATCCTAACTTATAATTTTTCAATTGCATTTTCCACACTTGCTACTTCTGTTAGCGCCAAGATTAATCAAACTACCTTTTTCAATCTCCAAATAGAGCATGAATCAACTGCTCTTGAGCCTCCTGATTTCCCTTGATCGATTCTCCGGCACGCTATAAATCAAGCAACACCTATTGGAAAAATAGACTCCAAAGTTACTCATGTGGAATTGTGGATCGATCAATGCTGCACCACAAAAGAAAGGAAAAGCAGACACGTGGTAACAGAGCGAGATCGAGTCATCGAACAAACGATGCACATTGGATTCAAGAGCTCGCCCGTTGCTGGGAGCCTGGAAGTATCGTATGTTCTTCTTTTGGATTCAGGTGGACCGATTATGGAGGTTGCCGGACTTTTTTTTCTTCCCCTAAATCTAGCTAAATTCTTCTTTCCCCTTCAAAAAAAGTTCAGAAGATATGCACTCAACTGGGTGTGCAAAAAGTACAGACACAAATTGACACCGCACAATTCCGTTTCTGTTCTAGCTGTAACCGAAAGTTCAGATAATTCTGAAACTACGCCGTGAGAGGTGTTAAATTGAACTGAATGAGCACACTGCAACTAGTAACGCATAAGTATCAATACAAATCAGATGCAACGCATTCGTGATACCTAAAGAAACAAACTACTACCCATGCTATATGCCGTGTACCAGCATACTATACAAAGCTGTAAAGTGTAAACCTGTAAACAAGAGTAGCAAGGTAACTGGTAAATGAATAATCGATCTGTGTGTGGCAAAACTGAATCTATACAGTCCCAATTCACTGAACTCAATAGGAGTCGGTACACAGTGGTCATGTGACATGTCCGGCTCGAAGGGGCCGAAGTGCTTCTCCATGCACTCGAGCTTCTGCTTCTCGTTGAACATGGCGAACATGTACGTTTCCACGGCCTTCCCCGGCCGCCGCGGCGTGCCGGTTGCCGCGGCCACGTGCCACAGCACCATGTTGTTGTACGCCGGCACGTTCTCCATGGTGGCGGCGCCGCCTGACGGCCACCCGGTCTTCGACACCACCACCTCCAGCCCTACGCCCCGGCCGTGTGCGCCGCGTCTAGGATCGCGTCGAACATGTTGATGTCCAGGCATCCAGCAGTCCACCGTCCACCGACAACACCTTGGAGTTGGGCGGCGCGCTTGACCCAGCCAACACGCATACCCGAGCTGCACCGTCTCCGGCTACGCCGCGTATGCGAAGTACGGGTACATGCTCACCAGAAGCAGCGCATTTTTCAACAGCAGGTACGACACAATCGGCAGCAGTTTTAAAATCTTTACAAAAGTGAGTACTAATCGCATTACTGGGATATCCCATAAGGTTATTAGACCCACACAGTCGGCATTCATGCCTGGCCGACATATACTTGAGGGGGTTGTGATCCTCCGTGAAACCATACATGAACTTCAGAGAAAGAAGATGGATGGTGTTTTGTTTAAAATTGATTTTGAGAAGCCATATGATAAGGTTAAGTGGCATTTTCTATTACAGGCCTTACGCATGAAAGGCTTTTCACAAAAATGATGTGACTAGATTATGCAGTTTGTTAAAGGAGGTAGTGTTGGGATACGTGTAAATGGTGACATTGGTCATTATTTTCAGGCAAAGAAAGGGCTTAGGCAAGGAGATCCTCTGTCCCCGATGCTATTTAATATAGTAGCGGACATGTTGGCTATACTGATTGCAAGGGCAAAGGCAGATGGCAAGGTAGGAGGCCTCATTCCTCATTTGATTGAGGGTGGGGTATCTATATTTCAGTATGCTGACGACACTATCTTATTCATGGAACACGATCTAGATAAGGCCATAAATATGAAGTTAATACTGTGTATATTCGAGCAACTTTCAGGTTTAAAGATTAACTTCCAAAAGTGAGATTTTCTGTTTTGGCAAAGCAAAGGAGGTAGAAGAGCAGTACAAGCATATTTTCGGATGTGAGTCTGGCTCTTTACCTTTCAAATATTTAGGAGTATCAGTTCATTATAGAAAACTTCGTAATGCAGAATGGAATTCAGTAGAGGGCATGTTTGAAGGCAAATTGGGATGCTGGAGGGGTAAGCTACTCTTATACGGAGATCGGCTTGTTTTTATTAATTTTGTATTAACTAGCTTACCGATGTTCATTTTGTCTTTCCTGGAAATACCTAAAGGCGTACGGAAACGACTAGATTTTTATCATTCATGTTTCTTTTGGCAGAGCGATGAGCATAAAAAGAAATATCGGTTAACTAAATGGAACATCATATGCCGACCGAAGGACCAAGGAGGTCTCGGCATTGAGGTGTTAGAACTAAAAAACAAATGTTTACTCAGCAAATGGTTGTTTAAGCTTTTGAACGAAGACGGGGTATGGCAAGAACTACTCCGAAATAAATATTTAAGCACTTAACCGTTAGCACAAGTGGAAGTTAGCCCAACTGATTCACCTTTTTGGAAAGGCCTCATGAGAGTGAAAGAGGAGTTCTTTCATAGAGGTTTTTCAGGAGACGGGAAAGGCACAAGGTTTTGGGAAGATACATGGTTAGGGGACACACCACTTCAACAACAATATCCATCTTTATATAACATTGTGCATAAAAAAAATGTTCTGGTGCATGATGTCTTTCATGGGGCGCCGCCTTTAAATATTAGTTTTAGGAGGGCTTTGATTGGAGACAAGTGGGATGCATGGTTACACTTGTGTCTCCGTTTGATGGATATTAATTTGACAGACACTAGGGATACTTTTGTGTGGAAACTTACAACCAATGGAGTATTTACGGTCAAAACAATGTATGAGGATTTGATGAATGGACATACTAGATTTTTGCGTAAATACTTGTGGAAGTTGAAGATTCCTCTCAAAATTAAATTTTTCATGTGGTTCCTCAATAGGAAAGTCTTGCTCACAAAGGATAACTTATTAAAAAGAAACCGGCACGGATGTTCTAAATGTTTTTTTTGTGGATGTGAAGAATCTATTGATCATTTATTCATCTCGTGTCCCTTTGCTCGTTTAATATGGCGTGTTGTATTTTGTACATATAATATCCCACCACCCACAAATGTTTCCAATATGTTTGGAAATTGGTTGAATGGATAGATAAAAAGACCACAACTAGGATTCGTATTGGCGTGTCAGCGATCTGTTGGTGTATTTGGAATTGCTGGAATGATATTGTTCTTTACAGGAACAAATTTTCATGTTTTACAGGTTATCAATATGGCGGCTTACTGGATCCAGTTATGGGCTACCCTGCTTTCGTCGGATCAGCAGGAGCTTATGGTTACTAGATGCGCTCGTCTCCTGTTGGTGGCACGGGAGTTTTCTCCCGACATACGTGGCAACATACTAGGCGACTTTTGTAGTTTAAACTATGTTGCTTTTTCGATGGTTGATACATGTCTCAACCTTGTGTGATCGTTGAGTTGTAATAAGTTCATACTTGGATGATTGATCAATAAAAGGCTGTGTGCATCACTCGATGCAGAGGCCGGGGCTTCACCGCATTTCTAAAAAAAACAAGCGGCACCATCACCGCCGCCTGCGACGGTGGGTACGAGCCTACGAGGCACCAAGCATGGACTTGGCCATGACCGTGGTGACGGGCACGCCGGTGATACCAACTGCCCTGTTCACAACCTCAAGGTTCCGAACGACCGGCAGGACGTGCACGCCATGGTCGGTCGGGATGACCTCGTTGCCGGCACTGATGTACTGAAAGCGGCGGATCAGAGAATTAGACGAGAAACTGAAGAAAGAGGGAAAAGGATCTAACACGTGGAGATTTGAGACAAAATTACCTAAATACCCTTTAATATCGAGTAAAAATAAGTACGAGTTATGTAGTTTCAAGCAGTATCCTTCTGGTACTTGGTAGCTCCTATTTTACCACCGTCAGATTAGGCGGATGGACGATTGTTAAAATTACCAACTACCCTAAAACTTATACTATAATATATATACTCCCTCTACCAAATTAATTTGTGTTTTGAATTTAGTCAAAGTAAAACTTAGAAAAGATGTCAACATGCAAAATAAAAACGCATATAATATGAACAAATATTTTATGACGATTCCAGTATATTGTTTTTTATAGGAGACATTGATAAGTTTTCTTATATATTTTGTCAAAATTTGTTTAACTTTCAAGACCCATATCGCAAGGTAGTCTTGAACGAGGCAAGTATTATAGTTCCTAATATAGAGATATAGCACCCATTTAAAATAGCAAATATTGGCCTAGTAATTGAAAATATTCAAGGTCTACTTATATACGATGCCCAATATTAAAAAAACAGCGCTTCGTCTTTTAGAAAAGTACAAGATCCATGAAAACAATATGTCGAGATTTTGATGATATCATTTTACAAGTTGCATTTAGGATTAATTAAATTGGGCCCTTTGCAAAATTAATTTATGAAATCAAATCATGCAACTAATGCAAATGTACCATACCGTGATATACATTATATTTGTGTGATAATCACGAGTTCACATCACAAGGTCATACAACTTTGTGGTCGTTACAATCTTATAAAATGTGTGATTAAATATGAGTAACGATTGTGTGATCTTTCCACTTAAAGATGACCTATTTAATAGCTTGCGGAGTTCTCAAGCAAAGGAGAAGGTGTGATAGAATGCCTAAATATCCATTGTTTTTCAGTGTAGGGTTGTAAGCTTTGAGATATTTGAGGTAATACCAAAAAAATAGCTAAGATATACTAGCAACGGGTAATGGGCTTCTTTACGTGCATAAGCATCCTAGGTAATTAAGACTATGTTAAACATAAGCTGGTTCATGTATTACTTACGGTATCCTGCCTACCAGGATAGTTTTTGCTTGCTCCTGGCTTCGTCCGAATAACCTTGCCATATCAAAATATCAGATCTTCGGGTTCATTTTAGGATCTAGCTAGCACGATATTGCTTGAACTGAGGTCTCTAAGGATTACCATCTATCTCGAGTCTTGGTGGAGATAAAGAATCCCCTTGCTACTCCTTGAACTGTCCTTACCAGGTTGGCCAATAATACATAGATCTCCTTGGAGCATGTTTCAAGTCAAGTGCAAAATGAAATGTATTATCAGTCAAAGCTGTTCTAGAATCGTGACCATCAATAGGAACATACCAAAGAGGAATGCATCCTAGATTTTATTAGGTAAAAAGTTGTAAATTGTCAAATTTTCACCGTCGTGAATGCAGTAGCCAAGAAGTCAAACTATTTATGTTGCAGTTTGGCAATCATAATTAATCAATTCATTTTTTTAATTCATTATGCCTCAGCCAAATCATCCTACTCTTTGGACAGCAACTTCTTTGCCACCTTGGAACAGATACGTGGACATGGCATTTCGGGTTGTCCTTTTTGTACAGGTCACAAAAATATATTTTCTTTCAAAAACTTTTTGTGCTAACATAAAATGTGTTGAAGTATATGCGAAATTTTAATTTTGATTTTTGTCACTTTGAAAATTAGTTTTTGAGACATGACCCATATGGATTTCTGCAGATACACGGACTGAGCTACACTGAGGCGCCTGATGCGCTGATAAATCCACCAAACGTGTACCCTCCATCCATGAGTCGCACCAGTAGGGCTCTGTCTTATGGTTTTTTGCGGTTTTCGGAAGTTTCTTAAAACTTTCGAGCTGGTTATTTCTGGTTAACCGGTTTCTTTTGTTTTCTTTACATTTTTTGTGTCTTTTGTCGTTCTTTTCCGGTACATTTTTTGCTTCTTTTTCCTGTTTTGTTTTTCTAATTTCTAGTGTTTTTAAAATGTTTAGTTTTCTTCATATTTTTAAAAAATTCAGATTTGTAAAATGTTCAAAATTATAAAAATCACATTGGAAAATGCTCAAATTTTAAAAGTGTTCGTAATTTCTTCATGAACCATTTTCAAATTCATGAATATTTTTATGAACCATTTTCAAATTTACGAACCACTTTCAGTTTCATGAATATTTTTTCCTGACCAATTTCATATTCATGAATAATTTTTTCGTGAACCATGTTCTGATCCATGAAAAAAATTTCATGAAAATATCTTAAATTCGTGAACCATTTTAAAATTCATGAACCATTTGCAAATTCATAAAATATTTTCTTGAACTTTTTAAAATTCTGGAAACATTTATGCTATTTAAATTGACAGAAAAATTGGGGATTATGTTAGCGCCAGTAAAAAGACGAAAAAAAGATCATACCGATCCAGGGTGTCCGCAGGGAGGTACAGGACCGACTCATTTACAAGAACGCTTCAGGCATTTCCACAGTTATGGACGCATTGAGTGTCAAACACGGGCACCCAAAGTTAATAGGGTAATTGGACCTATGCCATTGTCCAATTCACATATTGGAAACATGCCATTATAAAAACTGAACTTGGATATATGTCACTCCAACGAAGAAAAGCTCCCACTTACCATATATTTATTTTAGCCCAAAGAAAAGCTCTCATTAGCCTAGTCTGTGGTCGATTCTTTGTTCATTATCTTATTTGGCTCTTCCTGGTTCTCAAAAATCAAAATCTGGCTCTTCCTAGTTTTTCCATGTCACCCGACCTCCTCTGTGCTTTATGTCAGTCGCCCCTCCTCCTGACCGTGCAAAAAAAAAAAAAAAAAAAGAGCTCCCATATGCCATCACCATCAACGCTTTCTCCCACCAAAACCTAGCGTCGTCTCAGGCAAACCAGTGATGCCGCCACCTGCTGTGGCCACGCCACGGCTCCTCATAAACGCATGCGATGTTGCCTGCTCTGCTCTGCTCATGTCGACCCTCTTTGGTCATCTTATCTCCATGGTCACGGGCGCAATTGTTCAGCTAACGATGATCAGCCTTCGGCACATGTCCACGCATTTCCGGCTCTCGGTCCACTGAGGCAGGATGGGCGCAACGATGAGACGGATGTGACCGTGTCGTCCCGTCAACCTTCTGGGAAGCTCCATGGCGGCTTCGACATTTTCTACCTTAATCCCATCCGTGGCGCCGCTGTCTTCGTATTGCCCCTGCAGGCCGCCTAAGAGCATCTCCACCGGGGTTCTAAAGGACCTCCAAAGGCCCTTTGGGGAGCCGGACACCAAAAACGTCCGCCAACGGCATCCCCCAAAGTCTCGCCCCGAGCGATTTTGTGTCCGGCACCCCAGGAGGGCCTCCATGGGGGTGCCGGACATCGCCTCGGCCATGGCCCTGACAGCGATGGCCCGCCCGTCATACGCACAGCCCTGCCCAGGCGTCATTTATCGCGCCGTGCAAGAGGCCGGTCTGGCCGCGTTAATGGCGCAGTCGTCGACGGTTTCCAACGCGACGCGACTGGACGCCGGTACGCATGTAGGCACGCAAACCATTTACGCCGGCCAGGCGACGCGACGGCTCCACAGGCGGCCAGGCCACGCGGCCGGCGTTGCCGATTCCCCACGCGTCGCATTAACGCCGGCCGCACCGCCCATGGCCATGTTAAAAGCCGGCGCCCGTGGCCGTGCTTATCCACCCCGCCCTCCTCTCCACCTTATCGTTCTCCTCTCCACCTCCGGCGAGCCGTCATGGCATCCAGCGGCCGCACCATCCTAAGCGAGGACGCCTGGGAGCTGCACCGCTACGGGCTCCTCGCGCCTCACGACTGCCGGCTGCCCAAAGGCTGGTCCATCTCGGTAGGTGGCCTCCCCGTGCCACCGCTCCCCGAGACAGACGAGCAAATGTGGAGGTTTATCACTCGCCGACGCAGCTGGATGACGCCGGCGGAGCGGCGCCTCCCCGAGAACGACGACGGCCAGACCAACTGGGGCCGCTGGCTGGACCGCTTCGAGCGCGAGCAGGCGGCGGTCATCGCCACGAACGACGGCCCCAACTCGCGCACCACGCGGTACAACACCGCCGGCCGCAAAGACTGGTGGAGAGCAACCGGCCACACGTTTGCCTCAGCTATCGATGCGGCGCGCCGCCACGCTGCCACGGGCAGCGCCATTCCCTACCGCCTCCTCCCAACTCCGCCAGAACGACGACGCCAGGTTGCGCGCCGCTCGCCGCCACGCGGTGGTGGCGGCATCACCATCGGCGAACGCCGCCGTCGTTCGCCGCCACGCCCGCGCGGGCGCCTCTTCCTCCGTCAACCCAGGGCGGAGGCAATGCCGGTGGAGACCATCCCCTATGGCTACGACGTGTCGCCCGAGCTGCGGAACGACCACGCCGGCGACAGCCCGGGCTTTCTGGCGGCGCTCTCCGTGTCCGCGGTGGACATCGAGCAGGACTCGCCGGGCCTCTTGGCGACCCTGGCGATGACGGCCTCCTCCTCCGGCGGCCCCTCCACCAGCCGTGTGACGAGCAACGACGGCGCGTCCTCCAGCCGCCCGCCGCGCCACGACGGCGCGTCCTCCAGCCGTGCTGGCTCCTCCGCGGCGCCGGTGAAGATCGAGGACGACAACGACGACTGGTGGGACGACCTGTAGGCTAGGGCGCTAGGCCGCAGTTCAAATTTCATTCAAACTTTTTGTAATATATAACAAATATGAATGAAATTTGAACTTTTTAAAGTTTTCTAAAATGAATTTGAACGCCCCCGAGGTGTTCGACAATTTGCTCGCGATTGGGGGTGGGCCTTTGGGGAGTACCGCTGTGGGCGGCCTCTAAATGTTGACCGGACACATGTCCGACACCCCCAAAGGAGGCCCAATTGGGGGTGCCAGACACACATTTAGAGCCCCCGGTGGAGATGCTCTAAGCCCGATTCTTCTCGCTAAGAGTTTGCCGGGGACAACGTCGATCGACACAGCCCATTCACCTCCTGAACTCCTCCCTCGCTCTCCACGCGCCCCCGGGGACTTGTAGCCTGCCATGCCGACTCATCCTCCCTTTCCTCGCCCTTGCGGTAGGTGGAGCAACCTGGAACTTACGAAAGCAACGGAACAACAAAGAACCAAACCAACAACTGTAAATTACAATATTCATGCATGCCAACTTACTTGTTCGTTTCAACACAAGAATCCCAGCTGTAAACCGAAAGGAAAAGCAATCCTCTTTTTGGATGTTGTACAGATATGTATGCAATCACACAAATCGTGCTTCGGCCACGCCTCCTATGTTTTTACAGTGTTCCTCGTTTCATTTCCATGTCTGCTTCAACAAACTATGGACAGCCTCAGATACATATGCACATATTCTTTACAGAAAAAAGCCAGCGTGTAACTGTACCCGAATATAGTATACAGTCTGCACAGCAAACTGATTTTTTTGCAAAACGCAGAACTTTCACATCGGTTGGTGGCCATGAACACCCAGAGTCACAACTTCATAGGTTGATGGTACTCATGCAGTCTAAGTGTCATAATGGTTGCACTGGACATCCCAAAACTCATGTTGGTGTTATTCGGCGTGAACAAGATCACCAGCCTCCTGTTTTAGAGCATCCAGCATTCTTGTCTATCATCCCCATTATATGTCTTCACTTTACCACTGTATGATTATAAAAGAAAATTCCTATCATCACTTCTCTTTTATACCAGAGATCCTATCATCCCTTCCCTTTTACTCTTATTCCATCCAGTGCCACGGCATGTTCGCTACACTCCTTGCACTATTTATCCACGTGTCAGGTTCTATCATTTGCCTTTTTGTATGACATGTATCAGGCACACAACTAGAGAACAGCAGGTATCATTGTTGCTTTGAAATGGAACAAACGGAAACAAGCCTTGATGGACAAAGAATTAAAGATATCCAGCAAACTAATTTGGATTAAAAAAGTACTGAAACAATTAACAACTCTATAGCCAAACCATCTTTATAAACCAAAAGTTGAACAAGGGAGCTTGTGCATGTCCGAGCAAGAGAGCAAGATATGGACCAATAATTTTATAATATATAAATAATACAACCAAAAAAATTGTGTTTATTGACAAAAGTACTCCTGGAACTATCACATCTTAACTAGAGCTATAAATAATGGCATGTATAGTCATAATAAAATTGATTACACAGATGCATCATGTAATGAAGCATTCGTGCTATTTTTTACCGATATACTACATATAAGCACATTATGCCTCATTTCCACACGGTAGTGGAAATCAATGCATGTATGTTCAGCCTTGGAGGCACATGGTAGCTACGAAGAATGTTAAACAAAGGTTCATATCAAGAGGAATATTAGTTTTCATGGCTAGCTGTTGGTCCAGAAGCAATCCATCATGGTTCAATGTAAGATTTCTAGTCGATCATTTATGTGACCATTTGCCCACAAATACACATAATAGTATAAAATAAGTAGTCGCAGCGGAATTACCCTTCTGGAGTATTCTGAATTGATGGGACAGAGCAAAGGAAATTCTACTGGAAAATTACTCTTTTATCTTTTAAACATCCTACAAAGAAATAAATCATTGTGTCTGCCAGTTGTAAAACTATCTTAGGTATCCTAATCTTAAGCTTTAATTTAACTAATTCATACCAAAAGCAATTTTATTTTCTGCATAGTATGATCATCCACTACTAAACACAAAACATGCACTACTTATTTGGCGAACGTGTAACACCGTATAATCATAACTCCATAGTCACATACCTCACCAATTGCTTTTCTTTTCTGAATCCTTATAGCAAGCACACAAGTACCACACGGATTGATTTTGACCAAGTCATATACCTCTTTGCCGAAAGAGTCCTATGATCAATAGGACTATAGGAGCTTCTTTTACCACCTGAAACAAAAGGTAAGCAGACACAAATGAGCCACACTGTATGCTGCAACACCAAGTATACCATTTTTATGCATTTTTTTCTCCTTTTTATCGACAATTAAAGCTAAGCCTTTGAAATTTAAAAATATTGACCAACTGAGGTATACTAAAGCAAGGAAATTTGAGAGCTATAAGAATGAATGAAATCAACTCTAATGCGTGATCATCTGAACACTAATTTGTGCAAACTTTGATCAAATACATGCTATGCACATATTACGATATATACAGGATGGAAAGCACTAAAAAGACATTAACCTACTGCTGATATTGTGGTGACCCTAATCAAAACTAAATTGATACCCACATATGCAGACAAAAAGGTTGTGTTCATCAGGCATGTCATGCAGCAGGACAAAGGCTTCAGAACTAATGATACAAGAACTACTCCCTCCGTGTCAAAAAGTAAGACGTTTTAGCTACTTACCACACACATGTATCTAGACATGTTTTAGTGCAAGATTCATGTGAATCTTACACTAAAATATGTCTAGATACATGTGTGTGGTAAGTAGCTAGAGAGTCTTACTTTTTGACACGGAGGGAGTATTTTTTTGTGCAATGGAGGTATGGGATAAAGCCTCAAAAATGGAAAAAGACAAGAGAATGGACATAAGAAATGATTTAGATGAATGACTTTTACACACAAATAATATCGTTGCACCAAACTAAAAATATTCTGGATGTATTCGTGGGAACCATCAAATTGCCTAACATCCACGACATAACTGATTCCTCATATTTTAGATATAACTATGAGCATCTACAGGGAAATTTTACCCCTTGGAAACCCATTAAACTGAAACTCACGCATAACCTGACCGGTGAACTCATAAAACTAACAAAGCAGGCACGGATCCACCCAGCAAAAAAACTGGCCCAGACACCAATTTTGGGGAAACAAGTTCAACATGCACTCAAGTGGGAAGTTCAAAATTAAGAATTCATCAGTCGAAACCAACTTTATGCACTGAAACTTGCTGGATAGCAAGAGAACATTCTATTAATAATGTATGTCTAGAATCTCCAATCTTAGCAAAGGAGCATTCATGATAAGAACCAGCTAGTAAACTGGAACATGCTGAACCAATGCAAGTGGTATAAGAAGCACTACCTTAAATGTAGCTGGGAAGCCAAGCTTTTGTACAATTCGTACCGGCTAGTAAACTGGAACATGCTGAACCAATGCAAGTAGTATAAGAAGCACTAACTTAAATGTAGCTGGGAAGCCAAGCTTTTGTACAATTCGTTAGAGTCTAGAGAGTGCAAGCAAGATATACAACTGATGCAGGGAGGAAAGTTCAACATAATCAATTCGTTAGGCATCTTCGACTTGCGTTGGTGACCTTGCAGACAAGCCGTCTTTAAACAACACATCAGCATCAACAAATACCTCAACCACCCAGCCAAGCCATGTTCCGGAAACTACAAAGTCGCCAAGGTTGAGACTCCTGACAGTTATAAGAAACGTTACAAACAAATCTGACAATGAAGGAAAGATTAGCCCATCTACAGATGTAATATCAGTGCAACTAAAATGTAGTACATCTATTTGACTAAGCTTTCGTGTGGCAATATAACAGAAGTATTTAACCACGTCTACTTTTTTGTTAGCAAACGGGAAAAACATTTAACATCGGGATATTTGTGTTTTCTGTGAATATGGCATAAGGACTATCTTATCAGTAAGAGTAAGAACTTCCTTTTAATTAAATGGCCATGCTGAGCACCAGAACCCTGCCAATTACAAACAAATAGACCATGTACTCATATAAAGGAAAAGGAAAAGTTTCGCTGGAGAGCACATACCATTAAGACATTTAATTGACCGCCAGCTTCACACCCCTCGACATGACCAGTTGGTGGTACACTTGCACCAAATGGGCATCTTTTTAGGGATATCAAGTCTGAAAATTTATTGGTTAAATCAAACTGGCAACCTGTAGCTTCCAGATTTTGGCCTATGCAAATCTCTAGATAGTAGTAGCTATTCAAATATCACTGGACATGATAATGCAAAGAGAAATAACACAAATCCATCAGCGCACGCCGATCAGAAATTAAGTAAGTTGTTGTTCATAGGCCCTTAAAAATAATTTGAACAGACATGTGATGGTAATGTTGTATCACACAAACATATGAGGTTATTTATCATAAATCCAGGAGGATTCACAATGAGACTGATATCCTATCCAATTAATCAAACGACTAAGAAGAGATCAAAAACAGAAAAGCGTACACATCGTTGTTGAGAGTCACAGGCTCTGGAACTTGTGTGGAGAACCATTATCAGCGCCACATCCTCGACACTGCCACACACGGAAGGACCTGCAGAAGGAAAAATAGCAAGATGAACGTAAGTTTCCAAAAGTTTTAGTTAGAAGATTAATTTTCACAGAGAACACAACCTATCATCATAAGTAATCATCAGTGATCTTTTTAGAGTTGTTCTTTTAGTAAGCAATGCATCATTGATCTCAGATTCGCAATTATCATTTTGCATCTGCGTCAATAGTAAGCAATGCATCATTGATCTGAAATTCGCAATTATCATTTTGCATCTGCTGCGTCAAGCACCAAACTACAATCTGAACAAGTAACATTAAATACACCACACCAAGTGAGCATAAATCATGAATTCCATAAGAATTGGTAGCATCTGCACCACAGGAGTGGATCTCTTATTCACTCCTGTATGTAGTAATCAAAAGACTTGAGGGAAACAAGATATTCATTTCCTAGCTCATTCAATTGTCTAACGTATATTCACCTGAACTAAAGACATGCTTGTATTTGCATAGTTCTAAACCAAATGACAGCAATAGAATCAAACTCCACCATATGACCATTTTAAAAACAAAGATGATAGCAGAAAGAATTGTATGTGCACGTAAGCATGCTGAAAAGCACAATAGATCTTCAGGTCAGATCCATTTCTTTTTGTTCTCAGTTAGTCTCAGGTGAAAACAGACACGCAGATAGGAAGCAGATACCTTGTGCAAAAACAGGCAAAAATAGACATGAGAATGCTCGTAGCTGCCTTCTTCTCGTCTTCGTCACCACATCACAGCTCCAGACCATAGCTGCAAATCCGAAATTAAATTAGGGGCAAAGATAGGAAGGAAAGCTGCTAGAGAGGTGAAGCGGAGGGGATGAACTGAAAAAGAATCGCGATAAGGCATCATCTGCATTGGCCATGGCCGCATCTCACCAAGCAGCTGCCATGGCGTTGACTGCCGCACTAGGCTGCTGTGCCCACTTCGGGCTCCTCCCCGAGGTGGATCTAGGCCAACGAGGCCAACGATCCCACCTGCAGACCTCATCCTCGCCCTCCCGCGAGGTCCAGTGCGACCGCGCCCCCGCGGGATCTCGCCTTGCTGCAGCCTCCGGGGAGCCGCCGCGTACCCGACGTTGCGAGTTGGAGGCTGAGGGCGCGGGACAGGGCCGGGGGAGGCGGAGGGCTTCGCGAGCGAGGATGGGATGCCGGCGCCGCCTCACCTCCCGCAGGCCATAAATCGAGAATTCGAGATGGGGAAAATCGATTTTGGGTAGTCTGTTCAAACTTGAGAGGAGGCGGATCGAGGAGGGAGATCGACGAGGGTGTCGGCCTGTCGGGGCCAGCGGCGCTTCTCGAAGCTGAAGGTGCTGCCGTGCACGGACGGACCCCGGCCGGCGAGGATGGAAGGTGCTGCCGTGCACGGACCCCGGCATCACACAATGCGAATGATCGAACAGCCATGGATCCGTCCGAAAGACGAACGCAATTCACATTATTTTTTTATCGACATGCGCGTTCCAGATCAGTTCATCACAGACCCTCAATGGCGCCTCTCCTCATGCTGTGGCTGCTCGCCGGCGTCGTCGCCGCGGCGCCGACCACGACCTGCCCGGCGAGCCAACGGTGCGGCGACGCCGTGGAGATACGGTACCCGTTCTGGCTGGACGCCGGAACGGGCACCGGGTGCGGCTACCCGGTGCTCCGGCTCGAGTGCCGCCGCGACACGCCGGTCCTCCGGTTGCCGTCGGGCGAATACGGCGTGTCGCGTATACTGTACGGCGACACCGGTGACCGGGCTGTATCCCTCTTCGACGCCAGCATCACCGCGGACAGCACCTGCCCGCACGTCGCCGGCCGCAACCTGTCGCTCCCCGCCGGGACGCCGCCGCCACTCGAGCTTACCAACCACAGCACCAACCTGACATTTTACGTTAATTGCTCGTTCGTCGGCATACCTTCGCAGGTGGTGGAGTGCCTCGAAAGCGATGACGCGTGGCGACACACTTACGTCTTCCGGGAAAGTGACTACGTCATGCCGTATGGGTACACAAAGCTGTGCGAAGCCGTCGTCGGCGTGGCAGTGTTGCGGAACTCTATGGTCAACTCAACGGTGACGCCGCTCGACGGACTCATGGCGGCTTTGAACGGAGGGTTTCAGCTTCGGTGGAACCACGCCATGGGCGGAGAGTGCGGAGCTTGCGAGGAGGAAGGGGGGAAGTGCGGCCAGCAGCGCGACGCACAGGGAGCATGGGGATTCATGTGCTTTACCAGGAGTTCATCTCCACACTCTGCTTCGTCAGGTACGATCGACTGTAACTGTTCATCGTCTCGAGGTAGAAGACGACCTACGGACCGTTCGATCTTCATCTAAAGGTCAGCAAATTCTTGACCGAGCTTTTACTGTCTGCAGGTAAAGTGAGCACGCGAAGGATGATCTGGGTCGTCGTAGCACTATCCGTGACCTTGCTCCTGTTCTGCCTCGTCGCGTTCTTCATCTGGGTCAGAGTCTCGCGTCTTGCAACGACCCAGCGTGCTCTGACTCTGTGGTTCTGCTCATTTCGTCCACGGCGATAGTCTCTTTATCCGTTTATATGATGCCAAACAATATAAGGGAGATGCTAAGATTGCCTTTTTATTGTTCCTTCTATCTCTTGTGCTTGTACCTTGAAAATGTGTTCCAGTCTTGTTCCATGGAAATGTCTTCCCACTCTGGATATTTTAATCAAGTATCCCAACATCCTGAATCAAGAAAGTATAAAACATACCAAAGCATCAAGCAATCTCTTCCAAAAAGATATCAAATTTACTAGTGATGATCTTGATCTTTCCAAAACAAGATGAAGATGATCTTAGCTAATATGTGCGGTGCATTCTCAACTAGTGGAAAGTGACCCATACTATAAATTTTCACGAAATGAGGCAGTTCTGCATCTAGAGAACTGGGGCACTGTAGTTTCACTTGTAATGATGAGTGCTTTTGGAAAACCTGAACAATATCATGTAAATTGCAGTTTCTCTTGCAAACAAGAACTCCACTACAAACATAGCTGAAAAGGAGAAATGCTCATTTTATTCCGGTTCTAGGTGTTCATCTCTACAAGAACCAAACAAGAATCAAGAACTTGCAAAGATTTTCATGTCATCGTTAAGAAGGAAGAAAAAGTCATTACATCATTACACGCAGTGGCAAATAGCATAAGCGAAGATCCTCGATAATTTTGTTAACTACTGTACTTTGTGGAGCCTGCGTCTACTCAAAGTGCATGTTGTTCCTTTCCAGCCACAGATGGACAACAACAGGCAACTCTAAGAGTAGCGAGCTCTCTTCTCCTATCCTTCACCTGACAGCTTGCCAAGTTGATCCACCAGCCTCTGAAGGTGCTATTTTGCGACCGCATGAACCTGAGGTGACCTCCGACAGACTGAACCTAAGATGGTCCAGGGTTGCAGCTCGTTGATCACAAAGCAGGCATTCGGTAGGTCCTGGGAGTCCCTTGGCCTGCAGCCTATCCCCTGTCTAGCTTCTATTTCTCAAAGCCGGCCAAGTGAACAATTTCTCCTTGCGTGGAGGTGGAGCCCAACTACTCCACAGAAGATCTGCATAATCTGCTTCCAAGCTCCAAGGAAGCACGCTTTGCCGTCCAGCTGACTTCGGCGGCCTTGGAATCCCCAATCTGCAACTTCACGGCCATGCTCTGCGTATGCGCTGGCTATGGCAGCAATGCAGCCAAGTGGACAAGCCTTGGACGAGTCTCCCAATCCCCTCTGACAAAGTGACAACGAGCATCTTCATTGCCTCAACGGAAATATGCCTCGGTGACGGCCTGGCAACATCGTTTTGGCACTCACATTGGCTGCACAGCTCTACTCTGAAATCGCAGTACCCAGCACTCTTCAAGCACAGCTCTGGCTCTCGTCTGAAGGTTGGAGAAGCTCTGATGAACAGCAAATGGATCAGATGCATAAAACCCAACCCCAATCTCCATGTCCTTACCGATTACCTGAATCTTGTGCGCAACCTTCAGGGTGTCACTCTGATTCCGAACCAACTTGACACCATCAAATGGCGCTGGACTGCCAACGGTCAGTATTCTGCTGCCTCGGCGTATCGATTCCAGTTCCAGACCATGCACCTCTCAAACTTCCCCTTGCTAATCTGGAGAACGAAGGTACCGGCCAAGTGCAAAATGTTTGCCTATCTGGCAATCCAAGGCAGGTGCCTAACAGCGGACCAGCTTCAGAAGAAGAACATCGCCCATAATCCAATCTGCTCTTTGTGTCACATACATCACGAGACCGCGCTGCACCTGCTTGGTCAATGCTCGTTTGCGAGACTTGTCTGGACCTCCCTCTTGCTCAGACTTGGTGTGAATTTCCCTACCCCTGTGGCTGACGAATTCAGCTTGGAAGCTTGGTGGTGCAGCATCACAAGATTGCTTGACAAGCCTGCGGCACTCAAGGTCAACTCCATCGTAATCTTGACCTGGTGGCGGCTGTGGAAGGAGCGTAACAACAGGGTCTTCAATGCCAAGGCCGCAACACACACGCTTGTGTGTAACCAAATTGTCGACGACCTGAAAGAATGGCGTCGAGCCGGCTTGGCAGGAGCCCAATGGATGCCGCCAGACTGATAGCTAGCCTCTCTTACATCACTCTACTAACAAATTGTAACAGCTAACTTCTCTTCCTTAATTAATAGAAATGGCTCTGGTCGTTCGTTAAAAAAAGCTCCAAGGAAAAAAGCTTTATAGGCTGATTTCGTTGAATAAGTGCCACTTACCATAAGCTTCCAACTGTATGAATCCGGTTCAGTCGTCAGTCCGGGTGCAGACTGAACTGCTTGCCAAAGTGTGCCAAACTGCACAATTGTCTGAACCGAGAGCCCCTTGAATTTTGCCGATCCAAAGATTGTCAACCAAGGCTTGAGCAACGGTCATCAGGAGCAAGCTGCTTGGTCAGACAAAAGCTATAAAATCAGGGGCAATGTCCTTTGCACTACAGACATTAATCCACTTGTTGTACCAAAATGGCGTGAGTGTGTCATCCCCAATCGTGCAATTAGTAGCTGCCAAAAACATTGCTTTCGCATCGGGGGACAGTCAAAAATGTAACCCACTCCAAGATCTGAGTGACTCATTCTTCTAAAAAACAATGTCATCGAATGCATAGTGCGTCGTTTAGGACCCTCCCAACTGAAAGGACATCCATTACCGCCATGATAAACATAGCTACACCTGCATGAACGAAGGTTGCTGAGCATTAGAAAGGACAGGCTCATGGCTTGAAATATATTTTTTAATTTTTTTCTCCTATGCTTAATTTTTTTCTTATTATAGTGACAGTTTGTCTAGGGTCAGCTGTAAAAGTGGGACAAAATTTTGGTCATCAATCCAAGTTGCCCAAAAGGAGGTCATCTGATAACTAACTTACATATCATATATGATATGACCCATATTATTCCTTCATAAAGTATATACACTGATCCTAAGTAATTAACATGATACCAAAGCTTTCCAGGCTTATTTATTCTGCGTCTAACCTCCCTTTTCATGATTTTAACTCTCCAAGTGGATGACATGCCTTAGTTTTGCTGGTCGTATTGCAAATTTCATATCAAAATATACATAAATTAATAAGAGGATCTTTTACAAAATAAATGACACATAAACATAATTGTCGAATATTGTATATGACATTTCACCATTTAAACATGAAATACCCTGGAAAATGTGTTTGCCTAAACTGGGACTTAGCGCAGTTGTTGTCAAATGAACATACTTAATCAATGGCTTAATTTATCACACGGTTACAGTAAGCACAAAAAACACCAACAACAATCAAAGGTGCATGATAAGACTGACTGTAATGCCATAATGTGGAATTGTCGAGATAGTATGTGATGAATCTTATATATATGGGAGATGAAAATGCTAAGAAAATAAAGTAGTCAACAAATAATGTGCAACTTATCTACAAAAATTATGTGGACAAAGAACCACATATGTGAACTGGTGAAGACAACATTGTACTTTCTCGATCAACATTTCTATAGAGCCAAAATCAAATATTACGAAGTTGTGAGCTTCATATAACCTAACCAAGCTCTTTTCTCTTCTGTGCAATTGTATCACACTTTAAAGATGAACAATGTAATTTGGTACCTTCTTGCAGTCCATTCTTGTGCATAGTCCATTCTTGCACTAATATATCCAGCTATCTAGGAAATCTCAAAGGGACAACTGTATCTTAAAACAACAATGTTGTAAGTTGCCTTTTGGCTACTCCTTCCTGCAATATCCATAGAAGAAACGGGGATCTCATGTTAGTCCACACAACATGCAATTTGGTCTAGGCTATACCCAGATTTACATTGTGTTAACAATATTGGGTCTCAAGTTAAACACTAGCAAAGTCACAAAATATCCAATTATGCAAATGGAGTACCAACAAAATCTCCGATGTCATTTGGGGATTAAAAGGAATCAAAACGAAGGATACAAAATAACCAGTGAATTTAACTCATTAAGTACAGGCTTGACAGTAAATTTGACAAGTGTAAACTTATGTATATAAATAATGCATCCATATTTATAATCTTCATCATTCTAAGATATAAGATTAGGGAGCATTTACACTTTTTTAATCCTCATCAACTGATTCTCACATATCATAAGAAATTACTATGCCTTTGAAATGTCACTTCTACCATTTCTTCTAGACCATCAGCCTATAACCGGAAAATTTCCTAAGGTTTCCATTAACATCTTCAGTAATGACAACATATAGAATGGACCTAACCAGAGGAACGCAAGAAAATTCTAGTCCAAAGCGTTGTCATTTCTCCAGGATAAATCAAGCGGCAAAGTATAATGCCTTTTCCGAAAATGAACACTCAGAAGGCAAAACTGAAGACCTAAGAACACAACACTGCATTTAGCAAGCATAAGTAAAACCAGGTCTACAGTTAACCGGATAATGCTAGTGAATCAAGAGCCGAACCACGTGATTAACCAAACAACTGATATCAAGATGAAGCAAATATAGCAGATATATACAGCAAGCATGACAGAATAGTAGAAGCAGGAGCCAAAGAAGATGCATAGTAGCGTCGTCGTATTGTACACCTCCTTCAGATTTACAGGGCAACTATGAAAGGGAGCAACACTATCTTCAGAGTGCAGGGTATGCAAACATAGAAAGAACATTCACTTGCAACTTATGTCAACAAAATCTGGCAGTCCTGGAAAAGCAAAATATGATTTAGCCCGGCACTACCTCTCGATGATAGAGCATGCCAATAACAAATGGCATCACAAACTTGGATGGCTATCACAAGGTCACAAATTAAAAATTTGTTAGGGCTACTTTCAGGTAGATTTTAAGTGTGCAAATTTAGCCCTTACACGAAATGACACATCAATATACGTAGTGTGTTTCTATTTACACGGAAAACATAAGAAAAATCTACGTAAGGAGAATGCTACTCAAGCTAAAAAATCACCATCTAATACATGTCAAAGGAAAACAAAAAATACATCCCCCAAATAAAACTTTATTTACAGTTGCGTTAAATTTAATTCACACAATGCATGGAATTATTTGTTTTAAGCTGAATGTTCAAATGAGAAAATTTTCTATAAATAGGCCTCACACAGCAAATAAACATAGGTCTATGGAAATACAAAAGAACAATCGCATGCATACTACTGCCATGGGAAGAAGTCGATAAGCACGACACAAAGTACGCTTTGCAAGGCACAATAGTTTGGCACCGGACAGAGTCATTCGATCGAACAATTTATATGTTGTCATTATACTCATTTCTAAAAAATCGTGTGAGTTTTCATTTCTTTTTAGCCTTACTGAAATATTTCAGGGAAGCTATTACCCATAAAGGATAAAATAAGATCTAGAAGGGACATTGGTTACTACATTGGAGATGGTACTCCTGGTAGAACAAATAGAAACGATGACCATCTGATTGATTGAAAATTTGGAAGGACAATAACAATCACAAAACCAACAAGATATTTAAATATGTAGAACAATCTGAGGAGCGACTTATCTAGATATGCGCGACACAACACACTGCACAAATATTCTTTGGACAATCTTATAAATACAAATACCTACCAGTTAACGGATCAACCATACTCGACTAACTCTTTGACATGCAAATACAAAGGGATGGCATGTGAAACACAAAGTCAAACAATATTTCAAGCGGCTTAAAAGTAATGCAGGGACAAAAATCTAATGTTGTTGTATCATGGCATTTAAGGAAAAAATAGCTAGATTGATTCATTTAAATCATGTTTTACCTTGTATTATACGCAACAATCTCTAACATCCTCGTATTTCCTTGTGACATGAATCGCAGATGTTCCTCGCACCTCCCAAAATATTTAATACTGGATCTAAATAACTCTGGCCCAGGAATTAAAGTACGCACGATTATCCTGAAAGGTTTCAGTCATAAGATTAACCTCGGTGGCATCGATTGTCTGATTGTCTTGCGGTGTCAAAAGGTAGAAATAAGAAACAATCGGATTACCCTTGCAAGCAGCAAAAAAATATGGATATGCCTAAACAGAAACAACAACACCAAAACAGAGGTGCAACAAAATCAAAGAATGCTCGAAATAAGTTCGGCCCAAGAGGCTCTCGACAGCCCAACAAATTAAAATCCCGAAAAAGATAGACAAGTGCGGGCTTCTAACGTGGGCCGTGTCCCACACTCATCCTGAGCCGTGGTCGGAGCAGAACAGCCACACAAATCCCGCAATTCCTAAATGCCGCCCGTTAGCGCCCCTAAATCGTAGTGCCGCCTGAAGAGCTTCTTCGCGAAGCGTTTTTTGGGCCGGCCTTTTTTCCCTCTGCTTCTTCCTCTGCTTCGCTTCTTCCTGGCTTGTTTCTTCCTTGTCAGTGCTGCCGGCGGCCCGAGCTGCCCCCGATTCCCCTCACCCCCGGAGAGGTTCGCGAGGCCGTGTCGTGCGCCGGCGAGATTTCCGGCTTCTTCTTCAGGGGGTGCGTCTCGTTGATGCTTCGCTAGGGTTTTTCCAGCGGCGTAGCTTCCTGGCTTCTGTTCCCCGGAGAGATCGAGGCGGCGGGGCCGAGCCTGATTCCCCTCTTCGCCGGCGAGATTTCCGGCGAGATACTGTGCTGCCGCCGTCCATGGAGGATCCAGGTTCGTTGTTTTTCTTTTTCTAGCTTGATCCATGCTCTTATTTCGCTCGATCCGCCGCTGCACATCCCGTCTCAGCCCCCGCCATGGCCGCCGCCTCCCGCGAACAGTATCTATCCCGTCGAGTGACTTCCTTCTGAGCACGGCCTCCTCGGTTCTCTGAATCCCTACCCTGAAGCCACCCATACCGCGCACGCAGCCTGTATCCCTTTCCTCCGCATCACCTCCCTATCGTCACCTCGATCTGCCGCTGACGGAAGGCTGCGCGCCATGGTCCATAAGCGGCTCCTCGGAACGGCGGCCCTGGCCAAGATGAGAGACGAGGTCATGCAGCAACACCCATCCAGGTCCGGGGCCAACCCGAGGACGCAGCGTTCCTGACACCGATGTTTCCGTGCTCCGTCAGCATCAACGGCCATCCAGGTTCGGGGCAGCTCGAGGAGGTAGCGTTCCCCTAGGGAAGAAGAGAGATAGAAGCGGCAGTGGTCTCATGGCGGATCCGTCCGGTGGCTTGGTGATGCTCCCACTCGGTTCTTGCAGATACGAGAGGCAATCAGTGAAGGTCGCTGCATGTCATCTGTTCGAGAAAATGGTTAGCTGGTGGGAGAAAATAGTTGCTTCCCTGTTTCATCAATATCTGGTCTGGTGTGTTGCCTCCGCGCGCATGACTAGCAGAACCTTCTCCAGCGCGTCGTCTCCGCGTGCAGCAACCGTGGGAGAGGCAGATCCTCCTCCGGCGTCGTCTCCGTGCGCACCAGCTGCCCATGGTGCTAGGCTGCTAGCAGAATAAAAAACAGATGCTGGTGGGTTATCCAGCTAGCTCGAGTGGCTGCTAGCTGTATTGCATAGGATGGTGGAATTTAGCTACGTGTATGTATGTCTTGATGTTGCTCAAATTAGTAGTTCGAACTCGTCCCATTCAGCATTGTTAGTCTCACTGAAATCTGTAGCAACTGATGCTTCGATTTCATGGAACCCTACTAGCAATTACTGGGGGAGGAATACCGTGTAAATCATTTAGAAGGGGAGGAACCCTACCAGCAGTCACCTGAAACTGAACCATTTTTTCCACCCATTTTTTTTGTGGGTTTTCTTACATGCTTCTTCTGTGATGGTGTTAGTATGTTTGTAATTCTCACTACTCCATGTCTGAGCATCATCACTACTAGTACTGTACTACCACCCTGGAGTAAATCCTTTGCTTAATTAGGTTCCCTCACACTTTTATGTCCCCTTGCGTGAGATTATTACAACTGTTCAACTACTAGGAGTAGCTGATTTTGCATGCAGTATTTTTTGCATGCAGTTGTTTTTTTCTGTGGTAGCAACTCATTTTTTTTGCATGGTATATATATAATGTTTTGTAATCTTTTTGTTTCACTGTTTTTTACTTTGTGTTTTTTCAAATTTTGTGATGTTATAGGCATTGTTATGCCTGCTCCTATGCGGCGCAAAGCAACCATACGGTCAAGGTTTCTTCAGGGAAAGTTAATAAAGGACCCAAGTGCTTTTGACAATAAATCGTGTGCTAGAGAAATCTTGAAGATTACAAAGGAAGTCAACTTCAAAGCCATTGATCTTGTATGTGTTTCTAATCTTAGTTTTGTCTGATCATACATCTTTTTTTTAAATCATTGTACAAACTTACATCCCTTTCTCATATGTTTCGTTCTTTTTCATTTTTTCTTTCTGGAAACAGATGAATTTTCCTATTGTAGAGAACAATCTTTGGTCACTTGCTTGTGTCAACTCCTTGTATAGTTCAGTAAACTTCTTCAATTCAGCTAGTCTCACTAGTGAAAAGAGGGAGCAACAAATCATTCAAAACTTGGTACTTTTCTCAAACTTTTGTCACGCAACAATAACCTTTTTGATTTTTCAAGCTTTAGTTTCATATTTTGTCGCTAATGACACCATGTGTTTTAATTCAGCTGTCATAACACTCAGTGTCCCTTTTTTTTAGACCACAAACCTGAGATCTGTCTTCAATCAGTTGGGTATACAATGCAACAACTTTGAGAAGTTCAAGAAATATAACCCTCCAGATTATCCTCAACAACCAAATGGGTTAGTTTTCTCAGTTTAAAGAAAAGTGATTCTCATGTTTTCTCAGTCCAAATGGCACACGGTGGTCTTATCAGTGAATTATTCATGCTGAATATAAGAATGCCTTTCCCAACTAATGGTTTTTGTTGGTTTCTCACACTGTTTCTCTACAATAGGTATGACTGCGGGTTCTATGTGATGTTATTCATGGAACATTGGAATTGAAAGACCGTGAAAGACTTCAGTAATGTAAATATTTCTTTTTTTTTGTTATTTCATCAATCACACACCCTTTTTAGTCCCTGCATTTTTTATTCGAATCAGACCATGTGTTTCTGGAGCATTTTTAATCAGACCATGTTTATCTTTATTCGGCGCAGATCATAATTCTGAAGTACAGGATGGTAATGTCATACAAGATCTTTCATTCCGTTCACAACAACGTTGATGTAATGAAGCTCGAGGCTATCAAGAAGAAGAAAAAGATGTAGATTTCCTACTTCTGATGAGTTCCAATGTATGGATGGATGGTTGTTCATATATAACTAGGAGAAGTAGACAAATATCTTCTAACAAGTCTGCTTGATGCTTTATTGTAATCCCAAGTTTTTGTTTTGTGATATATGCTGATGTTGCCATCCCGCTTTATGTGAATTGAATGCCACTACAGATTTTCTCAATATGAAATACGCTCATCTTTCCATTATCCATGCCTGGATCCTTTTTTGGTTGCACGCCTCTTCCTTCCTGAAGCCTGCCGGTTATTGTTTTCTTTTGGGGCAGGGCACGATGTTGCTCGGGTCGAAGCTGGTCCGGGGGGCGCTGTGCACACTGTCTCTGTAAAAACAAAGCAGCTATTCTCCATAATTTTTTGCTGTAAGCAAAGAATGGTTCCGAATTTTTCAAATGGTTCCAAATTAAAAAATGTTTCCAAATTATTGAAAATTGGATTCTGAACTTAAAATGGTTCCAAATTAGTTGAAAATGGTTCCAAATCATTGGAAAATGATTCCATCTTGAAAATGGTTACATCTTCAAAATGGTTCCATTTAAATAAATGGTTCCAAATTTTAAAATGGTTCCATCTTGAAAATGGATCATTTTTAACAATGGTTCCAAATTGAAAATGGTTCCAACTTAAAAATGGTTCAAATTATTGAAAATGGTTCCAAATTTACAAATGGTTCCATTTTTTATAATGGTTTTAAAAATTGTTCCATCTTGAAATTGGTTCCATTCTAAAATAAATTGTTCCGAATTTAAAATGGTTCCAAATTAAATTGGTTTCAAATTTAAAATGGTTCCATCTTCAAAATTGTTCATTTTTTAATAAATGGTTCCAAAATTGAAAATGGTTCCAAGTTAAAAATGGTTCAAAATTATTGTAAATGGTTCCAATTTTTTTAAATGGTTCCAAATTTACAAATGGTTCCATTTTTTATAATGGTTTCGTATTTAAAAATTGTTCCATCTTGAAATTGGTTCCATTTTTAAAAAATGGTTCCAAATTTAAAATGGTTACAATTTAATTGTTTCCAAATTTAAAATGGTTCCATCTTCAAAATGGTTCATTTTTTAAAAAATGGTTCCAAAATTGAAAATGGTTCTAACTTAAAAACATTCAAAATTATTGAAAATGGTTCCAAATTAAAAAATGGTTCCAAATTTGAGAATGGAACATTTTTTATAATGGTTCCGTATTTAAAAATTGTTCCATCTTTAAATTGGTTCCATTTTAAAAAATGGTTCCGAAATTAAATTGGTTTGAAATAATGGTTCCGACATTTTCATAAAATGGTTCCTTTTCGAAAAATGGTTCCTTTTCATAAAAATGGTTCCTTTTTTAAAATGGTTGCGAACCGAAAAAATGGTCGATTTTTTAAATGGTTCCTTTTTTGAAAATGGTTTTGAACTGAAAAACTGGTTCCTTTTTGAAAATGGTTCCGAACCGAAAAAATGGTTTCCGATTTTTGAAAATGGTTCCAAATGGAAAAAATGGTTCCGATTTTTCGAAAACGGTTCCTTTTTGAAAAATGGTTCCTAACCGAAAAATAGTCCCGAACTGAAAAAATGGTTCCGATTTTTTGAAAATGGTTCCAAACCAAAAAAATTGTTCCAATTTTTCGAAATGCTTCCTTTTTGAAAATGGTTCCGATTTTTCGAAAATGGTTTCTTTTTTAAAATGTTTCCGAACCGAAAAAATGGTTCCGATTTTTTAAAATGGTTCCAAAATGAAAAAATGGTTCCGAACCGAAAAAATGGTTTCTTTTTTAAAATGGTCCCGAACCGAAAAAATGGTTCCAAACCGAAAAAATGGTTTCTTTTTGAAAATGGTTCCGAACCAAAAAATGGTTTCGAACCGAAAAAATGGTTCCAAACCAAAAAAATGGTTCCGATTTTTCGAAAATGGTTCCTTTTTGAAAATGGCTCCGAACCGAAAAAATGGTTCCAAATTTGAAGATTGTTCATTTTTGAAAATGGTTCCCTTTTGAAATGGTTCCAAATTTGAAAATTGTTCATTTTTTAAAATGGTTCCAAATTAAAAAATGGTTCTATTTTCAAAATGGTTCCATATTTGAAAATTGTTCATTTTTTAAAATGGTTTCACTTTGAAAATGGTTCCAAATTTAAAAATGGTTCCAAATTTAAAAACGGTTCCATATTAGAAAAAAATCATTTTTGAAAATGGTTCCAAATTTAAAAACGGTTCCATATTAGAAAAAATTTCATTTTCGAAAATGGTTCTTTTTGAAAATGGTTTCGAACCGAATAAATGGTTCCGATTTTTGAAAATGGTTCCGATTTTTCGAAAATGGTTCCTTTTGAAAATGGTTCCGAATCGAAAAAATGGTTCCAATTTTTCGAAAATGGTTCCTTTTTGAAAATGGTTCCGAACCGAAAAAATGGTTCCAAATTTGAATATTGTTCATTTTTGAAAATGGTTCCCTTTTGAAAATGGTTCCAAATTTGAAAATTGTTCATTTTTTAAAATGGTTCCAAATTAAAAAATGGTTCTATTTTCAAAATGGTTCCATATTTGAAAATTGTTCATTTTTTAAATGGTTCCATTGTTAAAATGGTTTCACTTTGAAAATGGTTCCAAATTTAAAAATGGTTCCAAATTTTAAAACGGTTCCATATTAGAAAAAAATTCATTTTTGAAAATGGTTCCATTTTTGAAAATGGTTCCAAATTTAAAAACGGTTCCATATTAGAAAAAAATTCATTTTCGAAAATGGTTCTTTTTGAAAATGGTTCTGAACCGAATAAATGGTTCCGATTTTTGAAAATGGTTCCGAATCAAAAAAAAGATTCCGGTTTTTTAAAATGGTTCCGATTTTTCGAAAATGGTTCCTTTTTGAAAATGGTTCCGAACCGAAAAAATGGTTCCGATTTTTGAAAATGGTTCCGATTTTTCGAAAATGGTTCTTTTTGAAAATGGTTCCATTTTGAAAATGGTTCCAAATTTAAAAATGGTTCCAAATTTTTAAATTGTTCATTTTTAAAAATTGTTCCAAATTAAAAATGATTCCAAATTTGAAAATGGTTCCAAAATTAATATGGTTCCATTTTTAAAATGGTTCCGAATTTAAATGGTTCCAAATTTGAAAATTATTCATTTTTGCAAAATGGTTCCAAATTTTAAATTAGTTCCATTTTGAAAATGGTTCAAAATTATTGGTTCATTTTTTAAAATGAAAAACGGGAATTGAAACGGAAATGGTCCTCAACAAGAAGAGGCTAAATGCATACATACGTACAAGATCTATTCATATCTTTGTTGAAATGAAAAAGTTATAACACGAAAGTTGTGGAAAATGGCGAGTTTCACTTACCCGTGAAAGGAATTTTGAAACCGACGACGACGACTGAGCGTGATAAATTTAACAAAAATCATCTAAAAATATTGAAAACTTCGGTCCAAAATTAAGAAGGTACATTCCACGAAACTCGAAACCGATCACGGGAATGGAACCTAATCGTGAACGCACACATATTTCGTGTGTAATCTATTTTTGAAACCATTTTAAATAATGCTGTGTGAGTAGGTGCATATGTGTGTGAGTAGGTGCTGAAGGAACGAACGAAGTGAACAAAGCAGTAGGAACGAACCAAGTGAACGAAGTGAACGTGCGAAGCAGTACGTGCGAAACAGTGAACGAAGCAGTATGTGCGAATCATTGAACGAAGCAGTACGTGCAAAGCAGTACCGAATGGGCCAGCCCACTTCGTTCGTCACGTAGGCGCCCCATGTCGTTCGGGGCGCTAACGCGCGCTACATAGGAGCTCCCCACAAATCCTATATAGCGCGTACCGCGCGCGTTACGATCCAGCGCGTACCCCCTGGGCCAGGCCCATTTACGTGCGAAAAGCTAACAAGCACTCTCGTTGGCTGTTGTCGAACAGTTTTTTTTGCTGTTTTCGTTTTTTTTCTTCTGTTTTCGTTTTTTTTTCTGTTTTCTTTTTCGTTTCTTTTTTTTCTTTTTTCTTTTTCTGTTTTGTTTTCGTTTTATTTTATTTTTTCTTAGTTGTTTTAAAAATGGTTCCACATGGGGTGCACATGGGGTGTGACTGCATCCTTCATCTCTGTAACTTTCTTGCCTGCATCAGTCGTAGCATCCATAGTGAAGTTCCGAGCATTTTCCAAGAGATCCATCCAAGTACTATCCCCGGTAGAGACCACCTCAGAGCTTTCAGTAGGAGGAACCGGGACTTTTGTCTTAACTCCAGTGTCTGAGGAGTATGCACGCCGGATGCTGGAAACACCTCATGGCAATGCATTGAAATTGGGCGTTGAAGCACCCAACCAATTCGTGCCCATATGAGAATAGAGGGCCATCATACTGGTCCCGGAGACACCATTGACTGGAGAAAAACGACCCACTGCCTTGATCTGGCCAAGAGTTGAATTGCCTGGCTTCATCAAGCGCTTTGCACAGCTACTGAAACCCCTCGGCGAAGCGCCAGAAGACATGGAGCCAACAGATAACTCCATGAGATTCCCCGCTAGAGATGACCGACGCAAAATTGCTGTAATCCCAGACATTTGTGAACTACTCCAGAACCAACTTGGCTTGTACTCCACAGACAAAGACGTGAAGATAAACTGTCCTGAAACATGAAATCAATTAACACGCAGATTTAAAGAATGAACATAGCTAAAGTAACAGCAAGCTTTACACTAAACTGTATCAACGATGACTAACACGGACCGAGGATAACATAATTAAACAGCAGAGCAACCTCGCATGATCTGTCAGGGCTCCTTGGCAGCATGAAACTGAAGTTTCATCCGCACACAATCAAAAGCAACATGAATCTGAAGTTTCACCCGCACAGAACGATGCACATGTACTGAATTTCCATATGAACCAAATCACAGCAACTAAATTTCGCCCGCACAAAGTCAAAATCAGGTCAACCAGCGGGGGGAATTCGGGTCTAAGACTGGAACCGAAGGAACGACCTAGAACTCGGCAGCCCCAACCACTCCCCGGATGCTACATTTCCATAAACCCACGAATCGGGCGACAACGAACCGAACCGAACCAACTGAGGAGCAGCAGTCGAAATCAAACTCGCATCAAAACGCCGGAACTAAATTGTTTCAACGATGACTAACAACATACCGAGGATAGAACAATTCAACAGCAGAGCAACGACGCATGATCTATCAGGGCTCCTTGGCAGCACGAAACAGAAGTTTCGCCCGCACAGCAACTGAATTTCCATACTATTAACCACCAAATCAGCAACCAAATTCCGCCCGCATAGACTCAAAATCAGGTCAATCCGCGGGGGAAATTCGGATCTATGACTGGAAACGACTTAGAAATCGACAGCCCGTACCAGTCCCCGGATGGTACATTTCCATAAACCCAGGAATCAGGCGACACCGAACCGAACCGAACCGAACCGAGACGGCAGAAGAGCAGCGGTCAAAATCAAACCTCGCATCGAAACGCCGGAACTAAAGCCGACGGCGCACGGCGAAGGTTCTGCAAGTAGTGGCCGCGGGATCTAGAAGCGGCAGTAAGAACTAGGAACCCGCGTGAGCATCGCAGGAACGGGAACCTTCTAGAGCAACAGCCGAATCGGAGAGGAGGGGGGGGGGGGGGGGGGGGGGGGGGGGGGGGGGGGAGCTGGGGCTTACGGTTAGAAGAGGCGGAGGAGGAGAACCGAGATCCGGCGGCTTCGGCCGTCCCCGCCGCGCTTCCAACCCCTGGCCTCCGCGTGTCTCGAGAAGCCTCGACGGCGACGGATGGTCAGGTGGAGTATTTCGCATCGAAACGCCGGAACTAAAGCCGACGGCGCACGGCGAAGGTTCTGCAAGTAGTGGCCGCGGGATCTAGAAGCGGCAGTAAGAACTAGGAACCCGCGTGAGCATCGCAGGAACGGGAACCTTCTAGAGCAACAGCCGCGGAACTGAATCGGAGAGGGGAGGGGAGCTGGGGCTTACGGTTAGAAGAGGCGGAGGAGGAGAACCGAGATCCGGCGGCGACCTTGCTTCGGCCGTCCCCGCCCGCTTCCAACCCTGGCCTCCGCGTGTCTCGAGAAGCCTCGACGGCGACGGATGGTCAGGTGGAGTATTTCTGTTCGCGTTGCTCTGCTCTGGCCTTTCTTGCGGGGCAGGAAAGAAAGGAGGCGTGCGGTGCGTGTCTCATCTTCTTTCCCTTTTTTTTTCCTTAGATGGAAATGGTTTTGCTTCTTTTTTTTTTTTTGAGAACTCTTCCTACTCTTTATTCTAATTGTTGCAAATAGTTACAGGAAAGTTTAACCCTCTGGACAACCAAACATGGCGACCGGTAGGCAGCGACGTAGCTAGCCGTGCTAGAGCATGTGCCTCTCCGTTTGAAGCCCGACTTCATGGTGGAAGGAAACATCACCTCTCTCCCTCGCTTCCGTCGCAATCTCCTTGAGAACGTTGCTGAAAGGCCCCAGGTTTGTGCCATGTAGCCCTTGAGCTACCTCCATGCAGTCTGTTGCAATCACGATCTCCTTCATGTTAACATCAGCTGCCAGTGCTAACGCCTCTCGACAGCCAGGGTGAGTAATCCCATCAAACGCCACCGCGGACGCTCCGATGTACACTCCTGCAGCTGATCGGCATACAGCACCAACTGCTCCTCGGTTCGCCGTCTTAGCAACAGCACCATCGACATTAAGCTTGTACGAGCCTCCAGGTGGAGCTATCCATTTAGGTGTAGCAGTTCTCGGGCTGGCGTACAGTTCCTCGCACGTCCTTCTTCCGTGCCGGCACACTGCCCAGGTCCTGAATGAAATTCTCCACGAAAAGCGAAGTGGCCATCGGGCTTTGAAACACTTCCTCGTGGATTGCTTTTTCCTCGCATGCCAGATTGCCACAGCGTTACTAGCATTCTGGTGAGGTCCTCTTCCTTCATGGTATCCATCATAGAGAACAGCCACTGCCTCGCAGACGGCTCAGTTGATAGACTGATGTGCTCAGTTATTGTTAGGTCGGTGATCGCCCAAACGCACCGAGACATCATGCACTCTAGCAGGGAATGCCGCCATGAGTCCTCCTGGCCACACAGCGAGCATGCGCTCGTCGTCGCCATCTTCCTATGGTGGCGGACTTCTCTGGTGGGGAGAGAATGATGCGCCAACCGCCACACAAAACCCGGATCTTGGAGGGAACTTTACACTTCCATAAATTTGTCCAGCTCCTAGCCTCTTCCGTCTTGTTCGAAGAAGCTGCTCGTCCATCCAACCAGTCCTCCCGCGTCTTCTTTGTTGTGACCAGCAACTTATACGTGGACCGAACCGAGAAAACACGGTTTTCTCGTAGTGCCATGCCCAAAAATCTCCCTGGTTTCTCATGCTCAATGGAATGTTCCTGATTATTTCCGTATCCATCGGCAAGAACACTCATCAAGTTTTTCACACCCATGTCGCTGAGGTTGTGTCAATAAAATCACTAACCTTCCGAGGCGGATCGCTTTTCCGAGCAGCAATTGGCCGGAGACGCTCATCCCTCGGCAGCCAGTTCTGATCCCAATCATGTGTAGTCCTGCCATCACCAATCCTCCTTACGAGACCCAATTTTAGAGCATCTCGTCCCTCCATAACCGCCCGCCAGACTTGCGACGTATGGGAGCCGAGCTCAGCTGTGAGAATGTCTGAAGTTGGATAGTATACCGCTTTCAACACTCTGGCGCTCAGCGACAAAGGCTCATGTAGTAAACGCCAGGCATGTCGAGCTAGCAAAGCAATGTTAAAAAGTTCAATATCTCGGAACCCAAGACCGCCCGCATATTTAGGCTGTGTCATTGTATCCCAAGACACCCAACACGTGCGGCGGTTGCCCTCCTTGCTTCCCCTTCAGAAGTTTCGGATCATAGAAGTAATATGATCGCATAAACCCCGCGGTAGCTTGAAACATGACATGGAGAAAGTTGGGACTGCCTGTGCCACTGATTTGATTAGAATTTCTTTGCCGCCAACAGACAACAATTGTTCCAGCCATCCCAATACCTTCTTCCACACCCTGTCCTTTAGATATTTAAAGGCTCCACTCTTGGATCTACCAACATCTGACGGCATCCAAGATATTTCTCATTAAGAGTCTCCTTCTGAACCTCAAGTTCCGATTTAACAGCCTCCTTTATCACTGTCGGACAACCTTTGCTAAAAAATATAGAAGACTTGTCTGCATTGATCCTCTGTCCCGAAGCATTGCAATATTTTCGCAGCGCATTCTTGATCTCCGTTGCTCCCTCACTACTCGCCTTGAAAAACAGCATGCTATCATCCGCGAAGAGTAAGTGGTTTACCGCGGGAGCGGTTGGCCCACCGTAATTCCATGAAGTGCTGATGATTGATCATAGGATTTTAACAGGCACGAGAGGCCCTTTGCTGCCAACAAAAACAAGTAGGGGAGATTGGATCTCCTTGACGGATTCCCCTAGAAGACCGAAATTCCTCCTGTGGTGCACCGTTGAATAACACCGAGAAAGACACAGTGGACACCAAACGCATGATTAGAGCCACCCACATACCGCTGAATCTCATCTTTAGCATAATTGCCTTGAGGTAACTCCACTCAACCCGGTCATAGGCCTTCCTCATATCAAGCTTCAGCGCGCAACATCGATGTTTCTTTGATTTGTTGCGTTTCATAAAATGAAGGCACTCATATGCCGTGATGATATTGTCTGTTATCAGCCTTCCGGGACAAAAGCTGACTGCTCATCCGAAATAATCTCAGGTAGAATGCCCTTCAATCTGTTAGCAACCAACTTGGATGCAATTTTATAAATAACATTGCAAAGACTTATGGGACGGAACTGGCCTAACTCTGTCGGACTCGCCACCTTTGGTATTAACACTATGAAAGTCTTATTGATGCTGCTCGGGGCTATCTGCCCCTCAAAACCTGAAGAACAGCCTCTGTCACCTCCTCCCCACAGACATCCCAGTTTCGTTGAAAAAAATGAGCTGGAAAACCATCCGGTCCCGGTGCCTTGGTTGGGTACATCTCAAACAGCACCGCCTTGATTTCCTTCTCATCAAACAGACGATCCAGTTGACAGTTGAAAGTGCAAAGGATGTCGCCTAGAGGGGGGGTGAATAGGTGTTTTGAAATAATTACGGTTTAGGCTTGAATAAATGCGGAATAAAACTAACGTTTAATTTATCAAGCACAAAACCTAACCAAGCTAGTTTCACCTATGTGCACCAACGACTTATGCTAGACAAGAACAACCACTAAGTGATAGCAAGATAGATAACTTCAAGCTCGATGGCTATCACACAGGTAAATGCATAAGTAAGAGTTCGGGTATAGAGATAACCGCAAAGTGGACACGAGGAGATGTTTCCCGTAGTTCCTTCCCAAGGGAAGTACGTCTACGTTGGAGGAGTGTGGAGCAACCTAGGCGCTCCAATAGCACGGATGTGCTCACTCTATTCTCCGTGAGCTTTGCCGGTGAAGGCGTAGCTCTTCCACTATGAGGTCACCTTCGAGGCGTTGACCAAGCCGTACACAAAGGTCGGGGAACTCCACAATGAGTTGGAGCCTCCCAACAATGTCCCGGAGCACCTCGCAACAAGTTGAGGCTTCCGAAACCCACAAAGGCCTCCTAGGGTTACAAGCAACCCAAGAGGCAAACCACAAAGAGTAATAAGTTTTCAAACTTCACCTCCACGTATCACCATGGAGAACTCAAACCGATGCACCTAATGCAATGGAAAGAACACAATAAGTGCTCAAAGCAATTCACTCTCAAATCCTACCAAAGCAACTAATGCTATGGAGGAAGATGAGAGGAAGAGTAAGGAAAACAACAAATGAATCCCAAGATCTAGATCCAATATGCTCCCCTCACTTAGATGCTATGGTGGAGATGTAGATCTAGATCTCCTCTCTCTTTTCCCTCAAGAAGGAGCAAGAATCATTGGAGGGATTGAGAGATAGGCAAGGTTTAGAGGGTCAACAATGGAGGTCAAAACCGTGCTCAAGTCATTGGGGTCATTGGGGAAGAAGACCCCCTTAAATAGGACCCCCAAAATCCAACCGTTATGTGAAAAACGCGCCCAGGCAGCGGTACTACCGCTGGGTTAAGCGGTACTACCCCAGTGGTACTACCCTGTTGGCATTCGGGTGCTTATCCGGTACCGCCGGCGGTACTACCGCTAGGGTAAAAACTGCACGAATAGCACACACCAAAACGGCAATATCTTTTGCATCCGGACTCCGTTTTCGATGATCTTTGGCTCGTTGGAATCACGACAACGAGCTATTTAAGATTATACAGAGAAACATCATTGTCCAACAATGAATCATAAAACCATATGTGGAAAGGTTAAACCTCTTTATAAGAGTCGAATCGGTAAAACCTTCAATACCAAAAACACAATAAGTTTTCCATACGAAATCCGTTTTTGATAAACTTGAGCTTGTCTTGAAGATCATGACAAGCTCAAAAACCACACATGGAGGAAAGCAAATAAGAACCAAGAAAGATGATGCCAAGTATGCAAAGGTTTGAGCTCTCTCCGAACGATACGATCAAGTTACTCATTCGAGAGCCCCTCTTGAAAGTGTGGCATCTTTCCTATAATCCGGTCTCTTACTAACACCATGAGACCGGTAAAATAGAAACCCTATCAAGGTCATACCTTTGCCTTGCGCAATCCACTTGAGCTAGATAATGACGATCTTGATCACCTCAAGTTGGATCACCTTTCTTGATTGCGCTCCGCTTGATGAAGACTTGTGAAATGCTCCCCCATACACAATATGGGAGAGCAACTTTTAGGCACATCTTCACTTGACCATTATCTTGATGACGACCACCGCTTGACGTCATCCACCATGGGCTATATGGAACCTTCCTTTTGATGCAGCCCATGGGAAGATACCTAACCCCACATAGATACTCCACACACATATATATGGGTTAGTTCACAAAGCTATATAGACAATTGCTTACCATACCATTGGATCACATGATCCCACATGGTGCAACATTTAGCTTTGTGTGTTGATCACTTGAATCCACATTCTTTTCAACTTCGCCTAGATCAACATTATATCTTTTCTTCTTTCTTGATCATCTCAAATATGTTCATTATATCCAATGACCTTCAAGGCATTCAACCTTGAATCCAACACATGGAGTTCAAGTGTTGCCTATGGACAAACCTACAAGGATATCTCAATATACACATTAGTCCATAAGGATTGTCATTAATTACCAAAACCACACATGGGGCAACCATGTTCTTTCAATCTCCCCCATTTTGGTAATTGATGACAATCCCTTTTACGAGGGTTTATATAATGAATATTAAGCAACCATGCAACCATGCAAAGAAACAAGCAAGGATGCATGAGCAAGAAAGGCAAATGCTTAGGAACGAACCAAAAGCATAAAACCAAATTCCCTTAAACCCTCTAAACTTCTCCCCCATTGGCATCCATTGCCGAAATGGGAGGAAAATCTTAGAAGGTCAATATAGTAAGAGCTCCCCCATAGTGTGTGCATTTCTCATAGTATGAGTGAAATCAAATGCACATATCCATTGACGAATATTTGGAGGGAAATCAAACTATATTGAGGATTCAAAGATTGCAATAAAGAATGATAGGGAAAACCAAGCAATCAAGAATCCGAAGAACCAATTGAATAAGAGATGTTATGATAAGAGAAAAAGAATGATGCTTCAAAATAAAATAGAGGAGCTCCCCAATATTTGTGCACTATTTAGAATTTTGCATTTGAATACAAAGTGCATAAAAGATGGAATCATCACTCCCCCATAATCGTTTGAAACATAAAACATGTGCAAGAGTGCATAAGATATGAAGCAAAGCATGCACTTGCACTTTAGAAAAACTTTGCCAATAATGAGTGCATCGAGAAACAAATAAAAAGAGACAAGCACTCACAAGGCAAATATTTAAGGAGCCACAAAAGAGATAAAATGAAATAAGAATGTGGCACCAAAGAGATAGGATATCAAAAAGAGATGTAACTTGTCAAGTGTATATAAGTTTCTAAGTACACAACAATCATGATGATATACGTCCACGAAGAAGCATGTACACATAAGATTTGTTACTAAAGAAATGCATGATATCCAAGAGGAAGTAGTAAATACACCAATGAGATCTTTGCTTTAAAAACATAGCACATAGCTCAATTTTATCTTATTGGATGTAAATAAAACTTCCAACATACAAAGACATTACAAATATCATCAAGGGAACAAGAGATATTTGAGATCTTTGAGAGAAGATACAAGTATAACAAACCAAAGAAATGCCAATTGAAGAAAGAGATCTTGAAAAACTCATCAATATTGCACATGAGAGAATTTGACAAAAAGTAAAATGCTAGATTGACATATATGGGATGGGTGAATCATGGGCATGATTATATATATTCCCCTTAATATGCAATCATCATAGCTCACTCATGTTTGCAATAAAGATGTTTTGAAAACAAGATTGCAAAAACCACTACAATTGCAAATAAAGAAGCTCATGCCAAGAATGAACCTACACAAGGTTGCAACATGGAAAAGTATGCACGAGGGTAGATACTTGTTACCGAGATGGCATTGGGTTGATGTAGTAGACAAGAGTTCATCAACCGTCATAGCTTGTCTCCAAAAGTCATTTGGTGAAGACATCTTCCTTCGAAATGAGACAAGCATCCAATGCATCTTCCATGTACCTAAAACAAAATTCAAGTACAAAATGGTTCCCAAACTAATTGGGTCCAAAGTAGTTAGAGAACTACAATACATAGGACAAGCTCCACATAAATATGTGCATATAGATATGAAATTGAATTTCATGCACATCTTAGCCGATTTAGGATTCGGTGGAGTTTACCCTATATATTGGAACAAAGGAAAAACATGCCATAAAGTACACATGTAGTAAGTATGCATGCTCAAGACCTTTAAGAACCAAATGGAGACACAATTTGGACAAAACACCAAGAAAACCAAGAATGCACACAAGAGTGTGACAATAAAGATAATTGTTCAAATTATATCCAAGAGCCAAATCAACACATGATTGATATAAAAAGAAGAGTAGATCAAGAGATTTAAAGACAAAATCCCAGAAGAGATACCAAGTGAAATATATCTCAACGAATGAGATAAACAACTCCCAAAAGAGAGAAAGATTCCAAAGAATAAGCTAATCCCTCTACACTCTTCATGATGGCACAAAGTACCAAGACGAAAAGATTTGTCTTACACAAAGACACATCATCGGGATAAAAATCAAATACCAATTGAAAACAAATAATGTTCTAAATAATATAGGATAGCTCCCCCATGATTTGTGCATTATTTATGATCTTGCATTTGAATGCAAAATGCACACAAATGGGATCATCACTTTCCATATATCATATTTGAACACTAGTCATGTTCAAGAAAAGCAATAAGATCCAATACCAATTTAAAATATGATGTTCTACTCATTTTAGGATAGCTCCCCCAAGAGAAGTGCATTATCTACAAGTGTGACTTTGAAAGTAAATGCACAAGAATGGGATCACGCTTTTCCTATTGCAAAGAAAACCTACCATAGATTTGAGTAGAGCAAAGAGGATCCAAGGCAACAAAACACTTTTAAGCAAAATGGAACTTTGTTTGAGCAACATGCCACATAGGAACAAGATAATTTAGAGTATCAATTCTAAGTGGCAAAACCTCAAATGTTCACATTTTCTAAGCTTGTAATATGCACAAAGCTTATTACTCCCCCATAATGTGATAATCCATTTCTTTTAAAACAAGAGGCAAACAAAACCAACTAGAGATAATTAATGGACATTAGAATTTGAATTTCTCATGAGAATGACATACCACCTAGAGGCTAGATAATCTTGAAATATCAATACTAGATGGTATTCCTCATGTACACACATTTTTAGGATTGTGACGTGCCGAAAGCATATCACTCTCCAAAATGGGGTGGTCCATTAATATCTCAAAAGAGCCAACAAAGATACAACAAGATGCAATAAAGGCTCAACACACACTCACATGTACATGGTGTGCAAACCAACATACACATTCTAGATTACTCAAGATATGTAAGTAGTGAGCACAACATATACAAATATGTGCAAGGAACAAAACCAAACACATGCTAGGGGCAAGCAACTTTCAATGAATAAGTAATTTAAGTGCAAGTTACCGCAAGAGGAACATTGGATATGAGATAGTGACATGATAATCCAAATGACTTGGCTTGGGAAATATGATTGATGAAGATCCCTTAATTCTTCATGATGTAGCCAAGTCTCCAACGACCTCCAACAACACCTATTGATCAAGTTTTAGCTTGTTGGTCCCCAACCAAGTTGGGTCCTAAGAGGTTAGTCACAATAGGCTTGGCAACCCAAATGGTTCTTTTCTTGACACCACTTTGAGTACCAATAAATTTGGCAAACACATTGCCAACCTTATCCTTCCTAAGAGAGTAAACATCATCAATTATGATGGGGTTGGATAAGGTACCGTTAGTGCATGAAGAAGCAAGGTGATCCTTTTCACGGCATATGTAGCAACATCTACTTCTACCTTTCTTCTTAGTTGATTTCTCAACGTGAGAAGCTTTGGCTTGATTCTTCTTAAAAGTGGCCTTTCTTCATCATTGTGATCTTGAGATTGAACTTGAGGCCGCTTCCCTTGTTGCTTCTCACTAAGAGGTTTCTTCTTCATTGGGCAAGATCTAACATGGTGCCCTTCAACCTTGCACTTGAAACAAACAATCTTGGCCGAATTGTTGACTTGTTCGTGGCCCTTCTTCTTGTTGTCTTGGACTTGTTCTTGTTGTTGGAGTTGAATCCAAGTCCACTCTTGTCATTGGGAATTTTTGCACACTATTGTCAAGTGCGGACTTCCCAACATGACGCTTTTCCAAGTCTTTCTTCAAAGAAGTCACTTGGGCCTTGAGCTCTTTTATTTCCTCTACATGGTTAGTAACAAGTACTAGAGGAAGTAGAAGCTTCATTGTTAGAGCAACAAGGCATAGAAAGTAATTCATCACAAGATGTAGCAATATCATGGGTTGATGAAATACTAGGAATAGCACATGGCAATATAGCATTTTGAGTAGAAGATGTGCTAATGTCCACATGAGGCTCATAAGATGTTACCTTAGTCACAATAGCCTCATGAGCTAACTTAAGCAAATCATGGGAGACTATAAGATCATTATGAGAGCTCGATAGCTTTTCATGACTTTCTTCCAACTTCCCATAATTGCTAGTTAGCAACTCAAGTTGAGCCCTTAGCTCAACGTTCTCCTTCAACATGGATGCTTCACAAGAAATAGAGTTAGTAGCACAAGCATCATTATTTTAGCTTTGAGGACTTTAGAAAGGGCAAGAGCATGTTGAAGATCCTTATTAAGTTTAGCAATATCAATAGCATGGGATTCCTCAAGATTATATAGGGACTCTTCAAGAGTCGCCCTACGAGTTTGCTCTTTCTCAAGAGCAATAGAGAGGTCCGCAATCTCATTGGCATACTCACACTCACGACTTTCCATTTCCTCAATGGTGTCCTCATGCCCACAACTCTCCATTTCCTCAATGGTGTCCTCATGCTCATCAATAAGTTTCTTGCTTTCAATAGCAATAGTCAAGATTTCAATGAAGGTAGAGCGAGCATTTTTATTTTTGCTTAGAGCATGAAAGACAATTTCTCCTTTCTTATTCAAGGAGGGAATACTATCATCATCATCATCATCATGAGATATATTGGGGTTCAAAGTAGGAGATACCTTTGAAGCCTTAGCCACGAGGCAAAATAGGGGAATGGTCGATGATGATGGAACACTACTTGAGGCACCACTCAAGTCCACATCTTGTTCCATAGAGTGACGGGTTTCCTCTACATTGTTAGTGACAAGAGAACTAGAGGAAACACAAGCATTTGTATCGTGGCAACAAGATAAAGTAAGCATATCATCATGACATATAGATAAGCAATTTTGACGAGATATGCAAGGACTATCAACACAAGCATGTAAAGCATTTATGGTGCTAGAAGTGTTGGAGTCCAAAGATGAGGCATTGCAATGATGTAGAGGTAAAGAATCATCAATAGTAAGTTCACTACCATCATTGCAAAACCTATCACTACTCACCATCTCATTGGGTTGTGGCTTACCACATGTTGGTGAAGTAGAGAAGTTGAGAGCTCATCACGCCCGGATGAGGAGGGAGTACAATCATCCTCAATAATATTGGACACATCATATTTATCTTGAAGCTTTGTCCACAACTCATGAGCATTCCGAAAAGGCATGATTGACCCAAGGACTACATCGCTCAAAACATAGACAATGGTATTAGATACTAGAGAATCGAGATAAGAGTTTTCCTCATCCTCTAAAGATAGATTTTGTGAGTCCTTTGGAGGAGGAAAACCCATATCTACGATTCTCTTCATATTTGGACCCATGTCCTTGAAAAGATTAAGCATGTGAACTTTCCAAACAACATAATTTGTGCCATCGAATATAAAAGTGGGATCGTGCACTAATTCTCTAAACGACATCTTTACTCTCTAGGCGGTGAAGCCAAATAAAGAGAGCCTTGGCTCTGATACCAATTGAAAGTGCAAAGGATGTCGCCTAGAGGGGGGTGAATAGGGTTTTGAAATAATTACGGTTTAGGCTTGAATAAATGCGGAATAAAACTAACGTTTAATTTATCAAGCACAAAACCTAACCAAGCTAGGTTCACCTATGTGCACCAACGACTTATGCTAGACAAGAACAACCACTAAGTGATAGCAAGATAGATAACTTCAAGCTCGATGGCTATCACAAAGGTAAATGCATAAGTAAGAGTTCGGGTATAGAGATAACCGCAAAGTGGACACGAGGAGATGTTTCCCATAGTTCCTTCCCAAGGGAAGTACGTCTACGTTGGAGGAGTGTGGAGCCACCTAGGCGCTCCAATAGCACGGATGTGCTCACTCTATTCTCCGTGAGCTTTGCCGGTGAAGGCGTAGCTCTTCCACTATGAGGTCACCTTCGAGGCGTTGACCAAGCCGTACACAAAGGTCGGGGAACTCCACAATGAGTTGGAGCCTCCCAACAATGTCTCGGAGCACCTCGCAACAAGTTGAGGCTTCCGAAACCCACAAAGGCCTCCTAGGGTTACAAGCAACCCAAGAGGCAAACCACAAAGAGTAATAAGCTTTTCAAACTTCACCTCCACGTATCACCGTGGAGAACTCAAACCGATGCACCTAATGCAATGGCAAGAACACAAGAAGTGCTCAAAGCAATTCACTCTCAAATCCTACCAAAGCAACTAATGCTATGGAGGAAGATGAGAGGAAGAGCAAGGAAAACAACAAATGAATCCCAAAATCTAGATCCAATATCCTCCCTCACTTAGAGGAGAGATTGATTGGTGGAGATGTAGATCTAGATCTCCTCTCTATTTTCCCTTAAGAAGGAGCAAGAGTTATTGGAGGGATTGAGAGATAGGCAAGGTTTAGAGGGTCAACAATGGAGGTCAAAACCGTGCTCAAGTCATTGGGGTCATTGGGGAAGAAGACCCCCTTAAATAGGACCCCCAAAATCCAACCGTTATGTGAAAAACGCGCCCAGGCAGCGGTACTACCGCTGTTGGTACCCCCAAAAACGGGCATTCGGGTTCCTTATCCGGTACCGCCGGCGGTACTACCGCTGGGGTAAAAACTGCACGAATAGCAAACACCAAAACGGCAATATCTTTTGCATCCGGACTCCGTTTTCTATGATCTTTGGCTCGTTGGAATCACGACAACGAGCTATTTAAGATTATACAGAGAAATATCATTGTCCAACAATGAATCATAAAACCATATGTGGAAAGGTTAAACCTCTTTATAAGAGTCAAATCGGTAAAACCTTCAATACCAAAAACACAATAAGTTTTCCATACGAAATCCGTTTTTGATAAACTTGAGCTTGTCTTGAAGATCATGACAAGCTCGAAAACCACACATGGAGGAAAGCCAAATATGAACCAAGAAAGATGATGCCAAGTATGCAAAGGTTTGAGCTCTCTCCAAACGATACGATCAAGTTACTCATTCGAGAGACCCTCTTGAAAGTGTGGCATCTATCCTATAATCCGGATTGTCATTAATTAGCAAAACCACACATGGGGCAACCATGTTCTTTCAACGGTTCATCTCAGCGTTCACTTTAGTCGGTACACAATTCAGTACCTCCTCCATGCCCTCCACACCTTCCGATGTGTATAGTTGATGATAAAAATCATTTGCCATCTGCCCCATCTCCTCTTCACTTGTTGCAATGGTGCCATCACTTTTAACAAGTTCCGATATTTTATTCTTCTTCTTGCGCTAACTAGCACGCATGTGGAAGAAACGAGTGTTCTTGTCCCCCTCTGAGAGCCATTGGATTCGTGACCTTTGCTGCCACATGACCTCCTCTCGATGGAGTACCTCAGCGAGCCATTCCACCGTCTTCAGTTCGACGTGTGATGGCCCCCCACGGTCTGGCCTTGACCTGAGCTCGCCAAGTTCCCTTTGCAGCGTTTGGATTTGATGTCGGACACTGCCAAAGGTATCTTCTCCCCAGCTCGCCAGACTGCTAGACATAGTTGACAACTTATCTTTCAGTTCCGGCATTGATGAACTCCTTTCTGTCACACTCCAGGCCTGCTTAAGCATGGCAGAAAAATCAGTGTGTGATTCCCACATAACTTCGTACCTGAATAAACGATTCCCTCGACCGTGATGCTATCGGGGTGCGCACTTCAGTAGTATTGGAAGGTGATCTGATGTCACGAAAGAAGGAAGGTGGTGCACTTCCGCTTCCGGGAACCTTGCATACCAGGATGCAGACGCCAAGGCTCGATCAAGTCTAGTACGGCAGTAGGATCCTCCTGCAACTTTCTTCTCAAAAGTCCATGCAACTCCTTTGAAACCCAAGTCGCATAGACCACACACGTCAACCATAGCACGAAAGTCAGCTATCTGGTTCCAACTCCATTCGTTAACCCCTTCATGCTCCTCGCGACTGAGAGCCTCGTTGAAGTCTCCAATGCACAGCCAAGGAAGGTTGTTAGACGAACGTATGTATTTGAGCATTTCCCACGTCTTGTGACGCTCATTGACTTGGGCCTCGCCATAGACAGCGGTGAGACGCCAAGGATCTTTCCCTCTTCTGTAACAACTGCATCGAGATGGTACTGGGAGTAGGGTAAAATTTCTTTCTTTATTGAATCGTTCCAAAACATGCCAATTCCTCCACTGCGGTCACAACTGCTAACAGCAAAACACTTGTCAAAACCGAAAGAACGAGCTAAACTTTCCACCCGTGTCTTGTGGAGCTGAGTTTCCACCACACAGAGCACAGATGGGGCATGACGCTCCGCTAGTGTGCGGATATCTCTCACTGTCGCGGGGCTGCCTAACCCACGACAGTTTACACTCAGGACACTCATTGGCTCAGGCGGTCCTCTCTCGAGGCCGCCGGTTCAGCTTTGCTCTTGTTTGTAATGTACCTGCACTTAGAAAATGGCAAGGTACCTGTGTATAGTGCAAACCCCTGGATCGTTTCATTTGCACACACAGTTTAAGATGAATATCACAACATTGTATCAATTATTACACGAATGATCCGGACTTGGGAAAATAAATAGTTCGATACAACTTTGCATAGCTTATAGCTAGCTCAAAACAAATAAAGCAGCGGAATAAAACTTCAATGAGCCTCCATTCTTCATGATGCGCCACAGGCGAAAACATGTTGGTTGCAGACTCGAAACCCAAACGTGACCTTACTCATCGTCAGAAAAGTCTGCAACAAAGTAATATTTGCAACAGAGTGGGTCAGAATCATTAAAAGAAATGATCCTGGCAAGTGACACTATGTGGACTCATATAGGAATAACTCTATAACCTATATGCATATTTGGCTGGTGGAGTTTGAAGGCTGATTTGCATAAAAGCCAATTTTGCCTATCACTTTGTAAAACTTTTCCTTCAAAATTTTGAGACAAGATGGCTTGAAAACCATTGTCTTAACTACCCTTGTTCACCACCAAGTTTTAATTTCGAAATTTGTATGATGAAGCCTCCATTGAATCCTTGATCAGCTGCTCAAATTGTCCGTAACCGGGGACACGGCTAAGTACTTAGTTTTTAAACTCTGCAGAGGTTGTGCACTTTCACCATTAGACCCAACAAACCCAAACTATCCTCAAGCACCAATTTGTGCTAAGGAAAAGGAGAGAGTTGAGACGAGACTTTTCAGAAGCATTTCCTCATCCCATGCCGCCTTGACCCGTTCCCATTCTAACCATCTACCACCACCTGTCAAGACGGGACGAGTCCACGCAACTTAATCCATCAAGTCAGAGCCCATATGACTAATGGTTGCACGGTAAGCAATCTTCACTTAGAGAAAACATTGGCCCCTTAATACCCTGGGTGGCAACCACAAGTGACCATCCCTTAGAGGTCACCCCTAAGAGATGACACTCAACCTTTCCATCATCTTTTCATAACCAAGTCCACCCAGGTGATAAATTACTTAGTAGAATTTAGCTTTAAGGAAAACACATTTGCATAGCATCCAATAATCTACTAAGTTATCAAAAGGGATTCTAGACACAACTAGAGTAAAGGTATGGTGGGTTTAGCATATAGCTAAAAATTCTATCCAACACATGCATATAAGAAATACACTAAGTAATGCATATAAAATACTTAGGAAATTTATGGGGGTGTGCCACTTGCCTTGGCAACAAGCAGAACAACAGCAGCTGCAACAGTCCTCGTTTCCCTCCGGAGTTTCTAACACATCAAACAATACATAATGAACAAACAATTTTCATAAAACTTCTAAGGAAAATATGTCATGCATGATGTGCAAAATATTCCTAAGGACTAGGATGCATGCATGCCATGCCATGAAATAATTCTAAGTTAAAACAAGACAATCAAGAAGGTTCAAAAATGACTAAGGACCAAGGTCCTAACACTTGGGTCGAAATTTAACTAAGGATTACAACTAACACATCAGGACCAAAATAATTTCTAAGGAAAGTAAACAAAATAAGAAGTGCTAAAATTTTCTAAGGAAAAAGTATGATAGCAAGGGTTGATAAATTTTTCTAAGGACCAACATTTGTTATAGGCAAGTACTTAGAATAATTTCTAAGGAAATAACTAAGTTTTCAGGTACTAAAATTTCTAAGGACAAGTTTAGCATTTTTAATGTGTTGAAATTTTCTAAGGAAAAATTCTAAGTGTCTCAACATTTTTATTACCCAAAATTTTCTAAGGAAGAAATATTTCGGTGGGGTGAAGTATTTCTGAGTTATTTTGCATATAACATAGTCACAATTACTTAGCTACATTTTCTATTCGAAAACTAATGTGAAGAACAATTTTAATATAATTTTACTTATTAAAATAACACCTAAAAGCAATAAAAACAAAATTCATGCAAAAACATAGGAAAATACTTATACAAAAATACTAGAGCAATACTACGGCCATTACTTATGCAAACAAAAATATAGCAAAATATTTTGATAATTTATCAATTTTTATAATTAAGTTATAGCCAAAATATCAATTAAACCATTTTTAAAATTTATCTAATTTAATTTCGTCCAAACCTCAAATTAGGCATACAGAAAGTTTCTACACATTATTAGCTTTCCAAAAATATAAATTTCATAAATTTTGGCTAAAGGAATAAAAATTAATAATGAATCTAAAATCCAGGGACTAATCTGTGATGCGCAGGGCTAAAACGTAAAGAAAACTGAAAAGATTCTTCGCGCTGGAGTCCTCCGTCGACGTGGCCTTCTCTGATTGGTGCGGAGCTCCCCGTTGACTGGTCTTCTGCAGATCGCGGGCGTCGCGGACGCGGACGGGTTGCGGCGCGGCTTCGCGGACGGCTGGACGACGTGGAGGCTTCTGGTTGGTGCGGAGATCTTCGCGGACTGAAGCGGTGCGGACGGATGCGGGCAGATGCGGCGACGCGGACGACGTGGCTACGTGGCCTCCTCTGACTGGCTGATACCCCTTCGCGTGGACGATCTAATCTGGAGCGTTGATCTTAGATCTAACGGCTTACAGCTACGAACCAAAGCGGGCGGCGCAGTTGAACGGAAACATGCCGGAAACCTAGTTCCTACGGCGGCGCCATCGCCGGAGTTTCGCCGGAAATCGATCTAGGCCTAACTACGGATCATGGGGCATACCGCGGTGTTCAGGGCGACGAGGCGGAGTCGATGTTGTTGATGGAGTGGTCGCGGCCGTCCTTCTCCTTCCCAGATCGCTCGCCGAAGTTGACGTAGACGGCCGGCTTGCTTCGGTCGCGGACGGACTCGTCGATCTGGCGAGCAAAGTAACATCGCGAAGGGTCAGGGAGATGCGCACGATCGCGGCGAAGCGAAAGGAAGGGTGGCGAGGGGCAATGCGCGCGGGGGCTCACCGGAATACGGCGAGGTCGTCGACGGCAGTGGCGGCACGGCGGCGACTCGTGCGGGCAGCCTGGGGGCTCTCGTCTCGATTGGTTTGGGGCAAAAAGACGGCGGTGTTGTGGAGATTATATAGGGGTCAACAACGCGTACGATTGCGTGCGAATCAAGCCGTAATCGGTTGGGATTTGGTTAGGGTTTCGGAGAAGCTCTCCGTGTTCTTCACGTCGAGTAGAAGGGGATGACAAGTGGGTCCGCCGTCAGCGAGAGGGAGAGGGAGGTGGGCTTCGTGGACCGCCTGCTGGGCGCGCGCGCGGAAGGAAGGAATGGGCTCGGCCCATTTAGCTAGCTCGCACCTATTTTTTTCAGAAACTGTTTTCTTTTCTGGTTTTATCCAAAATCCAAATAACTTTTGATTTATAAAACCAAAATCACTCAAACCAACTTCTATACTTTTGTAAAAACATGCCCCACATGTTTAGCATGTATTGGGGATAAAATATTCAAAAACTTTATTTAAAGTTTGAAATAGGTTTGAAAAGCATTTGCAGATAAAATGCATATATTGTTTTTGAGACAATTTTCTCTAAATTTCATAATTTGAATTCAACACAATGCAAACAAGGATGCAATGACATGATGCATGATGCAAATGAAAAGTTTTAAATTTTTGTGAAAATTGGGATGTTACATTGTTCTTCTCCACGAATACTCCGCCTATGTCTTCCCTCTTGAGGTTCAAACTGCGTACCAGATCCCCAAAAGCAGGTTCAGAGCCAAACTTGCCCGCTGATCCGATTCCCTCGCCCTTCTTCTCAGCCGCCGCCATGACCAAACCGAACCAAACCCTAAAACAAGACGCACTGCCAAGCCTTCTCGAGAGGGAGAGGAATCAGATCCGATCGTGGGGATTGTAGCCCTTCTGCCGGCGGTCACCGATCGCTGGAGAAGTACGACAGCCCTAGTCGCCTAGGTATCGCCGGCCGCTCGCATCGCGTATAATTGGATGTTTTGTTGGAAAATGGTTTTGCTTTTTTTTTTTTTTTTTTTTGAGATTTCCTGGTCTTAGTACAACTTGTAGTATCTGAACTCACGCACTACACACTCCACACACACACAACACCACACACACGGCACCCGTGCGCAAGCTAGACCTAACCAGACTATACTAAGACTTGAGGCTCCGCGAGCCTAGATCTTCCGGGAAACCCTGCGGTGGTGGGCACACCATAATACCAGTGTAGAACCGCGGTGGAAATTGGCTCCGAACACTGTTCACGTGAACAGTGTTTTCGTGCTGGCCACTGTTCACGTGAACAGTGCGCGCAGGTGAGGCACCCGAAACTCGCTCCCGCTGGGAGTCGAGCTCGGGCGGGTGGGGTGGCCACTGCCACAGCCCACCATCGCGCCAGTGCGCGTCCTCAGAAAATGGTTTTGCTTGGGAAAATGGTTTTGCTTGGGAAAATCGAATTCCTCACTCCGTCAAGCCCAAGTTGTTCTACTGAGAACCCATGAAACACATGCAGGCCAGTGTCCTCGGCGCAGGGTAACCGTAGGCAGGCTGCGGTCGTATCAAAAATTAGGCCCAACAACAGCAGCTGGACTGCCGCGTCCGCTACACTAAATTAAGGATCTGATCACTATTCCTAGTTGTGCCTTATTAGAAACCAATGAAACAAGCACCTTCGGGGAGTATCAATCAATCGAGGGTGCTCCAGAAAAAAAAATCCAGCACTGTACGACCTAGTGTGGTACGACCCATCCGTGGACCCAATCCAGCACTGTCAAAGCATCCTTTCTAATCAAATCCGTCTGCTGCTTTGCAACATGTACGATGCAAAATAGGGTCCACACACTCGGTCGTACCTCACTAGGTCGTATAGGATTTTTTCCGGGTGCTCCACATGCCTAAGAATAGAGAGTAATGCTTGGGCTTTAATTTGTGACATTAATCCAAAAATGAATCAAAGTTACTCCACATGCCACATGTAGGGAGATAGTACAGTTTTCCTTGTCAAGATTAGGTCTGTACCTAGGTGTCGGCGGTCTCTCGAATCCCGGGTTGCAACCTCTCCTGGTACTGTCTTTCTGGAATCCCTCATCGCCACCGGAGAAGACCAGGTGAGGCGCTGCAACATGGAAGAAGACTCCCCCGGTTCCCAAAGTCGTGACGGTTTTAGCGGCACCTTCTCGCCCAGGCGGATCCCTCGCTCACTCCAGTTTAGCCGACGGTCATGGGGATGGAAGATGAGATGCCACCGGATGGGGATTTTCTTTGGGTCAATCTTTCAAGCAGGGCCCTCGAAGTCGAAATGCACTGCTGCTGCGAGGTGAGACTGCCATGCCGCGGTGGTGTGGAGGTGGTGGTCCAGAAGTAGGTGTAGACTAGTCAATGTCTCGAGGAAGAACATGGGACCAAGCACATCCACTGCACCAACCAGATCGGCCGCATTCATAGGACGGACACTTGTAGCTCTCTATAGGCTGCAGACACTGGGATCACTCCTGGCGGATCGGAACTACATGGTGCCCCTGCGCTAATTTGGGCCGACCCACATTTGAGCTGATGTGCGGACTGCTTCCTGTTTCGTGTGCTGCATAGAATGCACGTTTAGAAATTGTTGAAAAACATTGAAGTACGAACGTATTTCGTATATTTTGGTAAAATGAATTTATCAGCGAAAACTTTAAGAAATTCATATGCAGCGAAAAACTTATTTGTCACATGGAAAAGTAATTACCTATCCCTTAGAGAGTTAAGAATAAATTCATAGAACGCAAGCAAAAAATATATTTACTGCTTTGTCACGGGAGCGAAAAAAACTTCTTTGTCACATGTTTAGGAAATAAACTTCTTTATCACATGACGGCGAACGAACACTATTTTTGAACGATTCTAAAAAATGAACAGACAATGGCGGTGAACAGAAACTATTTTTAAACGATTTTGAAAGTGAACAACGGTGAAAGAAAACTATTTTATAACGATTTTTAAAAGTGAACCGAGAAATTCTATGAACGAAAATTATTTTTGAAAACCGAACAGAAAAAACTCTATGAACGGAAATTATTTTGAACTATTTTTCAAATCAGAACAATTTTCAAATTTGAACATTTGATTTTCGAAAAATGAAAATTTAAATAATAAATATCTAAAAAAGAAAACACAAAAGAATAAAAAAAAGGAATAGCCAAAAAACGAAAAATGACGGTGAACGAAAACTATTGTTGAACGATTTCAAAAAATGAACAGAGAATGACGGTGTACGAAAACTATTTTTGAACGATTTTAAAAGTGAACAGAAAAGGCCAGTGAACATAAAATATTTTTGAATTTTTTAAAAAAATAAACAGAAAATGACAGTGAACAAAAGTATTTTTGAACGATTTTAAAAGATGAACAGAAAAATGACGGTGAATGGAAACTATTGTTGAACGATTTTAAAAGTGGACAGAAAAGGTCGGTGATTGAAATCAATTTTTAAACAATTTTAAAAAGTGAACAAAAAAAGTACATGAAAATAAAATATTTTTGAACAATTTAAAAGAAGTGAACCAAAAAGTTTATGAACGGAAATTATTTTGAACGATTTTTCAAATCTGAACAATTTTCAAGTCTGAACATTTGTTTTCGAAAAATGAAAATTTATACAAAATACTTAAATAATATCTTAAAAAGAAAACAGATAAGAATAAAAAAAAGAAACAACCAAAAACAAAAAAATGAAAATGGCGGTGAGCGAAAACTATTGTTGAACGATTTTAAAAAGTAAACAAAAAAGGCCGATGAACAAAAAATATTTTTAAAGGATTTTAAAAGATTAACAAAAAATGACGGTGAACGGAATATATTATTGAACGATTTTAAAAGTGGGCAAAAAAGGCCGGTGAACGAAATTGATTTTTGTAGAATTTTAAAAGTGCAGATAAAAGTCCATGAACGTTTTAAAAAAAAGTGAAATGATAAAAGTCGTTGAATGGAAATTACTTTTGAACGATTTTTAAAAAAGCGAACAAAAAACTCTATGAACAGAAATTATTTTGAACGATTTTTCAAATAAGAACATTTGTTTTTTGAAAAATGTAAATTTAAACAAAAAGTAAAATAATATAAAAAATGAAAACATAAAATAATAAAGAAAAAGAAACGGGCCAGGCCTATACATCGCGGAGTGAGTGAAGAAAGGGAAGAATGACTAAAGGAAGCCGTAAGGCGTCAGCTCTCGCAGGGATAAGGGCCAGGCCTATACATCGCAGGGATGTGCGGGAGGGAAAGCGTCTCGACTTGGTCGTGAAATAAGAATCACCCGAATCCGCGGAGCTCTTGTATATCGCCTTGCGACAAGTGCTGGAGGAGCTATATCTCGCCTCACAGGCGGCCCGTTTCGCGTCGGCCGCCTGAATCGACTCGCTTCATGTGTGGCTTTGGAGTGGCCCAATAAGTAAAGAACATTCTTTTTTATTTTTCAGTTTTCTTTTTATTTATCACTTTTTGTGATATTGAAAAATGTTCTAATTAAAAAATGGTATACAATTATTTGGATATGGACAAATATCAGATTTGAACATTTTTCAAATATGAACATTTTAATTTGAACAATTTTCGCCTTATGCGCCACTTTCGCAAACGACTCTTGAAGAGCCACCCCGCAGACCACGCGGCCGTCTTACGTCGCCGAGAGCACCTATACTATGTGTTGCTTTCGCGAGCGACGCTTGAAGAGTTGCCCACATGGACTGGCCCAGTAAGGTCCTCACGAATTAAAATTTGAACCATATTCGCTCTATTTTTTGTGCTCTTGTTTTCACCTACTATTTTTATAAAAATTAATGAAATCAGAAAATATTCATCGATTTAAAAATGGTCACATATTAAAAAGTCTTCACAGATTTTGAAAACCTGGTGAAAAGATTCTTTTTAAATCTGGACCCATTTCGAAAATGAGCATTTTTCGATAATGAACCATTTTGTAAAATAACCATGTTAAAAATTGAATCATTTGAAATTTGAAACATATTAAAAATGAACATTTTTTAAAATTTTTGAAACATTTTCAATATGAACCTTCCAAAAAACTTAACCATTTTTCAAAAAATGAACCATTTTCAAAATATTTTTTTCTTCGAAAACCAAACTATTTTTAAAAATCCAAACCATTTGCATAATATGAATATTTTCAAAATCTGAACCAATCTCAAAATCCGAACATTTTCAAAAACATTAAATCCGAAAAAACCAGTAAATCAAAAAACCAATAAAATCAGAAAAAAATAGAACCAAAACTTTTCTATAATCTTTTCGAAACCGAAAAACCGAGCTGGAAAAATAAATGTCCCAACCCAAATAGTTGTGGACGTGTGGGGTACACAGTAGGTGGAGGGGCACACGTTTTGCTGCTAACCGCCGCAACGGCCGCAACTGGCGTCAGTTAGGAAAAGCCTGCGTCGCCTGCGGTGATCTATAGGATTCGCCCGAATGGGCCAGCACAGCGGGACTGTGGTTCAGATACACCGCCCATAGCGGTGCGAGGCTGAAGGATCAGTCAAATGGACTGGCCCAAAACAAGGGTACGTGTTCAGATTTGAAAATGTTCAGATTGACAAATTGTCCAATTTCAGAAAATAATCAGATTTTTGAAAATATTTAGATTAGAAAAATATTAAGTTTCTGTCAGATTTAAAAAATGTTCAGATTAGGGCTGCTATATGCTGCCTTTAGCGGAATATCGGGTTGTCGCCGCGTACCCCCTTTGAAATGGGCCAGGCCCATATGTGATCGGTTGTTGTTTCTGCAGTTGTACTGCTTCGACAATTTGGTGCAGACGTATATCTCAGCTGGACTATTTGAACCCCTAAAAAAAAAGCTGGACTATTTGAAAATAATTGCAAAAAATAAATTAACTCGCTGCTATTGAATATATTTAGATATGCCATTATTGACATAGAATTGAATAAATATGAATACCTAATTTCAAAATATGTGGCAAGTTTAGTTCAGGTTTTTTGTGAAATTGTACAAACTAACATCATATCCAAGAAGTAGAAAAGCAAAAAGGAATTATTCATAATTACTGTTATTAAAACATTAATTTATTTTAAATGGAACATGAATATTTTTTTAAAATACATCAATATTTTTTCGTCTACACGAATATAATTTTTCAAAACCATGGATATTTTTAAAACACATGAACATATATATTTTTTGGAACCTCGTGAATAATATTTTTAATAAGCGGGATAATCCCAATGTGGCTGTGCCTCATACGGCCAAGCCACAGCCCACTTCGGTATTTTTGGTCAAAACAAAGTACCGAGCCGATCAATCGGTCCACAGAATACTCGATACCACTAATTTCTAGAGAACGATCGGTGCAAGTTTTTTAAGAACCAGTAAGTCTATGGAAGTACTGAACCGTTCGGTTCGTCTACCCCTAGAAAACGTTTGTGATTAAGACGAACCTTCTTAACATATTTCGTTTTGAACTTTGTTTCTCCAGAAAATCAGAAAACTACATTCCTCCGGGCCCTCCTATCATCTGAAATTTGTACAATATGTAAATAATAGTTATAACCTTTCTTGTGTAAAATTTTCTGTTTCTTATGAGCTCGTTTGGTTACCCAATAAATTGAAAACAGAGAGCAGTTTCCAGTATTTAATTTGACAAAGTGTGCAAAAACTATAAAAGAAATTGATCTATATACACGTGATGATTTCACAATTGTATTCTCCAAAAATGATCTGAAAATTGAGGGGCCCAACAATAGTGTACTAGTAAAACAATATTGAATATCCTATTAAAAATTATAATAAAAGACTTAGATCGTATGAGCAAGTCCACATAGAGTAATAGCATATACCACATATTTGGAAAAACAACCTAAAGATGACAAATTTAGTCTAAGTCATACAAGGTTTACTAACAAAACTATTAACTAAATTTACATAGATTATTTGGGCATGGATTGTTATTTCAAAAAAACTCCAGTAGCATTTGTTTATGACATATGAACCCAAGTGCATTGCCTGCGAGCGTATCAAATACAAATCATTTGTACTACCAAAATACTATATTTTTGTTTGTGGTTGATTACTAATAGGGATTCTATTTCAATCCTAAGTAAAGACCATACAACTATTTTCAACTTCTATTAAGTTTATAATAACTCACAAGACGTATTTAACCATGAAAAAACTTATAACGAATCTTTTCAACAATCAAAATTATTCTCTCAAAATTTCTATAGGTATATACACTTAACTTCTTATATAGCAAAACAGCTGGTAAGATATTTTTTAGACCATGACATTGGGAAACATGTATCATAAATATGTGTAACTCACACGACATATTTAACCATGAAAAACATAGACGATTTTTTCCAGAAACTAAATTTATGCTCTCGAAGTTTCTATAGGTATATACGATTAACTTATTATATAGCAAAACAGCTGGTAAGATATTTTCTAAACCATGCCATTTAGAAACATGTATCATAAATATGTATAGTTATATAGCTTATGCAATTGTAAAAATAAAATTTATGAAGGAAATAATTTTGCAAAATCAGTTTTTAAATATAGCACAATGCAAGTGTATTTTCCATCGATAAATATTACAGTTGTATAACAACCAACACTTAACTAATATTTAGTAATGTTATTATGTTGTTAAAAATGTTAGATAGATAATATAAATTATAATCGGTTAAAATGGTAGCATCCTACAAATGAGCTAGAAGTATAAAAGTTTAGTATGAACATGATATAGTTAATCACCTCGGGTTATACATTATATTTGCGTGATAATCACAAGTTCACATCACACGGTCCAACAACTTTGATCTTTATGATAAAATGTGTGATGAAAAAAACAAATGACGAGTGTGATCGTCTAAAAGATTACACTATTTAATAGCTTGTGGAGTTCTCAACTAAAGGAGAAGGTGTGGTAGAATGCCTAAATACTCACTCTTTCCTAATGTGTAGGGATGTAAACTTTGAGATATTTGAGGATTAACCAAAAATATAGCGAAGATATCCTAGCTAGTTACTGTAGATATCAAACAAATTCCGCGAAGCAAGTGCACTGCGAGTTTTGCATAGAGACCTTAAATCAATCAACAATATACTAGATGGGGTGCGATGATCTTCAGTCCACTTATAATCTCCAATACTAGAACACCAAAGCTGTAGGTATTAGATTTGACATAAAAGACACTTTCCATTTTAAAGAAATATCAATTAGTGAAGCGCTAAATAACTACTATGTTAAATATAAGCTCGTTTATTTTGTGTCCCGACAACCCGGATAGGTTTTGCTTGTTCCTCGTTTCCACCAAATATTATTGCCATACCGAAATATGAGATATCGGGTTCATTTGAACATACAGCAAGATAGTGCTAGATCCAGTCTTGCTGCAGATGAAGGATTCTCGAAGCATCTTTCGGGACCAATGCAAAATGACGTGTATTATCCGTCATTATTAATTTGGTGAATCAATGTTTTTTTATAAACATGACCATCAATCAGAACATACCAAAGAGAAATGTATGCTTTCGGTCTACCTATATATGTGTACTTATGGGATTAATTTTGTTTCCACCCTCAGTCCGCTTCATTTCCGTTCCGAATCTATGGTCCGATATATCTGTATCAAAATCTGTAACCAGTTATTATCCGGCGGCTCCGGGTCCAACGAAATGGTAAAGGATAAATTGTTTTGATCCATTTACTGCTTTACTATCGTTAGCCATCGACCAAAAGCAAAATGTGGTCTTAAATTAATTTATTATTTGCGTAACTTGTCTCCCCCTCTTAAAAATACATGCATGTCCCACCACCATCTAAAGTGGGCACTTCGGTTTTCCACAAATCATTGCTTTCACAAGAAAGGCAAGTGATCAGAAAATACCTAACACCAAGGCACCAATTAACAACCGAAATTTTAACGAAAGCTATCTTTCAGTTCAAGAAAAAACCGAAATTATTCTTCAGTAAAATTAGCAACATAAATTCAAAATTCCACATACACCAACGATACAAATTGATGCAATGGAGTACCAGCAATACATCTTTAACAACTAATAGTCGTGATCATGGTATCTCCTAAATCCTAAAATCTCGTCTAAATTCGACTGGTTTTCACCATGTGTTATAAAGCAACCATGTCCATAAAAGGTGCGAGCATTAAGACAAGGAGTATAAAGGAAAAGTCTGCTGGGTTAACAATATGAACTTGCCCAACAAGGAACAAAAAGGTAGCGGTACAACTCCGCATGGAGTGAAACTCAACAAATATAGACGGTGCATAAACATGGTGAGCCGCCACCAGGTGATCCTCGAGTATGTCGTCCAACCGCTCTGTATCTCGCGGTCTATGGGGGTGCCATTGCGCAGAAAGGAAAAAAGTTTAAACACAAAGTCAGGCCTTAGGAAGACACACTCTATAATCATCTTATTACATATACTCCATAGAGTCCAGGTAATCTCGACAAACACTAACTAGAAGAGACGCCTACTCTTACGGTACCGTTTGCATGTGCTTCTAGGAGCTCCGAGGTCAAGAGCTTGCCAATCATATCCAAAAGCCTTAGAGATGTAACTCCATAAGAAGCGAGCAATATGACAATTAGAAGATAATATGGGTCTCAGATTCAGGAACCACACAGAGGGCAATAGCTATCACTTGTCCCATGGCGCCTTGTCACCTCCACGCCCAAGGAGAGGCAGTCCCAGAGTAACTGCCATACAAAGATCTTGTTTTTAGAATGCACTGGGGCTTTCCATAAGGGGGAAGTTAAGGTCAGGGCGGACCCTCTAAATAGGGCTTGGTACGCGGAGCTCATGTTAAAAACCCCCTTTCAAATTTCGGGCATTTTCCAATTTGAACACATTATTTAAAAAATTCAAACCCATAAATTGCTGAATATTAGAGCATACAAACGGGCAACCATCACTCTCCGATAAAATATCAATTTCATAACATTAGTTATCCACATGAATTGCTATTTAAAAAAATATTGCAACATTAAAACAAATCAAAATACTTCATAAAGTTTCCATTGGTTCAATTTTATTCAAATAATGAAATTCTCAATAAACCTATTTTAGGAAATTTCTACCCTTTCAATCAGCAAAACATAAATATAAGCATTTATAAATAATAAAGTGTACTTTCTTTTGAGGGAAAATCATAAAGTGTACTGAAAAGACAGAATAATGCTCGAAATAAGTTCGGCCCAAAAGTCCCTCGACAGCCCAATAATTTAAAATCACGAAAAACAAAATACAATTGCGGGCTTCTAGCGTGGGCCGTGGCCACCTCCCGTCCGACAGGGGCGACGTGGTGGCCCCCGTTCGCCGGCGGAGTGGGCATTTCTCCGAAAAGGAGTGGAGTGTGCCTTGGCCGGAACCAAATCGTCTGACTTTGCTCTTGCAAAGTCAGGACCCTGACTGTGCCAATCTGCATCGCATATTAGATATCCAACGGCTCATATTAGAAAATCAGCTAAACCAAGTCAACTCCCATCGAACTGGCCAGAACGAAGCGGTTCCTGCTTCCCTGCCTCCCATCGCTCCCCCGTCGCCACCGACGAGCCGCCATGGCCACGACGCCGTCCCGCCGCGCGCCACCCACCGGAGTTACCACCCCACCCAGGCGCCCCTCCGCCTTTCTCCCCGTCCCTGGTTCCCTTTCTCTTCCCTTCGCGGCGAGCTCTGCCCGCCCCGGCTCTAGCTTCCCGACGCCATCGACTGGTCGCCATGGCCGATGTACGGGCGAGCTTCTCCCAGTCGATTCCGGAGTTCCCCGCCTACCTCTCCCGCCCCAGGTCCACTCCCGTCACCGGCGACATATGAGCTTGTCCTGATACAAAGGTACAAATCATGTATAACCTGCAAATTCCATTGCAATTGACTGAATATTTAGATGAGTTAGACATATTGGTTAGTAACATCAGCGGCCAATTGATCTGTTAGGTGAGTTAGTAACAGCAGAAGTACCCCTGCAGATTGTATTTTCACTTGACATTGCATATTGGTTCAACAAAATAGATTCAGACTATGCATATTGGTTCAACAAAATAGCTGGCCCAAAATAAATTCAGAGCAATGTATATTGGTTCAACAAAATAGATTCAGAGTAACTCCGCCACTCGAAACTATCAAAATATGTCATCTCCAATTGAAGGTCCAAAGCTAGGCATGTTGAGTAATTGAGTGAAGTTTGTAATGCTTTCATATCCATGCGAGTCTTCATGTAAAGTTGGCTCCGCTGGATGATTTTCTTTTGTCTTAGGACCCTTTTTTGCACGCTTTTTCCCCTGCTATATGTGAAAATTTAGACAGTACATAGTGGATTAAATTACATTTGAATCATATATTGTGTGATTCATATACCTTAGATAATGGTGCAGTAGTGTATCCGGTCCTATCTTTTTTGCTTTGTACTGCCGTTCATACCATGGTTTCCTTCTTTTAGAACCTTTGTCTTGCTTATTGACCTCTTTTTTCTTTAGACGTGCATCAGCCAACGAATCATTTTGTGCTTCATGTGTAGTCACTTGAGCATTCAATAGATTGTTTGATGCTGGAGTTGTCACTTGAGCATTCAACAATACCCCTTTCACTTCCTTGCTAAGGTTATCAAGTGTATTTTCAATCAAAGTACAACATTCTTCAGAATTGGATGCTTCGGTCACCAAGTCATAAAATTTGTGAGATAGGAAATTTGTGCGGTGAAGGGCATCTATCTTTGGATCAGCAACTACAATCCTTCCATGACTATCTTGAACTACCCCTGCTCGTGCTTCTCTAGTCCACCGCTTTAAAATATAGTGTTCCGGAAGTAACTTAACATTCATTAAATCAAGGACTTTCAAAGCATGTGCACACAATACTCCCAGCCTCTCAAACTGACCACAATCACATGATGCTATTTGTTCCAAACGGTTTCCTTTAACTTTCCATTCTTCTTGAAATCTTGGTTGCTCGAAAGGATAACCAATTTTCACCATGTATTCAGTTGGTTCATCTAGTGCTTCGGCGCATGCTCCCAAAGACCTAGTTTCAGCTCGAGGATTCTTAATAATAGGATCTCTTTTATCTACTAACTTTTTACCCTCTTTGGAACAAACCAACTTGCAGGATGTGAATTTTCCATCAAACTTGCTTTTGTTTTTACACCTCTGTCTGATGCTGAACCCTGTCCTTCCTCCATAATACCCCCAAAATTTCCAAGCCTCTACTAGGGTGCTAAATATCATGCCAACCCGGGGTATCCAAGTAGGCACAACATTTTCTCTACATAATACACAAGTTAAGTATGAGCTATGTCATTTAATTGCAGAAACAACAAGTAGCAAGCTGAAACAAGAGTTGCTTTGAAAAAGGGAGATGCATCTAGATATCTGTAAAAGGAACAAGCACTTTTTGAGAAAACGAAATGTTTATTCCCACTTACTTGTTTGAATCTGCATTGGGTTGATTCTCCATTAGTGATTCACTGCTGCAGCTTTGAATATTTAGCAAATCAAAGCCTGGCTATTCTAATCTGGAGCTCATGTTGCAGGAAAGGAGCAGAGAGAAAGAAGAAGGACAAAGTGCGGGAGGACCAAGAGTGTGGTCTCTGTTTTTGGCGCCAAATGAGCAAGGTTGTGGGGCTGGTGGTCCTATTTTTGGCGCCAAACCCACCAGGAAGTTGTCCGTTCCCTCCACAGCAAAAAGCAGCTGCAACTAGTAGTACTAGGAACAGTGCAACTAGTAGTACTAGGATATGAGCCGTTGGATGTCTAATATGCGGTGCAGATTGGCACAGTCAGAGCAAAGTCAGACGATTTGGTTCCGCCTTGGCCTGAGGCTGCGCACTCCTCCGTCGAACGACGGCTGCCGGGCCGTGCTTATGGGCGAGAGGCGGCCGGTCGTCCGGAAAAGGAGCATACGCCAGCGCCGCGAACGGCCATTAGGAGGCGACGGCAGCGCCAGCGCCAGCGCGCATGGCACGGGTGTTGCGTGCGTCTCGTCCATTTGGTGCCGCCCCAGCGCAAGGTGAGAACTTCCAAGCCCTAAACCTTGGGAATTTTGTGCTTGATCTAGAATATAGGTCCCGTCAATATTTTGGGGATCTCAGGCTAGGGTTAGGGTTTCGGGATAATAAAGTTTGGGGATTTTACCTTTGTGGTCAAATCCGTGCTCCCCTCTTGCCAATTTCATGCTAAAACTGAAAATTTGCTTCGGTTTGACCAATATTAGTTAATCAGAATTATGAAATTGACCTCAAGCTTTAAAAATGGTTAACTCATGATTAACTTGAATGTGGGCTCTGCCCCGAAGCAAATTGGTAGGATAAACACATAAGCATGAAAATTGGGCTTAAACTTACACTAAAACAACATCAGATTGCCTAAAACATGATCATTAGGAAATAACCAAAAGTAATTAGGCATGAACATCTTCCTTTTAAGTGCCAACATCATTGCATTAGAACAAAAATATTCCGTTAGCACTTAATTTATCAAAACATGTCCTCTCAGAATTAGGCCAAGGTTACATATGATCACCTAATCATACTGTGTTCTAATGCAATCAGGTCAGTTCTCATACCATTGTTAGATCTAATTCTTCATTAGGGGGCATTAGACATTAAATGATTGCACTTAGAGCACCTAGTTGTATCTTATCAGATGATTTAGGGGTTAATCTTACTGGTAATTGGAGTACTTGGGGTTGCTGGAGTAGTGGATGACGAGCTACTGGTCGAGGTAGTGGTTGCCGGTGCGCCGTAGTCGAGGAGGAAACCTGTCGGCGTCGGCACTGCCCTTGGAGGTGGCCGACGGTGGTCTTAGAACTTCCAGCCCCTTCAACGTTATCCTAGATTGGGTAGCTTAGGCGGCTAGACACGTTTCTGTAATCTAACCACGTGCCATCTCTCTCTTTTTTATATCAGACGCTGGGTGCTGGAGGCCTTGACCAAATGTTGGTTTTGGGGCTTCGATCAAGGTCTCCAGTTGTGGGGAAGTGGTGAACCACGTCCCCCTATCTCTCGGTTTGCTAGCCGAGATCAAAACCAATAATAACTATATTCTGTTGCTAACTGTGGTGAGTCCTTACCGTTCTGTGTACTATTTGTAGCTTCAAAGAAACTCTGTGCATGTCTATTCACTGCTCTTAGAATATTCAGTATCAGTGCTCCCTCGAGCTCTGTATACTGCAAAGCAGCAGTGTTTCCAGGGGTAACTTATTTTCACATGTTAGCATACTGTACTAACAAAGATAGTCCTACATGAGCTAGATGACTATCAGATCATATTTGCTCATGTAGTTCAGTGGCATATAATGTTGTTTTGTGCCTCGGTGGACAAAAATTTAACTGTAGGTTGAATAAACTATTCCACTGATATTTAAAGTTCCTCTGTTAAAGGTATACCAGAGAACCAGACTGTATTTGTGTTCATCAGTATGTATTTAAATAGCGACCAGGGGCATACATTTTCATTGACCGGAGAGTGCCAGGTTTTTTTTCCGTGAAACGCTGGTTGTAGCATGTTTTTAGATAAGGCAATTCAAAGTGTTTGGTCCGGATTGCTACATCTATTCATATGGCTAGTAGCGTGCTGTTATTTTGACCACCTCCGTGAAACCACCTTTTAGAAGATTTGGGGAAAAAGATGGGAGCTAGTGGTCTGCTGTTGCCATTCACCTTTCTGACTTGTTGATATGTTTTGTGCAACTTTAAAGAGACCAACTTATTATTGGCATATCTAGGTCTAGCAACATATGGGCATTTTGCTAGTACTAGATATTAGAAGCAGGATAAAATTGACTACTTGGATAAATACGCCTTTTTCTCTTTTGCACAACTTCATACTTCATAAGTCCATTATACCAATTTTGTTGCATGGTTCAGTTTCTGGTTGATCATATAAGTTCAATCACCGAACACTTGTTGAGTTGAGAGGAAGCATGTCAATGAGAAATTGCTAATGTAATACCCTCTTGAGAATACCTTGCTTATGTTGCTGAATTTGCGGTGAAAGGTTCCTGTACTCAGCCTTTTATAGTGGATTTATATGTCAACATATAAACTTTACTACTTCGGTATTGAACTGTTAGCTGCCGGCATGTACGTTCTACTCTCACCTTTTTTTTTTAATAAAGAGAGTTCCCCCTCCGATTTCTATTAACAGAAACCAGGCATACTAGTAGTTCATTACAGGAAAGTAAAGAAAGCAGTAAAAAGATTACATATCCTCAGCAGCGCTAACACAAAGAAAGTAGCTGTGAGAGCTAGGCAACGCCTACCAACGTAGCAGACCAAACTATCTAACAAACTACAAAACAACTCCTCGCCACCGCGCAAACATTGCACCATCATCAGACATATCACCATCAGCACGCAATCCGAAGTACGCCAGGGCGCCATCCTTTCGAAGCATGGAAGGCTTCACTTGCCACCCGCTCGACCAGTTTTGCTCCCCACAGTAGCGCCTCGCGGTTTGCCTATTTTATCTGTAAGATAGCCCAAGAGCTAATTAGGTGAGTGCAAGTATGAATTATTGCAAAAGGGTCATTTATTTTCTTCCTCTCAAAGCAGACGGCGTTTCTGGCATTCCAAATTGCCCAAAACACCGCTGCCACACCAGTTAGCATCAACCTCATGTTCTCTTTATCAAATTTACGTAACCAAGACCCAAACACTTCCTGAATTGAGGACGGAATCGTCTGAAAGTTAAAAGCACATCTGAGTATACTCCATATTAATTTTGCCGTCGAGCAGGAACGAAACAGATGCTCAACAGACTCTGGTTGCCCACAGAAAAGACATTGCGAGTTGCCAGACCAACCTCTTTTTAAGAGATTGTCTCTGGTTAGAATACTATTTTTAATTACTAACCACAGAAAGATTTTTATTTTATATGGAATTTTAGCTTTCCACATGAATTTATGCGGAAAGCCAATTTCATTCACACTAAGTTTCATGTACAACGATTTCACTGTAAAAACCCCATCTTTAGTCAACATCCATTTTATTTTATCTTCTCCTTGTCTAAGCAAAACATCCTCACAAGATTATTTCACGTTTTCCCACAGCATCAACGTAACCCCCAACAGCGTTCTCCTAAACGTCAGAGCACCCCAACCATTATTAAGCACCGTCGCAACCGTGACATTTTTCTCTCTGCAGATATTGTATATTCTAGGACATCTCTCTTTGAGAGGTTTATCGTCCACCCACCAATCTTCCCAGAACCTAGTATTTTCTCCATTGCCCACCAGCTTTTTACAATGTTTGTAAAAGATGTCTTTCACACTAAGGATACCAGACCAAAACTGAGAATCCCCAGGTTTGCGTCGTATACCAGAAATACATTTATTTTTAACATATTTGTTACGGATCACGGTTTGCCATAGCCCGTTTTCTGTTTCCAGTTTCCAGAGCCATTTAGCAAGGAGCGCTTGGTTCATTAAATCAATGTTTAAGATTCCAAGCCCTCCCTGATCTTTGGGTTGGCATACAACGCCCCATCTAACCAAATGGTATTTTCTTTTGTCTTTTTCTTCCTGCCACACCAGTCTTGCCCTGAAATAGTTCACCCTTTTCTGTACTCTCACCTTAGGACTGCCTATGACGATCCTTCTGTGTTATTCTGACATGAATTGCTATGTTTCTCATCTGTGCAGCTCTTTATAAAAAAACAGTGAAGTTCTCTATGCGCTTGACTCGATGGGCCTCTCATTGAAACCACTCCACCGTAAGATTTATGACTTAGCCGTTTTTCAGCATTCATGTTTCCTCTTTCATAATCTAAACACAGGTTCCCACATTCTGTAGGTTTCTCGCAGTAGATACAGATGCTGTCATGATTCCAAAGAGAGCTCTCGAAGTACATAGAACACACAGGGTTTACTAGAATCTCAACATAAGTTGGATTGGTGGGGTAACCTTTAAGTGCTTTGTTACAACATAACATATCAACTGCAAATTTATTCATTGCATCTAAAACGGTTGCACATCGGTCTTAAAAAAAAGCTTATTGCGACTTTTTTTTGACGAAATGCAGCCAGCGCTGCTTTCAATAATCTTAAGAAGGAGAGCAAATTGCAGGTGTAGGGAGAAAATAAAAGAAAGCTATCTTTCTAAGCTATCTAGGGAGCAAAGGAAGCTCAAGGTGGTTTGAACCACTGTACACCAGGAATACCAGCACCACACCAAATATTCAGCTCGGTGATGATTTTACTGCAGACATCGATGGGAGATGAAGCTTTGCTTTCGAAAATGCGAGAGCTGCGCTCCTTCCACACTAGCCAGGAAGCAAGAATTTGAACAGAGCGCCAGTCTTTGCGCATTGAGTTGACAAGAGCAGCTGACGAGGACCACCAGTTGACGAAGCTGGCTTCGTCGATGACTGGGGCTAAGGCAGCGGGGAGATTAATATCCAGCCAGCAAATGAGACCTGTTTCGGGATGAATACGACATAGGGGGCAGATGGGGTTGTGCGGCCACCCTTTGTTTGCGAGATTGTTTGCGGTTAGGCACCGATTTAGAATGGCTAGCCAGACAAAGAACAAGCACTTTGGAGGGATTTTGACCTCCCACACATCAGCCGCTTCTGTGTTTCTCAGTCTGCCCTCCAACTGCAGTTGGTAGGCCGATCGAGCAGAGCACAACCCCGAAGAATTGAGCTTCCAATATATTGTGTCAGGCTGAAGAGGTGACAGGGATATATCTTGCAGCAAATTCCATAGCGCAAGATATTCGACAAGGACCTCCTGATTTGGGTTAGGCTTCACTGAACGCATCCAGAGCTCATTTGAGAGGGCAGCCTTAACAGTGCACTTCTTATTGCGACTGTGCTTGAAGAGACAGTGGTATTGCTTGAACAGTGGTCCACCAGGTCGTCATGGTGATTTCCAGAAAAAGGGCCGTGCAGCCATCACTAACCTTGATCAAGGAGCAAGCATCAAAGAGGGCTAGAACAGCAGGATCCGAAGGAATTGGGAGGCCAATCCAGGGTTTATACAGGTGCTTAAACCACCATATTGCCGAGGCGAGCAGATCAAATTCCATCTAACCAGACACTTCCCACATGAAACCTTGTCAGTAGGAGACCACAAGAAAGCTCTCCGCAGCTTATCTAGATGCTTTTCAAACCATTTAGGCATATCTATGGCTAACAGCTGGAAGACTGGCATGGCAGATAGCACAAAAGGAACCAGTGTTCACCTCCCTGTGATAGATAAAGAAGCTTTTGCCACCCATCCAAGGTGGGATCATTCCAAGGTATGTGCACGGAAATTGACTGAGGGAGCAACCCAAAATCAGCTGCAGAGATTGTAGATCAAGCTCATTGCAGCGAATAGGAAAGATATTGCTTTTACTGAAATTTGTTTTGAGTCTAGTGCAGTTTCCAAAAAGTTTCAGCAGCTCGGCGACGTTGCGCATTTCAAACTGGTCCAGACTAAGAAAAAGGGACTGAGATCCCATGCCTTGCTGAAGCTCTCTGTCGTCAGACTCCAACAGGTAGTTCGCTGTTACCCTGTATATGTATACTTTGGAACTGTTATTTCCAGTTCGATTGCATCTTTTTAATACTGAAAATTGTGCTGGAATTGATTGATTGATGTGCTACAAATGGTTGTTTTGCTCCTGTATACATCAGGTTCAGATTTTGGTTGGATTATATGTTCCTTGGCTCCTGTATACATTAGATTCAAATTTTTGATGAATTATCTGTTGCTTGAATCATGTACACATCAGGTTCATTTTGGTTGAATTATCAGATTCAGACTTAGCACTTTTCGTATTCGGTAGTTTGTTTACAGTTAACTGATCTGAATTTGGTCACTCTCTGAATTTGATGTTTGTTTACAATTAACTGAATTTATGCAGCTGTCTCTAGTTAACTGAATTTTTGTTTCTGTGCAGGTCCGCTCCTTCCTTGCTGCTGCGAGCTCCATGGCGCCCGTGGCAGTCGGAGCAGGTCCTTAGAGGGAGCGTAGGAGGACGGCGGAGGGGGGCATACGAGTTCGTCGGAGAGGCCGTCGGAACGGGGCGCACGCAGCCGCCAGATGGGAGGTGACGGAGCAGCCGGAGATGGGGGGATGGGAGGCGGACGGAGCAGCGTATTCCTCCTGTAGACGGCGCCGGAGCTCACCCTGGAGGAGCAGCCGCCGCGACTCCTCTCCCTTTCCTGCGGCGCCATGACGGGAGCTTGCTCCGTTTCCATCAGCGCGGCGACGGGTACAGCAGGGAGCCAAGCTCATGTCGTTTCCTGCTTGCGCGCGTGAGGAAGGAGGAATGAGCTGGGGTTGACCACTGCTGGCCGTTCGATGGGGATGGACGGTCGATCTGAGGCCTCGAGGCACGCTGTGCCTCGCCTTCAGCAAGGCATGGGATCTCAGTCCAAAAGAAAAAGCACAACATCATCTGCATAAAGTGAGGAGTGGTAGCGCATAGGTTGACGGCCAAGTGGAGCAAACATACCATGGTTTTGTGCTTCATAAAAAATCCTCGCAAGAATGTGCATTACTAGCACAGAGGAGAGGTCAGAGTGGAAGACCACGGCGATGAATAATGCGCAGAATAGCCACGATCCAATTTCTCCACTTGGGGTCAAAACCCCTGGCTTCCAACAACTTCGAGCAGAAATTGCCACGATATCGAGTCAAACGCCTTGGATATACCTATTTTGTACAGTATGGCAGGGATTTTCTTTTGATGGAGAGCACGAGCAAGACTTTCGACATAGAAAAAATGTCGTGAATGATGAATGAATTTTGGCAGGGAGAAATCAAATTCTGCATATGAGGCTGTAATCTTGTAGCAAGCAACTTGGCAAGGATTTTCCCGAAGCTGTGAAGCAGGCTAATAAGGCGGAAACTAGATGGTGTGTTGGCGTATGCAGTCTTTGGCAGCAGTATTAAGATGGCCATGTGTTAGGGTGTGCAAACTCTAGGAATTATTAGCGGCGAATCTGTTTACAGCTGCAACCAAATCATCCTTTATAACCTCCAAGCAGCAGCGATAAAAATGCCTGGTGAAACCATCAGGCCCTGCCGCCCTGGAGCTTTCTCTGGGCGTAAATCCATAACTGCCCTTCTAATTCCTCCACTGAAAAATCAGGGCTTAGCAGTGACGGACCCAGGGAAAAAAAGGACTGGGGGCATCCATGTATTGAAAAGTCACAAACAAATTTTTTTGAGAAAGAAAAATCACAGCACATAACTATATAAAGCTTCTTTGCTGCGAAGGAAGTGTTGATCAAGTCGGTGATCCAAGCTCTATCAACCTATTCTATGAGTTGTTTCAAACTCACAAAAGGTTTATGCTCCAAATTAATGGCGATTTCGTCCAAGTACTGGTGGAGTGGATCACTTGATAAGAATGGCATGCATTGGCAAGCTTGGGACAAGATGTCGATTGCAAAAAGTAAAGGAGGACTTGGGTTCCGAGACCTCGAAAATTTTAATGATGCGATGCTAGGGAAGCAAGCATGGCGTCTGCTTGAGAACCCAACGAGCTTGTGTGCTTGTGTGTTGAAAGGAAGATATTTTCCCAATGGTGAGTTCCTCTCAGCTGGGTGTCCGAAGAATGCATCCAAGGTGTGGAAGGCTATCATTTGTGGTAGAGAAGTGTTAAAAAAGGGTCTTGTGAAGCGTATTGGTGATGGTCAAGATACTCGTATTTGGCATGATCAATGGCTCACAGGTGTACCGGGTTTGAAACCTCTTGTCCGAGATGAACAGAGGCAGAATAATGGTACAGAACTCACTTTCGTGTCGGAGTTGCTGGATCAGACCACTGGTAAATGGGATGAGGAAGTTGTCAAAGCTCATCTCTGTCCTTTAGATGCTGAGGCGGTTCTTTGCCTCCCTCGTCCAAGGCATGGAGGTGCGGATTTCTCGGCATGGAGTGAAGAGAAAACAGGCATATATACGGTTCGGTCGGCCTACCGAATGCTGGTAAATCACATTGCTGCTACACCGGGAGGATCGGACCAAGAGCAGCAATGGAAAAAGCTGTGGAAACTAAAAGTGGTTGCCGCCGCCAGAGGGATGGGTGATGGTGAATGTTGATGGTTCGCTAAACTGTCAGACGTCTGAAGCTGGTTCTGGGTATGTGATCCGGGACCATGGTGGGGTGTTTGTGGAGGCAGGCTGCAAGAAACATAGTCATGTTGTTGATCCTTTTATCAGCGAACTACTGGCTAGCAGAGAGGGCCTCGAAGCCGTGGCTCGGTTGGGTATTCCAAAAGTGATCATTCAAACTGACTGCAGCTCGCTGGAGAAGTTGTGGCAGGAGGACTGCCAAGGTCGGACTGAAGGGGCGCATGTGGTGCGCGAGATGAAAGGTTTATGTTCTAGTTTCCAGGAAGTCAAGCTTCTTCATGTTGAAAGGGATGCAAATAAAGCGGCGCATCTAAAAGAAGCTCTTAGCATAGGTTATTTTTGCTTTGATGTAATACCTGGATTTTTGACTGACGTGGTTCAGTCAGAGTGTAATCGTTATCCCATTAACAAAGTAGTGGATTAGAGTAAAAAAACTATATAAAGCTTATAAACGTCCAAAATATGATATATATAGCAGTTTTCTCATAATTAATAAAACACTTTATCCAATAGCAATATACAAGTTTTACTAATAAAGGGAACAAACCTTTTCGAACAAATAGACTTACATCCAAATTATTCGTATGTCGCAAAAATGAGAATATTACTTGTCTTGCAAATAAATGTTGTTACCTGTGAATAGAAAACACATGTTATGATCAGCAATGCAAATACTAATGGAGGTGGTAAATACAGAAAATGTGTAAGATATTAAACCATTACATTTCATTCTCCCACGGCGAGTTTACCTGGGCGTATATTTGGGGAATAGCCAGGCTATGTATCGACGTGGATGCGGCTTGCGGTGTCGGCCGGACGGCCAGGCACATCGGACTGGCGGTGGCGAAGGGCGGCCGCGATAGAAGTCGAGCAGACTACGGCACGACGACCGCCTGCTCTGCTCTCGTTTTTTCAATCTCCAGAGAGGAAGCGGCGGAGGTTCGGCTGGCTGGATGGCGTTACTCGATCGTGCATCACGATGTAGGCCTGTATGGTTTAGTGTGAGACGTGAGAAACTGGCCTAGCAAGCTCACGGGTATTTCTTTTTCTTATTGGGCTTTCACAAAGAAGACCGGGCCTGAGGGACTGGGAGAACTGGTACTGTGCTGACCGGGGGCATCTGGTTTAATCCTATCGGACATGCATAAGTACGACTGTAAATTGAGTGGGGGCCAATGCCCCCACACGGCCTAACGTGCGTCCGCCCCTGGGGCTTAGTGAGCTAAGATTCAGTCTCTGGATCCCTAGCTGCTCCAACTTGTTAGGATTAATCTTTATTCTCATGTATCTGCATTAGTTTAGTTTGGTCTGCATGTAGTTTATCTACGTAGGGAGCTGCTGGCTGGTGGAGTTTCAGCTGAGCGCGAGTATGGCGAGATGCCGAGCTGCGTGCGATGCGGCAAGCGTGGTGAGATGCCGTGGCAGCGTGAAGCTGTGGTGATGTGTGATGTAGCAAGGTCGTGTGAAGCGGCAAGTCGCGTGGCTGGCTGAAGCATTGGACGAGTTAGTGGGAGGCTGAGGAGAATCAGCTAGTTAGTTTCTGCATGCAAGTTTGTTAGCTGTATGGCCAAGTCTTGGGCGTGCATGTAGCTAGTGGGTTAGTGCATGGGTTAGTGGCCGAGTGGTGGCTGAGTAGTGCGTGAGTGGCATGGCAGCATTGCCTAATCTTGTGTATAAATAGTTGCGTTCATTTAATGGAGAAAGAAGCCGTGAGGGCAGCAGCCAAAATGTAGCCATTGTGTTCACCAAGGAGCAGAGCCTCGGCTGGGATAAAGGTGAATGTGGACGCCGGCTGGGATGCAGCCTCGGCAGCGGGTGGCATCGGCCTGATCGTGCGGGACGCCAACGGCTCAGTCCTCTACTCTGCTTGGAAGACTTTGCAAGCGTGTGCTAGCGCTGAAGAAGCTGAAGTCCTCGCCGTTCTTGATGGTCTCCGGTACTTGGCAGCTAATCTCAACACCCTGGTATTCTAGAGTCTGATTGTGCCAGAGTGATCAAGGTGCTGCTGTCCCCTACTACTGATCAATCTGGGCACTGGAGTTTATTTCTCGAAGCAAAGGTGTTGCTATGCATTTTGCCAGATGTGAAGGTGTGCAAGATTCCCCGGGTGAGCAATGGAGTGGCGCATGGACTAGCGAAATTAGGCAAACGTGCGTGTGGTGTGTTACATGGGGCAGCTCCTTCCTACGTGTCGGATGCCCTAGTGCTTGATTGTAAAAACGCTACTGTCTAATCAATAAAGCTCACCCCTTAATTTAAAAAAAAAAGGAGCAGAGCCTCTCGCCAAAGCTAGCAGCTGGTTTCTTCCTTGGTGTATTTGGGTGTGCGTGTGTTCTTGTGTGAGTGAAACAAGAGAGGTTGAGAGAAAGAAGAGCGGCGCTGCGAGATGCAGCGCCAACACAACTTGAGGGATATGTCAGGCCCCTTCTTTTCAGCTTATTTTCCAGATTCTCCCAGAAGCTACCCTCCATCAGCTTCTCCCAGAATCTCGTTTTTTAAATTTGTTTAAACTTCTAAATAAGTATTACTATACTATACTTATTTAGAAGTTTAAACAAATTTAAAAAACGAGATTCTGAGAGAAGCTGATGGAGGGTATTTCTGGGAGAATATGAAAATAAGCTGAAAAGAAAGAGCCTTCAGTTGAGTGTGTATCACCAAGCAGAGCACTGAAGTGGGACCAGAGCAGCTCCTCCTTTTATTCTTGCGAAGAGAAAATTTGGCCTTCAGAGCTGATAGTTGTTATGAAACTTTTTCGACGTCTTGCCGATGCTTTGATGTGAAAAAACCGTGTGTTAGCGTCTCCTTCACGTAGCCACATAACCCTTGAACGCTGAAGCCAAATAGAACGGTCATAGCTGCCAGTCCAAGACACCGCACCTTTAATTTCTGGGGAGAGTTGACGACTGTCACGCGTGACGTCAAGTTGTTGAATTAGCTCATTTGTGATAGCAGCTCAGAGCTTGAGGTCGGAAAACAGAGCAGAACTCCAGGACTTCAACTTCTTGGCTGTGTGCTCCAATCTGGTGTGAAATTGCAAGAGGATCAGTTTGTGCTGCCGGTCTGTTCCAAGCAGACTGAAAAATCTCATCAAACCCCTGAAGTTTAGTCCAGCAGTTTTCAAACCGAAATCGACGGCAGGGTGTAAAGGAGTTATCACAAGTAAGCAAAAGTGGGAAATGGTCTGAAGCAGCACTACACAAAGACTGCAAGAGGGAGCTAAGGGTAGGAGCTAGCCCAATCCTTTCATATTAGCACACGGTCAAGCCGAACAAGTGTGGCTTGCAGCTGTTCATTACTCCAAGTATAACGCCTGCCATGTAAATACATGTCTTGTAGCTCCATGTCATTGATAAACTGACGAAACGCATTCAGCAGACCTCGGTGAAAATTGGCGTTGTTTTTGTCTTTTGCTTCTGCAAATCAAATTGAAGTCGCCGGCTAAAACCAGAGGTTTGGTGGCAGTGGTGACCACAGCTCTTAGATCAGCAAGGAAAAGGAACTTGTCCTGCGTGCCTTGAGGGCCATACACTGTAACTAGTTGTCATTCATCGCCGGTAGAACGGCAGGTGCAGGAGATGGAGATGAACTGTGGATTACAGGTAGAAGCAGACACAGCAAATTCAGATGTGCGCCAAGCAAGCAGCAGACCCCGGCTAGCGCCACAAGATGGAGAGAAAACAAAATAAACCCGGGGCCAGAAGTTTCAGCGGCAACCGCATCATTGGTAGACTGCATCTTGGTCTCTTGCACACAGAGGAAAGAAACACCAGAATCTAACACTACCTTCCTGATAACTGACGGACAAGCAGATGAATTAAATCCACTGACGTTCCACACTAACACTTGCAGCGATACATTGGGAAACAGGGATACAACAGGCAGCAAAACTATTACACTAAGCAGACCAATCAATCAGACCGCAGCCTTCTTTCTTCTTCGACTCCGACAGCGTGGAGGGACAACGCCGTCAGCGCCTGGATGTCCACGGAGGTCACACGCAGCAATGGGGTGCTCTCAGACTCTGAATTCATCCCGGACCTGAATGAAGCAGTGCCCGAGCCAGTCCCTGATGAACCGCCAGCCAAGCCAAGAGGGAGGCGCCTTCCAGACATTTCCAAGGTCGATCGCCCAGTTCGTCACAGGTTGAGGTTGGTAGCAGGCATCTCTCAAGACATTTCACTTAGCAGGACGGAAAGTTGGAAACGAAGGGGTGAGAGAGTTCTTCGATTCAGAAAGACATCCACGCTGTTTGGATGAGCGATGAAACTTTTGCGTCTCCGGAATTGTTTCTACGCTGTACTAGGCAATAAATCACAGCAGCGCGCGTACAGATCACACTGCACACCCCGGTTTCAAGCTTCCAACCATGGCCTTCGCCCTTCTCCGCTTGCTAACCCTCGCCTCCTTCATCGCCGCCGCGTCGCTTGCCGATCTCACGGTACCCTGCCCGCAACACCGGTGCGGCGACGACGTCGAGATCCGCTACCCATTTTGGCTCGACGACGGCGGCACGAGCGGCACTACATGCGGCTACCCGACCCTACGCCTCGAGTGCCGCCGCGACACGGCGGTGCTCGGGCTACCATCGGGGGAGTATGCTGTGACGGGAATTCGGTACGGCAACAGGACGCTGACTGTCGTCGACTTCGCCGTCACCAGCGGTCCAGACTCCAGCTGCAGCTGCCCGCACGATCTCGCCGGGCGCAACCTGACCCTGCCGCCGGGCTCGCCGCCACCCCTCTCGCTGACGGCCAGGAACAGCAATCTGACGTTCTTCGTGACCTGCTCCTTCGTTGGTTTGGCCGCCCGTTACACCGTCCCGTGTCTGCAGAACGGAGAGCAGAGCACCTACGTCTTCCGCGACGGCCGGGTCCCGTACGAGTACGCCGCGCTGTGCGAGGATGTCGTCGGCCTGCCGGTGCTGAACCCGGACGACGACATCGTCCCCGCGCTCCAGGAAGGTTTCGAGTTGAGCTGGAGCCGGCCGGCGGATGGAGGCGAGTGTTGGGACTGCGAGCAGGCCGGTGGCTTGTGCGGCCACCGACGGGACACGGCGCGGTTTGCCTGCTTCCCTCCAACATCTCCTGCTCCACGAGTCTCAGGTATGAATTCAGTTTGGCAAAATTTCAGTCAAGTAATTATCCGTAGAAAATTAGGAGGATATAATTGGCTTCTTTTGTGCAGTTAACAGGGGTAGTAGCGTGTTGAAGATCGTACTACCGATAATGGGTACTTTATCGGTGCTTGGAGTTGGATGCTTCTGAGCGCCTCCCTGACTTCAATGAGTGATGAACACTGGCTATCCGTTTAGGTCTAAGCCTATGTCAGTTTGTATCGTGTCTGTTGTCGTGATTCTACGCACTGTATCCTTTGGTCGTCATGTACTGTACTATGTATTTGCAGCACTCCCACGCTGCTTGTCATTCCCTTAAGGCATCATATCTTTATGCATTTCCTTTTGCTTACAGACGCTTTCTTGCATTTTCATCTGCAATACTTTCTCTGCATGAGTCATTTTCAGTCACCATGAGAGTTCTAAATTGGAATACACGTGGACTTGGTGACGAAGACAAGAACGACATTGTCTGAAACCATTCAGGACTGCAGAGACCAGATATTGTCTGTTTACAAGAGACAAAGTTCTCTCAGTTTAAAGCAAACAAATTCCTACCATCACTGTTCGGTCTTCGAACCTTCTGAAGGAAGCCTGTTGTTTGCTTCTCCATCACCGTTGCAGTATCATCCTTGGCTGATCAGACGTCTTTTCTACAGACTACTGTTTACGCCCCGTGTTTCTCACAAGAGAGGCCTGATTTTTTTTCCAGTCCATAAGTAACTCTGCCTTGGCTGCAACAGGATCATGGATGATCTTAAGAGATTTTAACATGTACCGTTATTATTCATATGAAAAATCAAATGATGGATTAATGCACTCGGGCTTCTGGACATAGATATTTCCAACATGCAATTTACTTGGTCCAGCAAAAGGAGATGTCCAACTATGGTAAGTTAGATCAAATTCTAATTAACACAGATTGGAATCAGTCTTTTCTTCAAACCTTTGAAGCAGCGAGAACAGCTCCCACGTCGGATCACCACCCAATTTTGGTGGATTTTTAATCAGCAAACGCCAGTCGCCAAGGTCTTTAGATTTGAGAGCGTTGGCTTCACATCCAAGAGGAAAATCATATCATTAGGGACCCCAAATATGCCTGTGTTATCTGAATTCACTTTGCTTTGGAATCGGTTGCAAGAGGTTCGGCCTGTCCCAGGACTTGCTGACACAATCAGATGGAAGTGGAGTGCGGAGGGTCAAATACACTGCACCCTCTGCTTACCAAATTCAGTTCGAGGGTCTGCATCGATCAAATTATGCTGAGCTTGTCTGGAAATCTAAAGTTCAACCGAAGTGCAATTCTTTGCGTGACTTGCTCTTCGTGGTCGCTGCTCCACGGCAGATCTGCTACAGAAAAAAGGAACCCCCCACAATCCAATATGCACCCTTTGCCGCATCCATCTAGAAACGGCAGTGCACCTGCTGGCCCAACGTTCGTTTGCCCTTCAGGTTTTCAGAGAAATATTTCACCGCTTCCACATCACCTCTGCCCTTCCCACGGTGATAGGATCTAACTATCCTATCTGACGAACTAACACTCAGATTCAGAAACGACAGTAAATACAGATAAATTCAGAGGCAAGAATTACTCGGTAGGATTTGGATTTCAGATACACCTCTGGGTCAACCAGAAACACTGGCGGCTAAGGTTTAACCCAATACAAGATAGATGAGCTCGAAGGCTCTAGATCCATGGCTTTATAGCCTTACAGATAAGTGAAAGTAAAGGAAAAGTGTTTGTGAGTGGAACTGTGGAAGCAATGCCAGCTAGGCTGTGATGGCGATCAGTGGGGGCAGCAGCGCCGTTCTATGACGAATCGACGTCTCAGAGGCACCCAGCGTGACGAAGCGGTATTGGTGGATGTGGGACGTTGATGAAGAACGGCTCTAGTTGATTGGCGCCAACTCTACTCCCTTTTGAATTTAACTGAATGTTATAAGTGTCACTCGATCTTCAGGTTCAGGCATCAGGTCCTGACAAGGAACGACATCAGACCTGTCCTCAGGGCTAAAATTGGGAAATACTCGCTGTATAAATGTGGCATCTTCCCATGTTGCCTCCTACACAAACAAATGAGGTCGGACTGGATGTTTGAAATCCTACAGAATTCCTGCAAAAGCGAAGGAAGTGAATTCCTATCCTATGAAATTCCTGCGCTCGTTCCTGCATTCCAAACGGTGCAGGTCATTACAGACTAATGAAAGATTTCAATCACGAGAAAGTAGAAACTTTGTAAAGAAAATCATATACTGTCTCAAATAAAGATTTAAATCCGCAATATAGCATGAAAGTGGAAAGGTTGTTTGGTTTAGCCATTGCAAAGCAAGTCATTATAGAGAAATAATGGTTCTATATGGTGTCCGTATTAATCACCAGACTTTTAACCAACATATTACAGGTCATCCTGAATTTGAGGGAAGCTCAGTCAACAAAACACAGTCATAGTCAGATAAGTATATAATTTTAAGTAGACCAAAAGGTTTGGTCAAGGGGAATATCTTACAATCGAACTGTGTTTCTATGTGATAAGGGGTTCTGGCTGCTGCTTTGCTTCCCTATCTAGCACACCTGCGTTCTCCTAAAATAGCAAAACGAAAAACAAAAGACGAGATTAAGGACCTGGTACCTGAGAAAAAACTCCAGGCAGGAATGACATATACAACTAAAAAAATTCAGGATATCATATATTATTAAAATGCTGTAAGCTTTCATTTTAAGAATTGCAAATTACTGAAAGTTGTTTTCACATAAAAGGCTTCTGGGTAGCTTAGTTACAGCAAGTTCCAGCGTAATCAAATATCAACAGTGATTGTGAACAATGTTTGAAAAGGGACAATCTGCAGCATATCTTTTTTTCTCTAAATCAATTATGACGCAAAATTTCAGACATAAAAAAAACAATCATTAAGGATGTGACACCATCAACATATCAAGTACTTAGGCTTCGTTTGACAATGAGAATAAATACCAATAACAGGATAAGGCACTAAGCTCAACAAATTATAACTATCAATCCATTTGAAATCAATGATATGATCAAAAAATTCGATGAACATGAAATTCAATTGGTCAAACAGTGGTCAGCTATGCATACAGAACCATAACAAAACAAGATTATACACCATGGGCATGCTAGTGACATGAACAAACCCTATCCAAGCATAGATGATGGCAATACACCTCAGAGCCTTAGAATCTGGCAATACAGAATGCCATCAGTCAAACATTTATTAGATTGGAGACAAAGAAAACTGCTCAGGTTATTCAAAAGAAAGGTAGAAACAGGATGTTTAGATGTTTAGGCTATTTCATCGTGCGTCTCCGTACCATATACCAGTATCATTACTTTAACGTAACTCCTCAGAAGGAAACATTACAGCTGAGAGAACAACCAGACTGTCTTAACCCGTAACAACATGGCATTGTGCAGGAGGTAAACCATAATAAATCTAAATCACAAGCAGTCCTGCATTGGTGTAGCAGTCTTCTACCAGTTCCCTAAATAGTATTCCAAAGGAGGAAATATAATAAGAATTCACTAGAGTTCCAGTTAGGAATTTTATTGTGTCTATTTTGAAAGAAAAAAGGTTGCAATCTTTGGTGCCAATTAAATTACCAGTGTAGTAAAACTACTGATCAAAGAAATCTGCTAATCTAAGTGTTCCTAGTGTTTCCAATAAAATGGCACACCATCTCTGTATCCTCCTCCTCCAGATAAACAACTAACAACAATAGAAACTGAAGCTAATTGATCCAGCAGGGGCGGAGTGGTCCAGCAGGGGCTCGAGTAGGGAAGCAGGCGGCGAGGAGACGCAGCCGGAGGCGCAGCGGCGACAGAGCCAAACCCGAAGCTAGGGTTACGCTCTGGGGTGGAACGGCTTGGCGGAGGTGGGGAGCTAGCAAAGGAGATTGAGGTAGAACCTCGCAGGTAAGAGGCGGCGCCGGATTGGGGCCGGCGGCGGAGGAGTAAATTACAAAAATCTACCACATTTGGGGCTTTGACAACAGGTCAGTACCATTTCTGGTGATTTTTGCAAAAATGTACCAACCGTGGGGCTAATGACAACAGATTGCACAAATTCTGTTCTAATTGCATTTTTGACAGCAGCCTGACTGTTAGGGCCAATCGGTAAGAGCCTAGTTGGCAGCTGACGTGGAGGTGGAGCTGACATGGAGGTGGGGCCCACCTGTCAGCCTCACATCTTATCTCTCTTCTCCTTCTTCCTCCTCTTCTCTCTCACCCGAATTCCCCATCTTCTCGCACGGATAATCCCTTGACCACGGCCTCCCTCTCCGTCACGTGCGAGCTCCTCTCCGCGCTCTCAGCTCCAGCCTGGATCGGCCTTCGGCCGCAGCCGCCGTCGTCGTCCCGCAGCAGCCGGGCTCGGCCTTCCGCGCGCTCAACTCCTCACGAGAAGGAGGCCGGCGGCGCTGGCAGCAGGGAGAGGAAATCGGGCGACCGCCCGCCGCAGCCACCGTCGTCCTCCCGCCTGCAGAGCCACGCCGAGAGGGCACAACGGTCGCTGGCCCCGTCCTCGCCTCGACCGCCATGTACGTCGTGTACGACGACTCGCCGCACGCGCCCGACGCCAGCTTGGCCTTCTCCGAAGGCGCGCCGCGGACGGAGACAGCTGCTGCCGCGGACTGCCTCCTCCGTTGACCCCCCCCCCCCCCCGTGGCTTACCTCTTCCGCCGGCAAGCCCTCCCTCACCCTGCCTCCTCCGTCGGCCGCGCGTTCCTGAAGGGGATCGTAGACAGAAAACAAAAAATTTCCTACCGACGATAACCAAAAACTAGCCAGGATCTATACTATGCAGATATACTAATACGGAGGAGATCAAATACATACCCTTGTAGACCGGAAGCGGGATTACGTTCCCGCACAAACGTTGTCGATGGAGACGACGATGCCGACCTCAGGGTCGTGTAGTGGAAGAAGACGACTCCCAGCACCAAACGATGGCGCCTCGCGGTTCCACACACGTACGGTGTGAATGACGACCTCCGGGCTCCAGATCCAGCAGAGCAGCGGAAGTGGAAGAGTGGATCTAGCAGCACGGCGGTGTGCGTAGAGTAGAGAGACTTCCCTCCCCATACACAGCTCCAGAAACGGAACCACGCTCAAGGTAGGAGAGAAGGAGGGAGAAATCGGTGTCTTTTCAAAGGCATGGGGGTCCCCTATTTAAAGGAGGAGTAGGGAGACCATCTCCCTTGGCTAAGCCATGTGGGACTAATCCCCACATGGCTTGGCCGGCCAAGGAGGAGCCGCCGGCCCTGGTGGGCCCCATTCGGCCCAGCCAGGCCGGCTGGCCCTCCTCCCCTCCTTTTTTTTCCTTTTCCTTTTTGGGATTTTCCCCTAATGGGATTCTAAGGCCCATTTATGATTTAATGCCTTTTAAATTCGAATTTAATTAAATAAAAAAATATTTAATCACTAATAACACTTGTTAATATTAAATACATATTATTTTATTCATTCAGACTCCGAAACATCTTTCGTTGCTCTCCGATCTCCATCGGACATGTCCGGAACACTTCCGGAGTCTCCGGTTCCTTTTCTCTCTAAATCCAATCCAATCGTCACCCACCCTTAAGTGTGTTACCCCACGGTTCGGGATCACTCGAGACATGATCGAGACATCCTCTCCGATCAATGACTAACAGCGGGATCTGGATATCCATGATAGCCCCTGTGTGTCCACGAATATCTTTCTATCGTTTGAAACTTTAGACGTCCAGTCTCATCCTCTTGCCTAGCGATACTTAGATTGTCCGAGCGTCGTTCTCCGGTATCACGATTACGAGCATGACCTCGCCATTGACAATCGGCTCGTACTTTCACACGTCGGTATGGGCCCTTAGATGAAGAATCCTACTTATCTGGCCCATCAATTCAGCTCAAACTGGGCCAACCCGCCAGTAGCCCTAATAGCAGAAAAGAACGTTTTTCCTGGCCATCTTCTTCCCGTGCCGCGTACTGCCCGACCGCCGCCGCCTTCTCCACACGAGCGCGACACCGCCGCGCGGCCGAGCTACCCTCCCACGCTTCCTCTTCGCCGACACCGTTCCTTCTCGCCGCCGCATAAGACAAGAGCGTCCAAGGAGAATCCAAGCACCACCACCAATCCTTTCCCCGCGCACTCCTCCGCAGCCGTCTGATGGGCGAGCGGCTCGCCGGCGCCGAGAAAGAGGTAAAAAGCTCAAAACTTCAGCAGGATTGAACCCGCCAGGGAGCTCTACCGCTGATTCCGAGTGTTCGTTCTGCTTCTTTTGTTCTGCCCAGGTGCTCGTCGAGATCGTGAGGTTCACGCAGAGGAACGGGCTGAAGGGCGCCGAGGGGGGATGGAAGGACTTCCTGGCCGCCAACGACAAAAAGTACGGCGCCTCCGTCAGCGACCCCAAGAAGCGGGCCAAGGACGTCCTGCTCGCTTTCCTTGTGACCTTCTCGAAGGATTTTCAGAAGGTACTCATATTTTGGTTCACTATGTTTCACTGCATAGGCAGTTCGTTTGAGCATCCGGACCATGGCACTGATAATTTTGGGGTTATGCGTTTGGTTGTAGTATTTCAGCAAGTTGGTGGGCGTCACGCAGAACGGAGGGCTATCGAGCAGTATATGAGTGAGTTCTCCGGCAAGATTTCTCCCGAGCAGGTAATGTAATGTTTACCTTTATGTACGGTTGCTGTGAACAAATGGATTGATGTATTCATGTAATTTTCAACGATATCAAACATTGTTTAGTGTACCATTGCATTGATGTATATTATGCGAAATGCAGAAGCTTGTTCAACTGACGACGGAACACACCGAGTACAGAAAAAATTACTACTTCCCATCTTTCCAAGAGGTAAAAGCTTTATTACACTACTTTTGTATGTTCATAAATGATGATCCAGCAGTTTCTGTTTCTTGCACGTTTTTCTGCCAATATTAGATTTTTGTGAACAGAATAGGTTTCATGCTCGTTATGTTTGGATCACGTTTGTACTTGTACATCGTGTAGGATTCTTCATGTGAAACCAAAAAAAATCCTTACTTTAAATTGTAAAGCTCAAGATCAATCTGTATAGTCTGACTCCCTTGTTGTTATACTTTAGTAACTTCAATGAAGTATTGATATCTTGGACGACATTACCTATTTGCAGGGGTGGAAAATAATGCGGATAGGAAAACTCTCCAGTAGTATGAACTCTGGAGCCATGTTAGCAATTGACTGTGAGATGGTCCTTTGCAACGATGGTACGGAAGCCGTTGTGCGAGTATGTGTTGTTGACAACAAACTGGAGGTAACATATGATTTTGCTAAATAAAGTGTGGTTGGCTTTATTCCATTTGTTTATCCATTGTCGCTAAGTTCGTTTTTTCCCAGGTGAAGTTGGATGAACTTGTAAATCCCTTGAAAACTGTTGCAGACTATAGGACAAACATCACTGGTGTATCTAAGAAGGATTTAGAAGGAGTCAAATTCTCATTAGTTGATGTTCAAGTGCGTTGTTTGTACAAATTTCTTGTGTATTTTTATTCTTCCTTCCTTCCAGGGGTTATATTTGTCCTTTTCTTCTGTAGAAATCATTGAAGAAAATCTTGGCCAAAGGGAAGATTTTGGTTGGCCATAGCTTATATAGAGATTTATATGGTAAGGTGTGATTAGATCATGTCTAATCTTCTTGATTTGGTTATTCAATGCATGTATTGTGTTCGTTGGACATGTTATTTTTGTCATTCGACAGCATTTAACTCAAGTTTCTATTATCCTTTCTCTGATTTCAGTTCTGAAGTTTGATTACAGTCGAGTCATTGACACGGCATACATCTTTAATTATGCCAATTTACCTACTACTGCATCAGCTTCATTAAACGGCCTTTGCAAGGTATGGTCACAGGAGCACCATATAGCAGTGTTTTCTCTTCTGCCAAGCCATATTTTGCATGTAAGACAAAATAATGACATAAAAGGACTCCTTTGGGATCTCATGTTGATATTCCCACCTTTCCCCTAACTTGTAGAGTAATGTTTGATATTGTCACATAAATATGCATGATTGTAAGAAACTTCCTTTCTGTTTTTGGTTTGGTTTTTTGTCCCTATTCGAGCTGGCAGACGCTTCTCTTATATTTTCCCATAGAATCCATGGGCCGAACTTTGAAAACTAAACAGTTTGATTTCTTTTGTGCTTCTAGTCTGTTTGTGGGTATACTCTTCGAGAAGAAGGAAAACCACATAATTGCTTGAAGGACGCAGAAGCTGCGATGAACCTAGTTACTGCAAAGCTTAAGCATGGATTTAATGATCCCATCGAAATCGCAGAGAATAGTGTAAGAGTTAAAACGAAATCCTTAATTCTCACAATTGCTATTCAAGTTTCACCTTACTTATTTGTTTGTATTTCTTAGGTACCTGAATCTGATCAGATGAAGTTGCTTGCTCATAGAATTCCAGTCTACCTTCCTTCTCAAGATCTGCTTAAAATTTTCTCGGGGAATCCCAGCATCGAGGAGAAGGTCCTGTCAGAGCTTTCATTGCATGTTCCATAGACTTTTATGCATGTATTAATGATTCATTCCCTTTCCTTTTCAACAGATTGATTCAAGGATTCGTGGAGACTTTTATTCTACGTGTATTCTATTCAAGGACATAGATGAGACAGAGAAAGCATTTAATGAGCTTGATGGCCAAGAGACCAAGGTACGCCTGAGTTCATAGTTTGGTTCCTTCCTGTAGTCGGGCTGTGCTTATTCGTATAAATCGCTGAATAGTACAGAATTAACCGGAAATTCAATTTGGCTCCTGGAGCACATGCCCCGGTATGTTAAAAAAATAGAACAAATTGAAAACTTTTCAAAAAAATCCGAAAAAAATCATGCACGTACCTGACGATGTCACGCACGACCGTGTCAAATTTCGCACCGAAACGACATCGTATGCGCCCTGTGCAAATTTTGAATTTTCTGTCAGAATTTTGTCATTTTCGCACTTCACGCACGCATCCATCAGCCCCGTAGCGCACCAGCTAGCTAGCTAGCCTTACTGGTTTTTTTTTTGTTTTGCATTTCTGAAACGATCAGGTACAAAACGGAGTACAAGTAAAAAAATCGAAGTACAAAGTGGACATAATTCGGATTATAAGTACACGGGAAGACAAAGTATATATATACACAGAAATAGGAGTACAAAGTATACAAAAGACATAGCAAAAAGAGATATATGCACCATTGGTCACTGAACTACGCAATGATGAGTACTTTGGTCACTGAACTCGGAGAATGTTGTGCGCAGGTCACAAAACTCGGCAAGGATGAGTAAACCCGTCACAATTGTGAAGTGGCACGCTGACTGGGCCGTTGACCGCATACTTTGACCAATTTTTTTTTGCAAAAACAACCTTGTAGAATTGAAAATTTTAGTCTGTTTTTTCTATCTCTCACTGACGGGTGGGTCCTACTCGTCTGGAGGTCCTTCATCACGAGCACCTTGCCGGAGACGGGGCGCGGTGCTGGAGGTCGGGTGTGGGCTGCGCTGGATGTGGGGAGGCCGCCTCACTCCGCCGTCCGCCTCTGACCGCGACGAGCTCGGAAGGTGTGCAAGTACCTAACCTGGAAAGCGCAGTTAACTTGCTCGACGAAATGCTCCTCCAGAGAGGCGGCGCCGGCGCGTCGGGCCAACTCGCGCCGGAAGAGCAGGCCGCGGTACTCGAGTGGTACGCCGACGCGCTCTCGCTGGCCTCAGTCACACGAGGTCACCGTCCCGCTCCCAGCAGCCCGGGAACGCCACGCCCATCTTGCACAGGATCGCCGCGCTTTACTGCAAGCTCGGTGCACCCTGCGACGCGTCCTCGAGGGAGCGTCGAGGCCGCCGCCACTGCCACAACCGTTGGACGTGCCGGCATTGGACCAGAACCGCGCGTAGCACTTGCCGAGGTAGACCTCCCCGTCCGAGGCGTCGACGCCGCCGGCCTTGAGCTGTGCGGCCGCGACGGAGACGCAGTCGTGCACGCCTTGTCGCCGAGGTCTCCCACGCACTGCGACATAGCCTGCACGTACCCTGCCACCCCGGCGTGGTAGGATCCCTCGCCCGCGGGGGCGACACGGCCTGGAGTGCGTCGAGCGCGCCGTCGCGCAGCGCCGCGACTCCGGCTTCCACGACGCTCTCGCCGCGGCACTTCTTGAACAACACCGCCGTGTCCTGCTTCCCGAGGAACGAGTCGTTGCCGTAGCGCAGGAAGCACGTGCGCAGCTGCACGGCGCCGCGGCGGCCGAGTTGCAGAGGGAGGAGAGCTTGGAGAGGGATGTCTTCATGCACACGCCGCTGACGGTACGCAGGCGAAGCGGCAGGAGGCCTACGTGAAGGAGGCCATCGCTACAGCAAGGACAACAAGCGCTTCCACCATTTCAAGGACAGCGCCTGCCCCTGAGGGGATTACTGGTGAGACGACTTCGCTACAGCTGCCATTGGCTTCGACCAATTCCTCTACCACTGCCGGGATTTAGGCACGGCAGGCAAAGGTTGAACACATCCTGACAGGTGGGGCCCACTCGTAAGCGAGACAAACATAAAAAGAAAGAGGTTAATTTGATTTTGTGATTCCATAGGGTTGTTTTTGCAAAACAAATTGGTCAAAGTATGCAGTCACAGTGTGCCATTTCACGATTGTGACTGGTTTACTCATCCATGCCAAGTTTTGTGACCTGCACACAACATTCTCCGAGTTTAGTGACCAAAGTACTCATCGTGGCCTAGTTCAGTAACTAATGGTGCATATATCTCTAGCAAAAATATACCGGTGGAGTACAAAGACACGCTCGTGCGGAGTACACAAGTACACTGAGATCTCGAAGTATAACTATTTTGAAATCCGAACTAAATGCATTCAGCTCTTGGGAGTATAATTTTTTTATCGAAACCAATCAACATTTTATTTAGTTTTGAAAATCCCAACGCGAGTAGTTCAAAAGTGAAAATAATTCTTAATTAGACGAACGGTTCTCAAGACATTTCTTCGTTTTGCGACTTCAGTTTTGCCGGCCCGGTTTTAGAGTTATGTAAAATATTATGTTACATACAAAAAATTGTTTATTAGTTTAATTTTTGTATGAGATAGGCCCGTTTTAGAGTTTCGCATAGGGCTTCGGATTTTGCCGGCCCGGCCGTGATGTCGAGATTACTAGATGGTGTTCTCTAATTTCCTACTTTTGTTTCAGAGAACACCTAAATTTATCCTTGTCTTGTAATTCTTTTGATAAAGCTCGCATTTGAAGTAGTATTTTATATTTTTAGTCGCATTTTCTAATCATTTTCTCATGATTTATCATTTTTCTCATTGATATTTCGAGATTACAGAAAAACCGCTTCGCTCTGGTCGCTCCCGCGGGCGGCCAGGAGCGAAACCCTAGCCGCCGCCGCCAGAGACCACGCCGCCGCCCCCGCCTCCCCTCGCCGCCGCCCAGTCGGAGTCGCCGGGCAAAGCTCGCGCGGCTCGGCAGCAGCGGGGCCCCTTCTTCCTCCTCCTGTTCGCGGAGTGCGGCGCGGGCCGACTTCTTCGACGTGAGCCCGGGCGGCGGTTCGCTGGCTCGGGGCGGCGCGGCGTGGTGGCGCAGCCGCGGCGTGGCGGCGCAGGAGCGGCGGCGTCGTCCTGGCTGGGCCCGTCCGGGCCCCGATGGGCTTGGCGGCCCGCGGTGCTCCTGTTTCCGCACCGGATACGGGGGCCCCTGCTGCTTGTTGGGTGCGTGCTCTGCGCCCCGGTGGTCCGGCCGTTGATCCCGGCCCCGGGGGTGCTGTCGGTTTGGCGGTGCTCGGCTGTGCCGACGCGGACGTCCTTTGTTGCCCGGTGCGGTGCTCTCCGGTGGTTGCGAGGGTCGTCTCCCTCTTCACTTGGCCATCATCCTGCAGCGGGGCGCCGTTGGGCATGGCTGGTGTCGTGGCTTCGCAGATGGCGGCCATGGTGGCGACATGCTCCCTACATGGGGGGCCGTCGTGGTTGGGTGGTGAGCCACCTCTGTCTTCCCATCAGTTTTCTGTTGTGCTCTTGGTTCTGCTGATGGCGGCCTTGGGTGCGGTCTCCTCTCCGATGCTAGGCGAGCCGTGGTGGGAGCTTCTCCTTGCCGGTTGCTAGACCCTCGCGTCGGATCACTGTCGCGAAGTCCTATGGCGTGGGTGGTCTTCGTGCGTGCTCTAGGCTAGCCCACCCTTCGGGTAATCGAACCCAGATGGGGTTGGGGTTGCACTCGGTGGTGCTACGCCCTGCGACTACGGCGGCGACCCCCACGTGCGGTGAGGGTATCTTCGATGCCCTTCGACTTCAGCCGGCGACACACAGGCGTCGTGGCGTCGTCTTGCCGCGCGCGACCTTTCGGCCATGCCCCCGACACAGGTGGTGTCGGCGCGCTGTGTGGCCTCGGATGCGCGTTGGTGCTCGATTACGTCGATGGTGCAGTGTCGTGCCTGGGTCTCCGCTGTCAAGTCCTGTGGATCCTCCATTGTGATCACAGTGCTTGGGTCGTGATGAGCTTCTCATCAATCAATTGTCTCTGAGTTTCTTCTCGGAGTGACCCTCTCTTGTGTGTTGTCGGTGTGCGTTGTTTTCCTTTATTTCTCTTCTTATATATCCCATGTAAACTCTGGTTCATTTGAACCTATCTTGTAAAGACTGCAAAGCCTCATAGGCAACATTTTTGAGTAATGAAGTTCAGGCTGGCTCTAAGAGCCCGCCGTAGTCATAGTAAAAAAAAAAAGATATTTTGAGATTTGTCTTTTGTTGTTGTTGCCTACTAGCTAGTCGTACTCCATATAACCTTATATATAAAGGGAGGACATCTCCACCCCCAATCCAGCGTGCCACGTCGCCCTTTTTCCCCTGGCCGTCCGATCGACGGAACGGACGGCCAGGATTGAGCCACGTCGTCGCCAGCGCGCGGTACTGTTCCTGGCAACAGTACCCGCGCGCCCGCGCCAATGGGAAGCTGCCACGTCACCCGGTCACCGCCGGTGCAACCGGTTCCCACCCGGTGACCCTTCCGCACGAATTTTGGCGCAGTACTTTTATACAAAACCCACCGCAAAGGACTGAAACGCAAATTTTAAAAATAACAGGGATCTCCGTGTAAAACCGCAGCACATCTCCCCTTTCCTCTCTTTCTCTCTCACGCGACGGCGGAAATCGCCGCCGCCGTCGACGCGCCGTCCCGTCGCTGCGCTTCTCCTCCTTCAAATCGACACCCATGGCACGCCGCGCCGCCCGTTGGGTTCGTGTGCATCTCCTCTCGCAGATCCACAGAGTCGCAGCCCCACGCCCGTGCGCGATTGCTCCGCCGCGAGCTCCGCCGTGCGGCCACCTCCGCCGCCCACTCACGTCAGCGAACGACGTCACCTCCATGTGGGCCCCTTCTGCCAGGAAATAATTAATCACAGAAAAAGCAGAAAAAAATCATAAAAATAATATCTTCTATTCTATAATTCGAAAAAATGCAAATAATATAACAAAATATGCGTAAAAATAAAACATTTATAACATTTGCAATCAAACATTTATAACATTTGCATTCCATGCAAAATTAATCAACTTGAATTTTAAAAAACTTTAAAAAAAATGGAATTTTAAATTTTTCATATTTTACAATTCAAATCTTAATAACTGTCCAGCTTACCAAAATTTTGAATCTGAACATTTGTTAAACTTAATTTTTTTTTGAATTACAATAATTTTCAAATTTAATCAATTTTAGAATGTGGACATTTTAAACTTAAATTGCAGCCATAATTGAATATTTTAATTCAAATTTCAAATTTGAGTATTACAAAATTTTAAAAGTCTTTCAAACCAAATTATCTTATAAACAATAAAATAATTCAAATCCTAATACCGTTCCAACTTTCACAATTTATGAAATATAAACATTTCTAAAACGTAATTTTTTTTTTGAATTCCATCAATTTTCTAAACTTACATATTTTTTAAATGTGGACATTTTCAAATTTGCATTCCAAGAATTTCCAAACTTAAACAATTTTTAGATGTAAACATTTTCAAACTTGAATTTCAACCACATTGGAACATTTTAACGCAAATTTCATGTTTGAACATTCTAAAATTTTAATAGTGTCTGATAACTGATCGTTTTATAAACGTTAAAACAATTCAAATCTTAAGACCTACCCAAATTGAACAATATTAAAATTCATAACTTCTAAACTGTAATTCGGAAAAATGCAAATGATATATAAAAAAAATCAAAATTAACATATTTTCAAAATTTACACACAAAAGTTGCACAAAAAAAAATGCCCACCAAATAATGCAATTACGGTAAATATGTTGTTGATTTTCCGACGTCCTTAACGTGTAAGACAATATTATTTTAGCTATTTTTTACCTACTTTCCAGACGTATTTTCCAAATTGTATTTCTCACTTGAGTATTTTAATTCAAATTTCAAATTTGAGCACTACAAAAATTTAAAAGTCTTTCAAACCTGATTATCTTAGAAACGTTAAAATAATTCAAATCCTAATACCTTTCCAACTTTAACAATTTTCGAAATATGAACATTTCTAAAACGTACACTTTTTTTAAAATTAACTCAAGTCTGAATAACTTCCCAAATTAAGCAATTTTTAAAAACCGAACACTTTTTAACCATGATTTTTTTTTTGAATTTCTATAATTTTCAAACCTAAACAATTTGTAATGTTTTCTCACCAAAATTTCCCGAACTGTAGTTCTTTCTCACCAAAATTTCCATAATAATTCTGTCTCACCAAATTTTTTTCCAATATAATTACAGAAGATCCTAAAATTTATAAAATTCGATTCTTCTGCACTACAATTCAAAATATTGCAAACAAAATATCAAAATTTACGCGTAAATACTAATTTCTCAAATAATTCTTTCTCACCCATTTTTTTTTAATATTTTTAATAAGATTTTTTTTAAATAAATTTCAATATTTCATAATTACATAAATCACTAAAATTCATAAAATTTAAATCTTCTAATCGGCTAACCAAAATAATAAAAATAATATATCATAGTTTACATAAAAATGTATTTTCTCAGATAATTCTTTCTCACCAACAAACATTTAGCATTTTTAATAAGTTTCGAAATAAATTTGAAACAAGTTTTCCTTAGATTTTTTCCCAACAAATATTCCCCCCTCCCCCCCCCCCCTCCTCCATAAAACATTAAACAATTTTTTTAATTTCAATATAGCTTTCCAACAAGTATTTCCCCCCATAAAATATTCAACATCACGAAAATATTATTTCCCCAAGAATATACAACAACATTCACAGAAGTTTCAAATATATTTCATACATGCTTCTCTGATTTTCTTTTCCCGAACAGGTTTTGCTGCGTTGACTCGATACAAATTCTGTATACAGATGCATAATGTATCAAGACCACTGCAGCGGGCACGGCGTGCCACAAATTTCAAATTTAATAAATTTTCAAACTTTTAACACAAAAGTTACACCAAATAAACATTGGACACAAAAATAAAACCAAGAAATATTAAAATTTAAGAAGTTTTCGAACTTCCCACATGAATTAACAAATGTTCATTTTGTTTAAAATTTATTGGGTTAATCCTCTAGATAATTCTTCTATTTTTTCACTAGGGAAAAAAAACGTGTAATATCCCAGATTATCTTTAAAATATTACAGTTAGTGATTACAAAATTATACAATAATTTAACAAACCTACGGTACCTGTCAATACAAATTGAACTCACACGTGTAACTACAAACACTTCTCTTAATACATACAATCTTTCAATTCATCACATACATTTTACTTTTTAAACAAAAAAAACTAACTAATTAATACTATTAAAAACACAAAATACGCTCATGTACGCCGCGCCATCTTGACTAGTAGCATTTAAGGTGAGAAGACACGGATGTATTCTTCTGAAACAGGCAAAGTAGTAAAATACCCTTGGCTTCACGTCTGCTGCAAGGGTACTAGTGTTGGAGTAGCACCCTTCCTGCAGGTGCTCTGCTTAGCTTACCGTGAGTGTGAGATCGATCGAGATAGAGATACGACCTGAGTTACCGAATCGAATCGAGTACTTGTAGCAGTAGCTAGGCGGTAGCCCAAACACACAGGCACGCTGGCTTGCTGGCGACCGGCGCCGGCAGTTGGCTGTGTCTTCTTGCATCTATCGTGTACGCCGCTGACCGCTCGCTGCTCCACCGACGTGACCAGTGTTTCCTTCACTTTTTGCTGAATCGCGGCAAGTGATGTTACACCAGAAGGGAGGGATGGGCGGGGAGGGAGCCCAGGCGATGTCCAACGCCTGCCGCAGTGAATGGCAGCCAACACTACATCACAGCTTATTTTTAAAGGCACAAAGAAGTGCCTTAAAAAAATACCTAAACTCCCTTAAAAGCTCATTTGAGGCATTATAAAAACTGCCGTATTAAATAGGGTAGGGAAAGATCAATTAAGGCACTTTTGAATAATGCCTCAAAAGATTGATTTTTTGAGGCAGTTCAAATAGTGCCTTATATAATAATCGGAGGCACTTTACAACAATGCCTCTAAAAATCATTATAGGCATTATGCAATAATGCCTTGAAATATCATCACAGGCACTTTACAATAATGCCTTTAACAATCATTATAGGCATTATGTAATAATGCCTTGAAATATCATCACAGGCATTTTACAATAATGCCTTTAAAATCATTACATGCATTATATAATAATGCCCTTAAAAAACATTATCGGCTCTTTTTGCAAATACCAATTCGTATTATAATCAGGGAACCAATTTATATTACAATCAGGCAAACAATCATATTATAATCAGGGATACAATCATATTCTTTCTTCACAAATGCAGACATATTGTGTAACAGTACAGAAGTTGCACTAGAGAAGTTGTACTACAGACAGAAATTGAGAAATGGATCGCTTCTTCAAGAACTGGGTGCGTGTTATGACCGGTTTGGTCTATAGTCGGAAAAAGCTCGTTAGTGGGCCGAATTAGGGGCTTAGCCCATTATCTTTTATTATATAAGAGTTGTAATAGGATTTTGAGAAGCAAGCAATAATCAAGAATATTATTGCCGACTCCTAGAGGAGTCGGCCTTCTCCAACTCGCCGCCGCCTCCTGCCCTAGCCGCCGCCTCCTCGATCTCGCGCGACGGCGCCCAGCCGCCGGCAGCGAGCCCCTCGTCTCCACACAACCCCCTCCTTCCCATACAACCTACGTCCCCAACCCGGTAGACTCCTAGGTTCTACCAGTGCGAGCAATCCCAAACCTGCACAGATGTAAAGAGAAAGAATGAGCTAAGATAACTTCGCACCGTGCAGCTTCAACATTCTGGTTTAAGCAACATTTCTGTTTAAGCAACACATACCTAAGGTAACTTAGCACTGTGCAGCACTGTGCAACACATACCTAAGGTTTAAGCAACATTTATGTTTAAGAAAACCGCAGGCGAAGGCAGGAAAAACAGCCAGGCCCACATGGCCCAGATCGGGCCCGGGGCCCTAGATCTGGCCAGCGAGCCCAGTCGCCGTAGAGCTCCGCGCCACGCTGCCCCGGCCAGCTGAGACGTCTCGTGCCGTCGAAGACCGCCGGGATCCGCCGCTGCCGAGGTCTGTACGCCGCCGGGATCCGCCGCTGCCGAGGTCTGTACGCCGCCGTCAAGCCGAGGCCCGCCACCAGTCCGCACCGCCGCCGGCCGAGCCGCCCCGCGAAGCTCGCCTTGCGCACGGGTAGAAGTCGACCCGCCGCCGCAACCGCCCGGGCTTTGCCCGGCGGTGCTCGCCGGCGGCGGCGGCGGGGGAGGAAGGAGGAGGAAGGTCGGGGGCCGGTGTTTGGTTTCCGCCTCGGTCGCTCGCGGGGAGCGACACGAGACGGGCGTTTTTTCTCTCTTTGCGGTGGCGATACGGGCGGCCCCGGGAGGGAAAAGGCAGATCAATACTTTTCATGAAATATCCAAGTGGTGTAGCCAGACATGAAACCAGCACATATTAAATTTTCATGAACATCATCTACACCTAGCCAAAATCTGTTGCCACAGTTGCTGCATGGGCACAAAATCTGCCCATTTTTCCCAGAGTTTCTAACAGCTAGATGAATAAACCTCCTAACACCATCAGGAATATTGTGTGGAAGACCTAGCTGATCTCATTCACTCTTTATCCATATCTGCAAATGTGTAACATGAGTAACTACATAGCATATTTTCAAAGACCTAGATATATTGCTACATGAGTATCCCCAAAAAGGTACTGCCAATGCACACGAAGCTACTGCTTGCAATCGGAAATTGACCAGTAAAACACCAGGATCGCAGAGTACCTCACCAGGATCGTCGCCCCTCTTGTCTCTCGGTTAGCACCCATCTCCCCTTCTCCGGTTAGCCTCCCCCTCTCCTCTCTCGGTTCAAATATGCTAGGTTTCCCGATCTGGCATTAGATTTTATTGTTTAAATTGTTTCTTGATGGCAATCTGCTCCTTGGTAATCTGCTAGATGACATCCGAGTTGGTTCTTTGTAGAAGATAGGACTGGTAATGTGCTAGTTATTATAGGATATTGTCTAGTACACCAATATTTAGAAAATAGTTAGATCTGCTCCTTGGTAATCTGCTAGATGACATCCGAGTTGCGAGTTCCAACACCCAAGTACACGGTTAGAGGTATGGAGTATGCTAATCATCTCGTTTACTTACACATTCCTTACTGTAATTGGTTAGGACTGTTGTGACAAGCACTTCTGCATGTAGGTCCCAATGTTCTAGGAAGTCGTTCCTTCGATTTGGTATCCATCTTTGCAAACCATGTAGAGATGACTATTCCTCAAGTGAAAATCCTGAGAAAGCACGCTAAGGACTACCCAATGCCACCAATAAAACACTATGTGTTTTGGATGACGAAATCCTTGGTTATAAAGGGTAAAAGCAAGATGGTATGATTTCTTTTCATTTTGAGCTATCATTCTTACTTATATATTTCTTCCTGAAATAAATGCTTCTTTTAAATTGTCCTGACTTTCTCTTGTAATCTTACAGGAGTTTGGAAAAAAGTTCTCTGATGACTACCTTCACCAGTTCCTAGAACAGCCTATTCAGGTTGTTGTAAACTGCAACTGGAGCAACAAAGAGATGTATGTTCAGCTGAAGAAGGGGACAAAGGAAACTGCAATGATGAATAGAGGCTGGAAAAAGGTTGTGGACGAGTTCAAGTTGGAGAAGAAAGAAATCTGCATCTTTAGCTTCCGGGATCAAAGTGGTACAAGGTTCCAAGATGAGAAGGCTCGGCTCAGGCTTGTCATCCTCACACTTGACAAGTGAAAAGACACTGTTGGATGGACTGTTAAGTACTAGCAAGGATCAATGTAGTGCTAAGTATATATATGTTATGTGGACTGTTAGTATGGACTTTTCACTAAGTATGGACTTTGAATTATGTCTAGTACTGTTTAGTATTTTGCTACATGGACTAAGTATGGACTTTGAATGATGTGTAGTACATTTAAGCATATTGCTACGTGGGACTAAGTATGGACTGTTAATTATGTGTAATATGATTGATATTTTGGTACATGGACTGATTCTTAGTCTGTATGTTATGGACTGATTTTTGCAGGCACTTCAAAAGGTGCCTCGAAAGATCAGATCATTCCTGGCACTTTTTAAATAGTGCCTCGGAAAATATTTTTTCTTAAGGCGCTTCAAGAATGTGCATCGGAAAATCGATTATTAGAGGCATTTACAAAAAAGTGCCACTGTATATGATTTTTGCAGGCACCGTGTAAAAGTGCCTCTAAGATACTGCCTGCAAATATCGACCGTGACATAGTGCAATGTGACGGCTTGGGGGGGGGGGGGGGGGGGGGGGGGGGGGGGGGCGGCCAAGTTTTCCGCATGTTCCCGTGCTGCGGCAGCCGCTGGAGCGGTGCTCTGGCCATTGGCTTCTCAGGAATGCACGCGGCACCTACGGGTCCACCGGATCAGTTTGCCCGTCTGGAGACGGCTTGAGTCTCTGTACTTCTTCCTCTCGTGTTCGTGTTCCTCAGCTCCTATGTAAGGGCTTGAGTCTGAATCCATGGCTTGTAATTGCTAGCTACTGTGAAATAGATCTCTGAAGACAAGCATGGGCCGAGAAGATGGCATGACGTCATGCGAATTTCCTTGCGGCGACCCCAACTGCGTCTGTGGCGTACGCGCGGCCTTCCACCATAGTTGACGCGAGTGGATTCCCGACCTCGCCTCCATTCCTGATGCATCCGTGGAGGTCTCCGCTCGGAGATCAACATAAGCCTATGTGCAGCAGCAGCAGGAAGATGCGACGCCGTGCCCGTCCATTGCCAACGTCCTTGGTGCGGGGACGGCCACAACGTGTTCGTCGCTATACCCAAGCCACGCCATCACATTGTTAGTACCAGCCGCGTCATCATCTGCGTCCAAGGTCATCGTTGGAGTCATTCCGAGCTTTGCTGCTTCGACCCCGAGCCTGTGGCCGCGATCTCCACTCTGTCATCGGAGATGTGATAGAAGCCGTGCATCAACCGTGGCATTCGCATCATCGTCATCTACAGGTGAGGTAACCGGCCTGCTCAAAACACTAGGTGAAACATTAAGACGTTCATGCTCTACGTGTTTTAGAACATTAGCCGAAAGCACAATATCTTTTTCATTTCTTCCTAGACTGACGCCCACATTAATTAACCTAGAAGATAATTTAGACTTTGAAAAGGACAATAAATAATTTTGTGATCGAGACGTATCAATGGGAGAAGTGGAGAACATCACCGCCTTACGACGCATCGCCTTGAACAGTGTGTCCACATCTATAACTGAAGACCCATCCACCCCAGTTAGGTGACGTCCACTATGCCTAGGAGTATCCTTAGGCAGTGAACATCCCCCAACCGGCGACGACACCATGGGAGAGGGCAAAGTTGATGTAGCAGCCCTCACTACCACTTCTAGTTGGGGTTGCCGGAGAAGGTGGTGACACCGTGGGAGAGGGCGGTGTCGAGGTAGCAGCCCTCTCCACCACAGCGTCAGGCGTCAAAGGCGTCTATGATGCGTCCTTGTCCACGCTGGAGCAGACCACCGAACCCACCACGAGCGGTTCGACAGCGACTTGCGCTCGAGGAATGACCGACCGAGCGCTCGATCCAGCAGCCTCGTGACCGATCGCATGGGCGCCAGCTAGCGGCCCATCCTGAGCCCCCGTCCTGGGCGCGCGCGGCATCTAACTGTTCGCCGCCTCGGCCCAGCTCGTCCTGGACAGCTGCACCGCGCGCTCTTCCCTCCCTGTAAAATACTACTAGTTGTTAGTATCCTACCCGTACATGTTTAGGATAGGCTGTTAGCTGTGGTTGTTAGCAACTGCATATCAATCTGTAACAACTATTGTATCTATCCCTACGGCAAAGCTAATATAAATACAGGCCATTGGTCACCGATCTCATCTAAACCTGTTTCTTTCACTCCCTGCCGCATCCTTGCCACCACAATGGCGGCGACTTTGAGTTTGTTCCTCCTCCTCCTCTCGAGCCTGGTCGTGGCTGCCTCAGACCTCACGTCCGGGTGCCCGTCCTACAAGTGTGGCGGACCATGGAAACGGCGCGGGCGGCGCCAACAACAGCTCCCGCTGCAGCTATCCGAGCCTGCGGTTGGAGTGCCGCCGCGGCACGCCGGTGCTGCGCCTACATTCGGGCGACTATGGAATCAGGCGCATCACCTACGGAGGAGTTGATAGCGTAAAACTACCACATTTCACGACGCAATTGCGTTTTCATACCACTTTTGGTTTGAATTTTGGTTTGAATCGCAGAAACATACCACATTTTTTCGGAGCAATCGCAAAAAGCCCTAATTCCTACATAAACATGAATTGACACTCGTTCTGACAACCCGGACCCACTTGTCAGGCGGACGTGTCATGGTAAACAGAATTAACACACAAACTGATAGTGGGACCCACTTGCCAGTCCAATAAAGAAATAAAAAATATCCAAAAATAAAATAAAATCCAAAAAGCGGGCATGACACCGTGGGGCCACATGTCATAGGCACACATAACTATAACTAAAAAAAAATTTCAGAAAAAACAAAAAGTGAAAAAAGGCAGCGGAGACGTTCTTCTTCCACCCGCCGGTGGCTTCCCGTGCGTCCGCTTTAGGGCCACGCACCGCGTCGCCACGCGCGTGCTCTCTGGCCGGGGCGTGCTCGCCGGCGCCCGTCTGCTCGTCGGCAGCGCCGCGAGCGTGCTCGCTATCCGGGGCGGGCTCGCCGGCGCCTGCATGCTCGTTGGCCGCGCCGCCGCGTGCTTGCTGGCCGCGCCGTGCTCGCCGGCGCCCGCCTGCTCACCGTCCGGGTCGCCGCGCGTGCTCGCTGTCCGGGGCGGGCTCGCCGGCGCCCGCCTGCTCGTCGGGACGGGAGCTTGTTGTGGAGGTTTTTCGTCGGCCGGTGCGCATGTCCATATTGAAGAAGGATGGTGAGAACACCAACTCGAAGCTGACAAGACATTGAACCACATCCTTCTGTAAACTTGGTAGAGTTGCTGGATCGATTACCTTCTGAGAAATTGCAATGAGGAATGCACATAGCTTCACAATGGGTACTCGAACGTTTTCCGGTAGAAGCCCCCTCAATGCAACCGGAAGTAATTGTGTCATAATCACGGGCAGTCATGAGACTTTAGGTTTTGGAACTTTTTCTCTGCCATGTTTATTATTCCTTTATATTCGACGAGTAGCCAGACGGGAACTTGATACTGCTCAGGACTTGAAAAAGATCTCCTTCTCTTATTTGGTAAGAGCGTAGCTGGCAGGACCTTGATACTTCTCTGGATTCAGGTCGTCTCGTTCGTGCATATGTTGCTGGTCCAGCCGTGCATCCGGTGTATCTTTCGTCTTCCCATACACCCAAGAAGTTTAGCAGGTTCACGCAAAGATTTTTCGTCACGTGCTTCACGTCGATTGCAGAGCGAACCTCTAGGAATTTCCAATAGGGTAGATCCCAAAATATAGATTTCTTCTTCCACATGGGTACGTGTCCGTCAGCGTCATTCGGAACAGATTGTCCGCCAGGACCCTTTCCAAATATTACTTTTAAATCCTTGACCATGCCATATATAACATCACCAGTAGGGAGGGTAGGCTTTGTCCGGTGATCTGACTCACCTTTGAAATGCTTGCCTTTCTTTCTTACGGGATGCTTGTTTGGAAGAAATCGACGATGTCCGGGTACATTCTTGTTACCTAAATATATATTTTCAGTCTCACCTAAACAGTGCGTGCATGCATTGTATCCTTTGTTTGACTGTCCTGAAATGTTACTAAGAGCAGGCCAATCATTGATGGTTACAAACAGCAACGCTCGTAGGTCAAATTCCTCCTGTTTGTGCTCATCCCACACACGTACCTTCGTCAGACCACAACTGTAAAAGTTCTTCAACTAATGGTCTCAGGTACACATCAATGTCGTTGCCGGGTTGCTTCGGGCCTTGGATAAGCACTGCATCATAATAAACTTCCGCTTCATGCACAACCAAGGAGGAAGGTTATAGATACATAGAGTCACGGCCAGGTGCTATGACTGCTGCTCTGCTCCCAAACGGATTCAAGCCATCTGTACTTAGACCAAACCTTAAGTTCCTTGCGTCACCTGCAAAATCCTTGAACTCACTGTCGATGTTTCTCCACTGCGACCCATCAGCGGGGTGTCTCAGCATCTCGTCTTCTTACGGTCTTCTTTGTGCCATCGCAACAACTTGGCATGCTCTTTGTTTCGGAACAAACGTTTCAACCGTGGTATTATAGGAGCATACCACATCACCTTGGCAGGAACCCTCTTCCTGGGGCTCGGCTCGCCCTCAACATCACCTGGGTCATCTCGCCTGATCTTATACCGCAATGCACCGCATATCGGGCATGCATTCAAATTCTCGTACTCCTCACCGCGGTAGAGGATGCAGTCATTGATGCATGCATGTATCTTCTGCACCTCTAATCCTAGAGGGCAGACAACCTTCTTTGCTTCGTACGTACTGGGGGCAATACGTTATCCCTTGGAAGCATCTTCTTTAATATTTTCAGCAACTTTTCAAATCCCTTGTCAGATAGTCCATTCTCTGCCTTCCATTGCAGCAATTCCAGGGTGGTACCCAGCTTTTTCTGGCCATCTTCACAATTTGGGTACAACAATTTTTTGTGATCCTCTAACATGCGCTCCAACTTCGACCTCTCGTTTTCACTTCCGCAGTTTATCTGTTCATCAAGAATGACCCGACGAAGATCATCATCGGACTCATCAACAATGACCTCATGTTCAGCTTCGTCTTCCCCATTGTAGTACCACCGTGTTCAGAGAACACAGGATAGTTGTCATCATCCTCTTCTTCATTGTCTTCCATTATAACCCCTCTTTCTCCGTGCTTGGTCCAACAAAAATAATTGGGCATGAAGCCTTCTCGCAACAGGTGGGAGTGTAGGGTTTTTGAGGAAGGGTAATTCCTCCTATTCCTACAGTCATCACATGGACAAAACATAAAACCATTCTGCTTGTTTGCCTCAGCCACACGGAGAAAATTATGCATGCCATTAATGAACTCGGGACAGCGTCGGTCACCGTACATCCATTGCCGGCTCATCTGCATTATAAAATATATCAAAAACCATTACACTACATCATCATGAATAGGGAACTGACCAAATTAATTAATACAAGTTCATCACACATTAAAACCAAAGTAGAGTAGTGACCAAATGTAATACATAGTTCTCATAAAAAATACACTGAAACTAACATACAACTATCTAATTAATGCATTTAAATGCAACAACAAATGCGATCAAAATCGCAACAAAGGTAACAATTGACCCGACGGCATAATGATACCAAGCCTCTTTATTAATTGCATATTTTCTAATCTTCAGGCGCATTGCATCCATCTTGATCTTGTGATCATCGACGACATCGGCAAGATACAACTCCAATATCATCTTCTCTCTTCAGTTTTTTTCAATCTTTTTTTCAAGTCATTTTTTTCAACTAAATTTAACTTCTCGACAAGAGGGTCGATTGGAATTTCCGGTTCCACTACCTCCTAGATCAAAAAAATTATGTCAAGTTGGTCGGCGTAATTAATTGTCATAAACACGAAATGAAACAAATAGTTATAAAAGATAATATACCACATCCGAATCATAGACTGGACGAGGGCCGACGGGGACGGATATCAAAACCATGGCACTATACATATAACAAACAATCATACAACTAAGAAAATTATACAAGTAAATATGTAAATCATAAAATAAGAATTTGTTTTTTTAAATAAGAACAAGAGGCTCACCAAGCTGGTGTCGGCGACGGGGCGGCGCGCGCGGGCGATCGACGGAGGTGAGGAAGGGGACGGGACGACACTAAAAACCCACAAATCATAATTTTGTTTGAGCTCAAATTGCATATAAAACAAATGAACTCCCTAACTTAGGCATTTCAACAAACACCTAGCTAGCACTAGAAAAATGAAATGAGCTAAACTAACAATAAAATGAGCTAAACTTGCAATGTCGGAAGAGAGGATGAAGTTGCTAACCCTTGGACAGATGGGTGTCACCAATCTTGACAAATGGTGGAGGAAAATGAGGATGAACTCGAGCTCGGGAGAGGAAAGAGGGAGGAAAAATGGAGTGTGCTCGAGCTGCTGGAAATGGAGCTGGCTCGGGTGGAAGAAGATGATATAGGGAAACCATCTAGATTCGTCCACCTACCTATTAACCTCTAACAAACTTCCATTCATGTAGTTTACCCCCTGCATCTACTACTAGATTTTGTGAGGGTCAGAACAAAATCCGATAATTGCAAACTCCAGTTTACTTTCATAACATGTGCGTGTAATTTAATCTCAAATAATGAATGCATGTGGTTTTCACTATCCTTTTGATTGTCATGTATGTCACACATGTAAACATATAATGCATGTCTATAGAAAATATAACCAGATATTCCAAATGTTAAAATATTCACATTGCATAGTCAATGTCATATATATTTTGAAAGCATGCTACTTGAGAGATTGCAACAATCTTGAAAGGGCAATATACCATGAATATTTCACATCAAAAATGTGAAATAGAGAATATCAGGCAAATGATGAACAAATTATTATCGACACATGGTAGCATATAAAACTAAAAAGGACAAATTCATACAGACATCAGATGTTGTAAAATAACATGCCTCCAATGATTATCGGAGAAAATCACTCAATGCTTGTTGGCAACTCTGCATACAACCTAGGATCTATGTAGCCATAAAATTTAATTGGAATTCAAGCCGGGTTCAGCTATTTTGAGTGTGTTGTTTAGGTGGAATGAATATACCTCTATAATATTTTAAATCTCTAGTGACATAGATACATAAAGACAATTCAAATTAGATACACAACATTTTGTGGAACAATATGAAGTGACTAAGGTATACATTTGAAACAAGGTTTGCAAAAGGCGTTCATTATAAGAACAGAGATCATGATAACACTAAGCTAATGCATCTGCGTCGTAGGCATCATTTTTCTGGCACTCCATTAAGGCATGTGTCGACTTTGTTCCTACCTTGGACAACGGAGTTGACTTTGATAACTTGATTATTCATCACATTACATGGCCAGAAACCTTACCCCGCAAAGTAATATGCTACGTGCAACAATCGACAGTGAAGGTTGTGAAGAGCCTCCCCTTGTAGTTTCTCATGCGACGAAACAATGTAAGCAAGTTGGAGATCCAAAAACATTTGCACACATTTAAGGTCCTAAATCAAGAATTTATTATGTTGAGTGTCAACACAGGGCAAGGCGATAGGTAACTATTGATATTTCAAGTATACTAATAAAGTATACATCAAAATAGAAATTATTGTTACAAAAATGGACATATATGGTTGACACAAACATGATTGCAATTCTTTGAAAAACAAACTCATGAGAGCACTAACATAAGAAGACGCATGCATTGGGGTATTATGAACGATATTTGGGGTCGGCCCATGATACTATGTAGGGATATGCACCCTGTCCAGTCTCCTATGGACCAAGGCCTAGGAGCCCAATAAGGGGAACTCACCCGCTCAGTGTAACTCGAGAGTGAACAAAAGGCTCACGAGTTACATGAAGTTCATTTTTTTCGAAAATGTTTAAATCGGCACTTTTAAGTATCTAAAAGTCGAGGAAAAAAATCCAAGATATAGATACTGTCAAGATCTACAAGTATACAAAATTTTAAATCAAATTTGTTGTATTGTGCGCTGGGCAAAAATGACAAATGGATAGGATTCTACCTTTTGCTTTTTCTCTGTACATTCTAAAAAATACATTTGAAGTTTGGAATGAAGTTTGCCATGGTCAAAAAAACTGTGTAGTTACCTGGCGTTGAAGATATGCACTCACACCATATATATCATGTATGATCATTATTAATTACTTGACACAATTACACAAGCAAATGGCTTAACCTCAGTTCCCAGACCAATTTCGCCAGCACCTCAGCTCCGACCTATATTACACGAAAACCATGCGCCTAAAGAACTCTACCTACTGGAGAAATGATGAATGGTGCATATAATTAAACCTTTTTTATCTTCTATTTTTACATAATGATACAGAACATGGGTGGTGATTTAGATGTATCGTCTATCACTTGCTGTAGAGTCCAAATAAACGGGCTGAGCTGAGCTGCCTCATGTTACCCAAGAGTTGAGACATCTTGGAACAAGGAGGCACAGACATATTGGAGACTCCACAAAATCAGACGTGCCCTGATTTCTAATTTCCACAAAAATTTGCTCTCTAGTGACCATCTTCAGTATCTTCAGTATTTACTATACTCTGATGTGAAGAGGCATTTACTAGAGGAGCATCAAATTTCCATCTGCACGAAAATGAAACATAGTCAAATACTATTTAATTTATGCAAAACGGCATGGAGACATAACACATTCTGTCGATTGATACATCGCTTCAATCTTGTTGAAAAGTATTTCTACATGACAGTCAGAAATACAAAGAAGACTCATCTAGCTGTGCTCTGCATCTCGCGGCAACATATTGATGGGCACCAGTATTAAGGGACAAGATAGTCATTTCATATTCGAACCATTACTACATGTAGCTCGTTCTACTAATTGGGTTTCATTAAGTTTGATCACCGGAAGTGATATGTTAACATAACGTGATAGGTATGAATATTTAGAATGACCTGGCTCAACTTTCTTTGACACAAAGCGTAAGACAGCTGAATTAGGTGAGTGAGCATGTGGAAGAATATAAAAGTGTGTTTTAGGGAAAGGAAGCTGAATGTGATATTGTAACCCCTTTGCTGACTAAACAAGTTATTACGCCATAAACATCACTAAACGAATGTCCAGTGATTATACACTTTAACATACATTGCTCCATCAGTATGTCAGACAAATCCTAATATCATGGCAGAGTTTAAGGAGTATGCGGAATGGGCGGTCTACTTCGCAAGAAAAGGACAGCAAAATGACTGAAAATCTTTCCTGAAATCCGCATGAAAACGAGATAGACTACCGGTCACAATCTACATGTTAGTCAGTATATGATACTATGTTTTTAGTATATGATACTACTAAGGGTAGGCGAAGACAGTTCATCATTCATTAGAAAGGTGCTTAGTGTGTCCGGTCGGCACGTGGTTGAGGCCTAACACGAATTGATTTCAGGAATCGCGCGACACCTACCGACCTTAGGAACACAGTGAGCATCATGGCCAACCATAATTTGCACGACCCCAGCGTACATTCGTGTCGCGCCATCAAAATCAAATCTTAGATCTGAGACTAACTAACGTAGGCAATAATCAAGCACCACGACGTAATTTCGATGTCGTTTTTGCCAAGCGAAGTGAAATTCAATCCAACAGTGACGAAGGATCGGAACTTACTCGTGTGGGAATTTGACCTCGCGCAGAGCATCGGACCGGAGCGACCACGCGAGCGCCGCCTGGCCGCAGCCGGCGAGCGGCTCGACGCGGGCGGCGTCAGTGACCAGCGCGAGCGGGCTGTCGAGGTGCGCGCCGCCGCCGTCGACGATGGCGTCGAGGTCGCGCACCCACTCGGGCCGCTCCGCCGACTCCCAGAGCACCCGCGCGTTGAGCACGAAGCCGGCCCACTCCATCCTGCTCGACAGCAGCATGTCGCTCCGCTCCGCCGGCAGCAGCGTCTCCTCCGACACGTGGTAGCCCACCAGCTTCCCGGCCGCGTCGCAGGCCGGCGCCTGGAGGAACGACTCCTTGGTGCCCTCGTCCTCGCCCAGGATGCCGACGGGCACGATGCCCACAGACTTGACCTTCTGCGCCTCGTCGAACAGCTCCGTCCGCAGGATGCCGTTCTCATCGGCGAACACCACGATTCCCTCCATCTTCTGCGCCTGTATCTCCCTGAAAGATCCAATTTTTCAGTTAGAGCGAGCCAGCGAGGGGGAATTTGCACTTGAAACAGAGCTCAAAGCTCAGGGGGTCTGGATGGGATCTACGGGCGCTGCGAGCTCAGTAGTAGAAGTACCTGAGGGCGTGCAATCGCAGTTGCGCGGTGGAGGAGCCATCGGGGCCGGCGAGGTGGAGGAAGTCGATTGAGGAGCGTGACAGCACGGCGGCGACGGCGTCGGTGCGTTTGCCAGGCTCGACGACGATCCACAGGAGCGGGCCGTCGACGAGGCGGAGGGTGTGCGCCAGCGAAGTGAGCGACGGCGCCTGGAGCGCGGATGTGGCGGTCGGGGTGACGGCGATCACTGGCCTGGGCGGGCCGGCCCCGCGGCGTCGGCTGCTGCGCTGCGCGTCCTGGACGGCGGCGAGGATGTGGTGCGCCTTGAGGAGCTCGGCGGGGTCCGGGTGCGGCCACTTGCGGACGCGGATGGCGTGGCGGCCGACGAACACCGGGCCGTGGTGGTGCGCGTCGGCGGCGACGGTGGTGGTGGTGGTGACGGTGGTGGTGGTCGTGGTGGTGGTGGTGATGGTGGCGGAGGCGTTGGCCCCGATGAGGACGGAGGAGGGCGCGGAGACGTAGGAGACGAGGTGCGCGGCCGGGTTGAGCGGCGGGGCGGGCAGGAAGAGGAGGAAGACGACGAGGCGCGAGAAGCGGAAGCCGACGGCCATGGAGGTGGCGCAGAAGAGGGCGTGCAGGATGAGCCAGGTGGTGGGTAGGGACGGCTTGGTCAGCTCCGGCGCCGAGTCCGGCGACCCCGCCGACAGCGGGAGCTTCATCGAGAAGACAGACGCTCAGTGTGGACCGCTGCTGGTGCCGCCTAGCCGAGCTCGGTGGTGGTAGGCAGGTCGGGTTTGGCTGAGAGCGCGTACGTAGCTAGCGGGAGAAGTGGGCGGCGGTGGCGAGTGATATAAAGGACATGGGAGGGGGTAGGAGGAGGCCGGGGCCGGAAGGGAAAGCCACGCAATTATTAGGAGCGAGCGGCCGGTAAAAAAGGGCGCCGCGGCTGGCCGGGCAGCTGGTGGTGGATGGTGAGGTGGGGCTTCGGTGCTCGGCGAGCAATTGGCAGCAAAGAGCAGCTGGGCAGCAGCGAGCCGCGTGGGGACTGCGACGGCGAGAGGGGACGGTCGGTTCGGCCAGTGGCGCCACCGAGAAGAACCCCGGAGACAGATATGATCAGTAGCGACGCACTGGGTGGGTGGTGGGTGGGAGCTCGGCGCGAGCAAATCGTGGGAATGTTTCGGCGGCGAGCATCCGTGGCGAGGTAGACACGCTTTCGTGCCAAATCGTGTCCAACGCATTGGGTTACGAGGATCGTCTACTCTGTCAGATCAATAAACGACGAGAAAAGTCCATTTTGATTATATAAGGGTAGGTATATCGACACTAAAGTTTAAATCTCGAAAATCCATTCCCTTCAATTTGTGAATCCCGGTCTACACTGAACGCTGGACCTAAATCCAGAGGCCTGAGGGCTCGCCGAGGAGCTGCCCGGTAGTGTCCCGTCGGCACAAAGTCCCGATCGCCGAGTTGCTTGTGTTTTGTGTTCTCAGAGCATCCGCACTCCGCAGCGTGACTCTTGAACATCGACGCCTATCCCGGTCGATAAGAAGTTAATTAGTCCCTTTGATCGTGGCGCAAGGCGCAATTTTTTTTTCGCTAGTTGGTTTTGGTCGGCTCACGTCTGGAAAGGAGGCTAGCGAGGCGCTCATACAAGAGACCCGCGACAGTGGCTTCTTCCCCGTATTTTACTTGCAATGATTTATTTTTATTGCTTAAGCGTCGTTGCATCATGAATACTCAAATGGAGGGCTAATTTTTCTTGGTCAAACCATATAAAACAAAGGGATTGGGGAAAGCAGATGGATATGACAGGTGCGGCCCATTATCACTGGCGGTGAGAGTACCCTAGAATCCCGTCGGGGTCACCACTTTCCCCCACACATCAATACATGTCTAGATGAAATTGGTCGGTATTTCCAAATTAAGAGTGCCATTTTTTTACATTAAAAATGGACTTTCTCACGAATGACCCGGTCGACATCACCTAGTAGCTATGAACTACTGTAAAAACTTTGCACGTACGAGAAGTAAAAACATTGTACAACATCCTACTGGTAGTTGCTACAGCGAATGTCAGCTGTAAGGTGGCAGCCATTCAAGCCTGCAGTGACAGATGAACGCACGGTGGCCTACAATGCAACACATCGATCGCTTGCTCTCTCCGCAATGGCGTGTGGCACAACACAAGCACGTTCTTCATTTAATGGCAGCTGTACCCGTACGAGATATAGGAAAACTTTCGGGCAATTCGGCCGTCAAGGACGGAAGGACTGTGGGCAGTGGACACGATCCCGGGAATGAATCTGGGATGAATTAATGTCGGCAAGCTACTACTCCGAATTAAGTAGGTTGTCCATGGCGCACAGCTCACACGGTTGTTTGTTTGAAAAAGAAAAAAAAATCACGGCTTTGTACCAGTAGTCCGAGCTAACAGTACACTTCAGTCTATAATAACAGATTTGTATTACTGTATACTGGTAAATTTTCTTTCTTTTAGCAAGGTACACAGTCAGCCTGGAGTATTAAAAGGCGTCTAGACCTCCGCTCACAGTTCAGTGACGTTACACTGGTAAAGAATTTCGAATCTACTGACATCAGACTTTACCCTAATGGAGAATGATGCCATGATATGGGACTCACGCACGCACGTGTATGCCACGTGGGGTATTGTACGGTCATTAATATACAACTTCCAATGTCGTGTTTCCATTTACAGGATTTTACCAGGCATGTTCTTCCACTTTTCTCACTTGTACTTTCTGCTAAATTGTTTCAGGCTTTGGCAATGGCTGCATCATGGCGTCTCCAAAAGCTGCAAGATGCGCACGGAGCCCGAGAGGGTAAGAAAGAAGATAGCCTCATCGTCTCTTTTGGAGAAAGAAACATCACATTTACCCCTCGCAGAGTCGCAGGAAAATACTACAAAATATCAAACTGAGCATACTACGAGGTAGGTGTATCTGACGACCTGACTGGCGCGTACGTGAGCTGCAGAGCACCTGTGCAGTCAGCTTCGATTGCGTTGATCTGGCTTGAAGAAACAAAATACAGAGCAGGCCAGATTGGTACAGAACACGTGGAGCTGACCCGCCGCTACGCTACAGGCCTACAGCTGTAGCGTAGATCAGTTTTAGATACCGTATGTATGTGCGGCACCTACGCAGCTTGGCGTGAGAGACAGAGAGCTTCCCTTCAACAACCAGTCGACCGGCACAGCATGATAGAGAAGAATATACAATGACAGACGATTCGTGCCACCGTGGCAGGAGCAGGAGTATTTCTTAATTCGACACGCGCTATTTTTCTTCTTTCATCGATGTTTTCTGAAGCCTGAATTTGTTTGGTGTGACACACGCACTGACCGTTCGGTGAAACTTGCACGTGAACAGCGATCGATGGATGGCACAAAAGCCGCCATCTCCTAAAAGAAAAGATTTTTTTTCTTTCTAGGAAAGCGAGTTCCTCACCAATAACAAATAAATATTCTGCGTCATCCTTTCCTAGCATGATCCGCATGGTTTTCTACTTTGTGTCCTGGTCAGCCTTTGCGTACTCGGAAGTGGTGACCAAGGTAGCCCTGGAGAGGTTCTAGAGGAGGCAGAAAAGGAGAGCTCTCCTCCTCCGCATTGTGGTTGCATTTAACCGGGGAGGAGGTTTCATTTAATTTGAACTCGTCGTGGTTTTATTTAACAAAGAATTTGCGCTACATTTTTAGACGAAACTGTTCATGTCAATTGTGTGGCCACGGCGCCACGCAGAGGAATTTTATACGCAACAGTAGCGCCACACCCACTAACGCCGACGGCGGTCTACATGGTTCTGCTCCGCATCTATGTCCAGCCTCATGTGTCACCGTCGTGTTCGATCAGTGGGCTTCCTCACCTTGTCCCCAAAATTAGTTAGTGCACTGTGCATATTCACATCATGCATGGTGCTGGTCCCTCCCTCCACGGTCGCATCGTCAACCACGGCCGCGAACTCGCCGGCCTCCGGAAGGAAACTGAATATGTCTTCTCAGTGTATCTCTGGTTTTGCATTCCAACTAACATCATCTTCTGAGCGTCGTGAGATCCACCAAACACAGAGCATGAACTCGACCTCATTAGGGCCAAGAAGCTGGTTCATGGCGGCTTCGGCCTTGTTTACTGGGCAACACGTACTTCATTCTAAATCACTCTCACAATCACAACACATATATAGATTGCCGTCACATGCGTATGTTTGTTTTGCGCATAGTAATCAGGAGGAGAAACTATGGGTTTTACCATAATGGCAACTCGCTTTGACCTTTGCTTTTCTCCAATGTCTCACATCTCATAAATTATCTAACACAACTAGCTTGTTTATCTCAAGAACAAACCTATGATACAAACCCAACACAGCCATACGCATTCCTAGGTCATATTTTGAGCTACAATTTTGCGCTCCTTCCCGTCCCACGGTCTGCTTTGTTCAATTACTGAATGCAAATACTTATACAAATATTGGTGGCCTATGCGATGCAACATATATCATGACCTAACAAACTACTTCACTATTACATGACTCATCCACAACCAACTTTATCATGCATTTATTTTCTGATCTCATGGATCTGGATTCATCAACCTACTCGTCAACATGTAGCAAACCTATATGCATGTGATTTATCAACCTACGCGAGAGCAAAGACCATTCTCACATTTTATTTTATTTTCAAATCTCTTCACGCAGAAAATGGTTACCTGGAAATCGATCGGTACATGGTAGCCAGCTGAATGACGCATGAGCAGACGAGCTGCAGACCAACTTCCGTTTGATCTGGCTTGAAGAAACAGAATGCAGTCCAGATCACCAGCTACAGTTAGCGCGGAGAGCTGCCTATGTCAAATCGATATGGTCCGATGGACGGTCAACAGCCTAAGCTTGATCGATCCGGCCAAATTCAGCTAAGCTAGCTACTGTATCGATCTAACCTGAAATCAAGACGCGTATCAGTGTCAGTGTCACCGTGACCTACTAGCTGAACGTGAAATGCACACGGCATAATACGGCCGTGCTAGAGTTCAGATGCACACTCAAGAATGCGAGGCACTCCATACTCCGTATTTAGCAAGTTGAAGCACCTACGCAGCATGGCCGGCCGAGAGCTACGCCTCAACAACCAGTCGACCTGAAATGCGGAGCAGCCTGGCAGGAGTAGACCAGTACTAATTTTGGGATTTCTTAATCCGACCAATCTCCTTTTCTTCTTCCACGAAAGCTTTTAAAATGGACCGGCATGCACATAGACGTCATCTGAACCTTTTTTATATATAGATGAACCTCTTTTTCATGCGAGCTATAGATGAACCTCTTCAACATGTTTATAATTAAATTACTATGCACTGATCCACCGTTCGGTGAAACATGTACGTGAACAGCGATCGCACAATAGGTCGACAACATGTACGTGAAAGCGAGTCTCTCACCAGTAGTTACTACAGTAGCAAATAAATACGGAGTATCTCACACCATCATCCAGTCATGAGTATATTTGTCACGGTTTTGCTACTTTCCGGTGTCCTTTTCCCGGCCTTTGCGTAACTTAAGATGCCATTTGCTGGTTCGGTTTAGCTAAGTACCAATGCTTAATCAACGGGCTGCTAGCGAGCTTAGGTCATGGAGCTTAATCATGTCGTGGCGCTGATAAAGCGACGTTTAGGTTGCAATTAGCTGGAGTCTACTTTTCCCTTTCCCTCACTGCAGCTCTCACCCCCTGCATTTAAGCGGCAATTAACATTGCCTTTTTGCTTTTTTAATTAAATTAAGCACCAGTTGATGGAGGAGTGGTTGGACCGCTGTCCTACGCGCCGCCGGTGCCCGGCCGGACACAGGTGATGACACGCATATGCTTTGGTCTCAAGCTAGGGACGACGATTAGCAAATCAGGTTTCATTGCGTGCAGCACTGCAGCGAAGCAGTCCAGCAGAGAGCTCGGTAGCAGCAGTTTCAGAGTTACGGCGAGTCGGCGAGGTAAAGCTCATCGGAAGGATCGGCGGAGTGAACGAGCGCGGCAGCAATGACGGGTAAAGAACATCGTCTTGCCGTTAGGACTAGGACGAGCCGACAGGAAAGGGTCATTTTTTCGCAGCAGAGAGCCGGAATTTGTAGCCCCCGCCACTGATTCGTCGCACTGCCTTTCTGTAGTTGCAGTTTATATACTCTGCAACCGCTGCTGCTCCGCAGTGTGCTTCACGCCTTCACATGCTCTGGTTGATCTGGCGATCAACAAACGAGTTTAATTTGCGTCCTGATGGTTGGTGCTTGATACCATGCGTAGTTTAGCAATTTTGGCTACTATCGTGTTCAGGCAGCAAGCGTTCTTTATGAAAAAAAACAAGTGTTCTTTAAGACTTTAGCCCACAAATGGCAACTGATGATGGCTTAATCAGACGTACTTAGTTACAGGTTTACAGCAAGATGTAGTAGTGCTAACTGGAGTAGGTACATTTTGAAGCTAACGTCTATGGGACTTAATTTGAATGTTAATGATGATAACATGCCTTGCTTGGAAGTATCACCTCATAAACAATGGATATTCCAGTTGATTGGAGCTCTGGCTTTCCTCTTCCAGTCGTTTGCTGTACAAATTCCCAGCGAAATTATGTGAAGCAATGATACGCCTGCCGCAACTTGTGAGTGGCGAAATTACGATACCCATCCGGTCAACAACTTAAGGACCCGATTCAGAATTTCGTTCCGGACAAAATCGAAGCAGTGTGTGACAATGGCAGATAACTAACTAAAATACAACAGTCGGAGGTACTAAGTGGATAGTTTCTTTCCCCTCCCCTCCCTTGCCACTGTTTGAGAGAGGCGAAAGTCGAGTTCCCCTCCCCGCAGACGGCCGTTTCCTCGGTCTCCTCCCTCTTCGGCCGCCGTTGCGGCGGTGGGAGAGTGGGGAGACCCCAGATCTGTGCCTGAGGCTTGTTTATAGTAGAGTAGGGCCTCTGGGCGGCGCTGGAGAGGTGGTGCTCGCGGCGGCGCTCTGGAATAAAGGTGTCAGGGTTCGGTCTCCACCTCGACGGCGTTCTGCGGGGCGGCGTCGGCGAGCTCCCGGCTTGATGTCCTCCCGGATCCGCGGATCCGCCGAGGCTTGGTCTTCGGGCAGCCGTCGTTTCGGAGGTGACGGCTGGCCTCTGAAGTTTGGTCCCTCGCCCCCATCTTCGGCTCGGCTTGGTCCCTCCTGGCCAGGTCGTGGGGGTGCTGGGGGTGCGGCGGCGGGGAGCTGGCGTCTTGCGCCGGTGGCCTCCTCCGCCTGTACAGGAGATGGTCTTCTGGGATCTTCGTGGCGGCTGCTGATTTTAGGCGTGGTGCTCTGCCCTCTTCTGCGAGCCATGGTGGCGTGGGGGAGTGGGCTTCCGGCATCGTGCTCTACTCCGACTTGATTCTTCTCCTTCTCCGGCCGGCCGTGGTGGCGAGGAGAGTTGGCGTGGTCAAGTTGTGCTTCTGGCGGCGACTCCGGCGAGCTGTGTTCGTGCTCAGTGCAGGGTTCTTTGGATGCGAGGTGGCTGCGGGGAGGTGGCGCCATGGCCGTGCGCGTTAAGCGCTCTTCAGTCCCGTCGCTTGCGGCGGGCGGCATATGCGGCTGTCTACAAGAGTGGGGTGGTGCTCTCCTTCCCGGTTCGCGGCGGCCTGGCGCCTTCCTCTCCGGCGATGCTCGGCGTTAGGTTCAGCGGCTTCCTCGACTGCTGCTGTTGCGCTGGGTGTCGACGGCTTGTACGTCTGCGTTTTCCTGGTCTTTGTTTGTAATCTTTGGTGAATTCGCAGTGTAGATCCTTTAAAAAAAAAAGGCAGATAACTAACTCTAGTTTCAGTAGTCCAACTCTGCTACAGAATACAGTCTTTATCGATCTTCAGTAACGCGGCAAACTGCAGCAGTAGTAGCAGAGCATTCGAAGAATGATATGGCCGGGGTCGTGGTCGTAGTACATCCATCCCCACATGCGCATAACAAACTTCTTTTGACTTTTAGGCCAGGAAGGTTCTTCGGTTCCGCTTTTGAGTTGAAAACAATGAAAAGTAATAATAAGTCGTTTCAACCGAAATTGCAAAAAAATGATACAGTCATACAGCTGCTGAGCTGAGGAGGGTGCACCGTACGCAGGGTGATTTAAGTAACAGGTCGGCGACGGCGACGCCGATCCATAGCAGATGCATGAAATGAAAGCAGGGGCCGAGGAGGGCGGCAGATTCGTCCTTCCGGAGGGGCTGCCACATGGGCTGTTTCTTGGTGAAACAATGCGATGGGTCGGACGGAACATCAAACATGCATGGGCAAGTCAAACGTCGGCGCGTATGGGAACCGACGCATCCGGATTCCGGCATCATGCATTCCACATTTCCACTGTCCTTTTTCTATGGCCGGGTTGGACGTCGGTGTACGGGTCGGTCAGATTGGGTTTGGTTTGTTCGGACTCTGACACTTCTGCTGCTTACACTCGAAGCGATCGAATCAGAATTTCAGAAACATAACTCTATCTGTATGACTGTATTGTACGGCTCGCAACAACGATGCGCCCAGTTCTGTACTCCAAGGGAGAGGAATACTAGGACGAAACAACGGGCGACTCGCGAGGCGATCGCATCTCCAGCCCTAGCCGCCGCCGCTGCCGCCGTCGCCGCCACACCCACCGGCGGAGAGCTGGGCCCCTCTCCTTCCGCTTGCCGCTCCGGCGGCAGGAGGGAGGGGGACCCCGTTTTTTGCATGGTACTTAGGGCTTGGAGTTCTCTGGCATGGCGCGCCGTTGGGGTGGTGGGAGCGGCGCCCGGGCAAATAAATCTGACTCAACTCTTCTCCCACACTGGCGTTGTCCTTCATGGCGGCGTCTCGGAGTTGGTGGCACTGTGTGCTTGCCGATCTTTCAGATCGGTGGCTTTAGGGTTCATGGATGGTGTCGGCGAGGCGGTGGCGACGACTCCATCAGATGGTTTTTTCCTCCTGCTCTGTCCCCGTTGCTGCGACGTTGTCTCCGGCGCCAAGGTGGAGCAGAGAGGATTCGTCCAGAAGTACGTGGAGACGGTGGTCTGCACTGGTGACAGCTGGAAGATGGTGCACCTTGTGGTGGGTTCGTGGTTGAAGGCTGACGGTTCTGGTTTCCTACTCCGACATCGTCGTGCGTGGGTGTCAGTGCTAAAGTTCGATGGCGTGTCCGGGGACATGCTGCCCCGGTCTGATTCTTTCAACGGCAATGGTTTGTCCTATGGCAAACTACATTGGAGGTCCGAAAAGCTGATGATCAGCGATGGAGCCGCGTCGAGTTCGGGTGAAGAGGTGATCTGTCTATTTTTTTCTTGGTGGCTGCTACGGTGGTGCCGAAGAAGATGGATATGCGTTGGTTTGTCACATAGGTTTATCCCATCTTTCCAGATCTGTAAGATCGGTGTATACATACTTTGTATCTCGTTTTTTATTTATCAATGAGAATAGTATTACTATGCAAAAAAAATACTAGGACGAAACATGTTTTGGCTTCAGTCGGGAGATGCCAGCACCCGTGTTTCATCCACGCTCACGTGAAGCAAGGGGAAGAGCGGAACCAGCTGATACAACCCCCTCTACTGTACTCTCCGACGAGATACGAATACGAGCCACTGTTACTTGGTTGGTCTAGCGGCAAAAGCACGTTTTCAGAAGAATGATTTAAAACGATGCTATGTTTACGACTTTACAGGAATTCAAAGCGGTCCCAGGAGCACATGACCCCTCCTAAAGAAAAAAGAGCATTCTGGATGTCAAAATAATCTGAAAATTTAAACAAGTGTACATATATCTATGCGATCTCTGTCCACAAATAAATTATCAGGGAAAGAAGACACATTTTGAAGCCTATGCAAAAAGTAAAATTGGTGTTCCAACAACCGCTTGTTTACTACACGGCCTTTTGATTTATTTGGTTTCGCCTACAATCATGCCATATGTCTTTTTTCCCAAAACTTCGTAAACATCTAAGAAAACACAAACATGTGCTCCCTAGTTCACAACTCACATTTTAAATGGGGGAGCCCCTTTTTACCTAAAACAAAGAATCCTACATGAATATAAAATTGCGACACTTTGTAATACGTCTCGTTTGGTTGCGTTACAGGAAAACACATGAATTGTTCTGAAGAATTGTGTGTATGGCACTGCTATCCTAGAAGCAAACAAAAGTATTCATGTGCTGGTGCTGGACCGGAAAAATTCCTCTGTGATTGAGTGCAAAGTAGATCAATTCAAAAATTTCCTATGGATCCAAATCCTACGGCCAAACAAACTCTACAGAAAAACTTTTTTGCCTCTAAAATAAATATATATGAGTTGAAAACACATGACTTTATAATAAATGTTGCTTGGTTACGTTGCAGGTAAAACACATGAAGTATTTACAAGGATTGTGTGTTTGTAACATTTGTCAGTGACACAAAGGGAAATTTTATATTCGTATTAAATTTTATATTCATACTTTTCAATTTCTAAAGACTACACACAATCTATATAAGAAAAAAAAATCCTAGGAAACATAATCCTTCATATATGTTTCGATCTGGAAAAGAAAAATGCTAGTAAAGAAATCCATAAACATGAGATTTTCAAGAACATTAGAAACATCCAGCAAGATCAATCCGAGAGTCTAGAAGAAAAAAATAAAGAGGGAGAACTCCCGGTGGTGAAGCTCAGATCCGTGGGGCGCCACTCCATGCCTAGAACAGGGAAGGCCGTAAGCCCGTAAGACACAGGGTCATCCCGACGCAGCCGTCTTGTCCCATCCAACAAGCTATTGCGATGGGAAGGAGACGCTCGCATGCGTAGCTCCTTTTGGGTGGAGCACTGATACATGCCTCTGTTTGCAAATACGACGAGGTAGCGGAGGTCGCGGACCAAAGAGGTACCTTGACATGGCCCACCTTCACCCGGCATCCCAAGCTTGTCCTTATCTCCCTGCCTATCGAGAGCAGAGGGAACTAATCTTGTTAAAAGTCCTTCTCGGAAAATTTGCTATTTTCCATGTAACCCTCTAGGAACTACCTCTTCTTTTCAATTCTCTCTTAACAACCAAGTTGTTTTAAACCTGACCCCGCTAGCATTCGCCACCTCCTTCCCACTGATCGCGCTGGCCGCCGCTCACAAATGGATATAGGAGAGAGATTTTGTGTTGATAAGAATGAGAAGAGACGAGTGAAAGCTGGAGATATGCAGTTTCTCTGGTAAGGAGGACCAAAATATAAAAGACCGAAAGCACCCATCTCAAAAGTTTTGGTCCCTTGGATAGCACTGAAAAGGTCCGCCTTGATTTAAATGAACAATTGTGGGAAGGCATATTGTTCATTTAACCCGTACAAGATTGCAAACCTTTTCTTTTTTTCGCGAGGAAACCATGGTAATATTTAAGGGAGAACATTACAGAAAGGTGCCCAACAAAGATAAAAATTACACTCCAGTCCTTCTGCAACTCAAAGACGCCGGCATGGAGCAGGACGTGCCGGTGGCGCGCCGCCGCCTCGTCTTCCTTCAAGTCTTGGATCAGAAGACGTCCCCTAGCGGACGGGAAGTCGCCGGACCTCGAACTCCGTGGAGCCTCCACCCAACTCCAGCTGCATCTTCGTCTTCCTTCAACATCACCGGCTTCAAAGTCGTCAACCCAGATCCGCCGCCACGCGGGATCCGGGAGGGGGGTGGCGCTCCCAACAGATCTGGAGATCCGAGGGAGCGGAGGGAGCAGGCACACCACCGCAGAACTCCACCGAGCTCCGCCGTCGAAGGAAGCGCGTACCTGCACCAAAAGCACCGCCGGCGACCCAACCTCCTCCATGGCGCCGCCGGTTGAAGAGCTCACAAACCCTACACTATCTACTCCCGTGAAACGGGGATCCCCTGCCCTCCCGCCGCTGGAGCGGCCGGCGGAGGACGAGGGATCAGGCGAATCGACGGCGAGGTGGTGAATCTGCGGGCGGGGGTGAAAATCGTCTCTCTCTACTGTAGCGGGAGAGAGGAGACGTCTGTTATTGCAAACCTTTTCTGAGTAGGGACACTGGAACGATGTCAGAAATCAATAAACCAAAATGGTTGATTTTGCAGCTAATGTGAGGACGATGGCACTCACTTATTCACGTGCCGACCACAAGAAGTACACGCGGCATCAACACATAAAATGAATAAACCGAAATCATTGATTTACAGATAGTCTGAAAGGACGCAACTAATTTCAAAATTGTCAACGGCCTTGCACAGGGCCTTTTGTACAGATACTCAAGCTTGCCGGTGATCCATGTTGGATAATTAGGCAATAATTTCATGATTAATTCTATAATATTAAACATGACTAATGCAACTATTAACATGTTAAAAACAAACATATTAGATGTACTAATTAACATGAACATCAGCAACACATACGCCAACATATTCATAGTAAAACAGTTCGATTTATGCCACACGTACCGAACGGTTGTAGATGAAGCAGCGGTCGATGCAGGCAGGTTCACCGCAGCAAAGGCAGCGGCGACAGGTCGAAGGAGACGACGCTTGAGATGGCGGTACGCAGGGCCGCCAGACTTGTCCGGAAGACGACCCGTGGTGGAAGCGGCGAGCAGTCGCGTGAAGCGCTTCCCAAAAACCTAATTCGCCCTCTCCCGTACAGGATCAATCCGGAGACCTGCTCTCCCAAACGCCGGTGCACGCCGGCACTCGGGATGAGATAGACTATGGTGGCGGCGCAAGGTATGAGATTGGCAAAACCTAGATTGGTTCGATGTGTGACGGCGCACGGCAGTGCATGGCAATATATAGTGCAGTTCAGAAAACCCTAACAGGGCCGGCCACGTCGCACACGTTCGAGTCGGTTACAGCAGCCCACGACCTGGTAGCGATACGCTAACACGACTCGTTTTCCTGAACAGCAAAAATATAGGCATAGGCTCGGCTCATTCCCGCAACCCGCGGCGTGTCGTGACGAGACGGACGGACGGCGGCGGCGGAGGAGGAGGAGGAGGAGTGCGCACGAGAGAGCCTTCTATTTTCAACCAGCACACCAAGTGGTACAACACTCCACTATATAAACTGGTGAGCTCACTCCAAACTAGCAGTATGGGACTAAACTTTAGTCACGTACACACCTCCAAAATTCTGCCATGCTGATAACCCCCAAGAAAAAGGGATCACTGTAGCACCTCTCAATGTGGAAGTAAGGTATCGATCCGCAGGAGCAAGAAGGAAAAGTTATCTATTCCCTACAACCAAAGTGTCACAAGTTTTAGTTGATTATGCACTAAACAAGTTTGGAGAACAAGGTGGTTGATGGATGGAAGTTCGATGTAGCAAAACAAGAATGTAAAAGTGTCCCAATCCTCTTCAACGTAAGAGGAGAAGCCAAAAGTTTTCTCTTCTAGGAACAATGGACATGGGTTTATGGGTTCACTTAATCCTTTCTCTTATCTATGGTGATTATCATGTTATAGATAAATCACACACAATTGTCATGTTTTAATGGTAGCTTTTATGACAGCTATATGTCCTAAAACACATAGTTGAAAGAAATATGCATTTGTGTTGCTAGGTCACCCTTGTAAGACTAGCGTGGTTGTTCTCACTCACACATCATACTTTTTCTTTTTACCCCCAGATAAAAGATGTTGGGCGGTACTGTGTCACTCAATACCTACGCCATGTCACATCGGCCATCCCGTACCTACATACATCATACTTCTTAATGGAAAATATTCTAAACACAAGTGCAATGATTTATATTTCGTGTGTGTGATCACAACTCTCTCATCTATCTACACTTGGTGGTGTCAATCACCTCATGGTAATGATAAACAAGGCATTATGAATAAATCAAACCATCACATGCATCATAAAATATCTCCAAAGTATGACAAATCACAAAAGCTCCAACACAACGGTAAATGCATAACAAATCATCTCATACCACAATATTCACCACAAAGGTATTACATAGATGACCGTAATCATGTTTAGCAGCTCGTACGGTACTAATTAGTGAAGCTCAAGAGAGAGTAGAGATACATAAGTTACAACCACAAACCCAAGTCCAGGGGGTGGACTACTCCCCCTTCATCATGGTGATGATGGTGGAGATGTTCTTGCTGTAGATGTTGATGATGAACACGCGGAGGGGGTGGAGCCCTCCGGAGGTGACTCCGGTGGCATTTCCCCCCTCCGATCTTCTCCGGCGATAGCCTTCTGACTCTCTGTTTCGTGGTTTTGTGTTTCTCCGCCGCCTCCTTCCAGAGAACGTCGGGGGACCTTTTTATAGGAGTTTTTAGGTCAAGACGGAGTCGGTGGACGAAAGATCGACGGCAACGGAGCCACGAGGCCCAAACGAGTGGGCCCCACGCGGCCACAGTACCTGGCCGCGTGGGCCACCCCCTTTTCGCCTTGCGGGCTCTGTTTGCTTGATTCCTTCGCTCCTACGTCTTTTTCCTTCCAAAATAACGACCTCTGTATTTTTCCAGAATTTTATGACGACGTTTGGGTCCCTGAAACATAAAAGGAAAGAAATAGGGTTTTCTGCCTGCGCAGGGTTAATTCCATAAAAATAGGAAACAATTATTTTATTTTCTAAAATTATTAAATAACAGTGGTATAACTCTTATATGATGCAAATATGATTAGAATATAAGTGATAAAGTGCAAAGTTCATGTATGTATTTTACATGCATCACATGCACATGGGCCAATTTGAGATTTCCAGGAATTGCTTATATGGGTTGCCCACTAATGGGCCCAAATCTCAAATTCCCCACCAGATCTCAATTTCCCATTTAGAGATTTTGTCAAACCTCGTTTCTTGTTTATATACCAGTGTTTCAGCGGAGACTGTTAAGTTGAACTTCCGCTTAGAGTTTAAAGCTACATCTACCAGCAACTTGAACAATGGACGAACCTTGAATTGCAAGTTTGGTACCAATAGAGTTTACTCAAACCACCCTATGTCTCCATGCAACATATATAGCATGACCTAACAAACTACTTCACAATTACTGAATTACATGACTATTCCACCTCTCACTTGATCATGCATTTTTTTTACGCATCTAGATCGTCTACCTACCTCATAAATCTCTAACAATCTTCCATGCATGTGTAGTTTTTCTGGTGCATCTACTATTAAATTTTGTAGCCGTCAGTAAAAAATCCGAAAATTACAAGCTCCATTTTTAATTGCACAACATGTGCATGAAATTTAACTGTAGTTGAATGCATGTGCGTTTTCACTGTCCTTTTTATTTTTTATGCATGTATGCCGCACATGTAAATATAAAATGCATGTCCAGTGAAAATATAGCCACATATTTCAAAACGTTAAAGCATTTATATTGCATAATTCAGTATTCACATTTTTCTAAAAGCGTGATAGCAGGTCTGTACCAAGACCTCAGCTTGCAACAATCTTGCAAGGGAAATATACGTTGTAACCATGAAAATTTTACGTGAAAGTAAGAAATAGAGAATACCAGACAAACTAAAGCGTAAAAACTAAAAAAAAAGACAAGTTGACACATAAAAAGGTATTAAAATTATCCTGGACATCAGGTGATGTAAAATAACATGTATGCAGTGTTTCTCAGAAAAAAAACACTCAAATCTTAGGTTACATCCTGGTGTTCGATGTGGCCACAAAACTAATTAGAATTTTAACCAGGTTGAGGTATTTCGAGTGTGTTATTTAGCTAGAATGAATACGTTTATAATTTCAATGCATTTTAAATAGTTTGATTTTTTTAATCTGTGTGACGGAAATAAACAGACGTTTCAAATTAGATACATCAAATTTTCTTTGTCGAACAACATGAACTGACTAAGGCATAAATTGGAAACAAAATTTGCCAAAGCGGTCATTATAAGAAATGAGATCATTATAACAATGGACTAGTGCATCTGCGGCGTACGATCATTTTCTTGGCACTCTAATGAGGCATGCGACGACTTGGGTCCTAGCTTGGACGCCGGTGTTGATTTTTCGTCACACTACATGACCATAGACCTAAGTCCTCAACCAGCAAATGTAATATGCTACATGCAACAGTTGAGAGTCAATGCTGAGAAGCATTGTAGTTTCTCACGCGATGAAACATATATGAGCATATTAGTGATCCACAAAAATTGCACACATTTTAGGTCCTAAATAAAGAATTTATTATCTCAGAGTGTAAACACAGGCAGCCAGGAAATAGGTAAATGTCTCTTTTTCGCAGATCTGAAATTTTTCTTTCAATCCGTTCGATCTTTCTTGAAGAAATAAAATGCAGTCCAGTTCGGACGGTACAGGTGGAGCTGACCACGCTACACTTACACCGAGAGCTGCGTATGTTGATCGATAAGATTCTGATATCATGGACGATTGATGCATGTAAAATGCATACATGAAATTTGCACTTTATCACTTATATTCTAATCATATTTGCATCATATAAGGGTTATACCACTGTTATTTAATGATTTTAGGAAATAAAATAATTGTTTCCTATTTTTATGGAATTAACTCTGCGCAGGCAGAAAACCCCATTTCTTTCCTTTTATGTTTCAGGGACCCAAACGTCGTCATAAAATCCTGGAAAAATACAGAGGTCGTTATTTTGGAAGGAAGAAGACGTAGGAGCGAAGGAATCAAGCAAACGGAACCCGCAAGGCAAAAAGGGGTGGCCCACGCGGCCAGGTTCTGTGGCCACATGGGGCCCACTCGTTTGGCCCTCGTGGCTCCGTTGTCGTCGATCTTTTGTCCACCGACTCCGTCTTGACCTAAAAAGCCTATAAAAAAGGCCTCCCGACGTTCTCTGGAAGGAGGCGGCGAAGAAACACAAAACCACGAAACAGAGAGACAGAAGGCTGCCGCCGGAGAAGATCGGAGGGGGGAAACGCCGCCGGAATCGCCTCCGGAGGGCTCCACCCCCCTCCGGCGTGTTCATCATCAATATCTACAGCAAGAACTTCTCCACCATCATCACCATGATGAAGAGGGAGTAGTCCCCCCCCTGGACTTGGGTTTGTGGTGGTAACTTATGTATCTCTCCTCTCTCTTGAGCTTCACTAATTAGTACCGTATGAGCTGCTAAACATGATTACGGTCATCTATGTAATACCTTTGTGGTGAATATTGTGGTATGAGATGATTTGTTATGCATTTACCGTTGTGTTGGATCTTTTATGACTTGTCATACTTTGGTTGAATATTGTTCTTAAAGAAGTATGATGTATGTGGGTACGGGATGGCCGATGTGACACGGCATAGTTATTGAGTCACACAGTACGCCCAACATCCTTTATCTGGGGGTAAAAAGAAAGAGTATGATGTGGGAGTGAGAGCAACCACGCTAGCCTTACGAGGGTGACCTAGCAACACAAATGAGTATTTCTTTCAACTATGTGTTTTAGGACATATAGCTGTCATAAAAGCTACCATTAAAACATGACAATTGTGTGTACTTTATCTATAACATGATAATCACCGTAGATGAGGGAGAGAGGATTAAGTGAACCATGAACCCATGTCCATTGTTCCTAGAAGAGAAAACCTTTGTCTTGTCCTCTTGCGTTGAAGAGGATTGGAACACTTTTACATTCTTGTTTTGCTACATCGAACTTCCATCCATCAACCACCTTGTTCTTCAAACTTGTTTAGTGCATAATCAACTAAAACTTGTGACACTTTAGTTGTAGTGAATAGATAACTTTTTCTTCTTGCTCCTGCGGATCGATACCTTACTTCCACATTGAGATGTGCTACAGTGATCCCTTACTTTTGGGGGTAATCAACGATCAACAACCTAAACTAAGATCGATCATGCCAAATACCGTCACCGTCAATAAATCGAGTAGCGTACCCGTGTCAGTGTCACCATTACCACCAGCTGAAACGCACACGGCGTAAGGATGACTCCAGCTGAAACCCAAGAGCACAAACCCTAGATCCTCCCCCCACCACGGTGGCCACCACCTCCAACCACATATCTGCTCGCCGGAATGTCTGGAGAGCGCGTGCCGCAGCATCTGCTGGACCAGAGGGAGCAGGCGCGGCAGAGGAGGCTCGCGCGCCCCATGCCAGGCACTATTGCCGGGCGGCACCACATGTCGCCCGAGGAGAAAAGGGTGATGGAGGCCGCGTACCTCGACTGCCTCGCCAACGACGAGGAGGAGTACGTGTACTTCTTGAAGGACGGAGCTCCTGTTTGATCTTCCCACTTGCCAGCCGGTGGTCGGTTATTAACTTTCTAAGTTTAAGTTTAGTGTTTAGTTTAATGTTTAGTTCAATATTAGGAGAAAGCACTAGATTTACTATGCATTTATGTAATTTTAGGACCTAGAAATGGACCTAGAAATGTAATCCTAATATGGATTTTAATTTCAAAAAATGTATCCAAAAAAAAAGTTTGGAGAAAACCCTGGCCGGACGGACTCGATGCGTCGGCCCGTTGGGGCAGTGGCCGGAAAGGGGCGAACATGTGCCGTATATGAGTCCTTTTGCGTCGCCCCGTTGGAGTCATCCTAGTACGCCTTGCTAGAGTTCAGATACACACTCAAGAAGGCGAGGTATTTTGTAAGTCGAAGCACCTACGCAGCCTGGCCGGACGTTGGTGAGAGATGCGCTTCACCTACCAGTCAATCAGCCTGAAAATTCGAGGCTGGAGCTGACCGGTACTATTCTGGGAAATTCTTGATCTCCTTTTCTTCTTCCACGAAAGCTTTTAAAATGGACCGGCATGCATATGGACGTCTTCCAAACTTCTTTTTTAGATGAACCTCTTCTGAAGTATAAACATGTTTACGATTAAATTACTGTGTGCTTGTTGCGAGTGACGCACTGATCGACCGTTCGGTGAAACATGTACCTGAACAGCGATCGATAGAAGTCAATAACAAAAAATAAAGATGTCACAATAGGTCGATAAGAAATATTCCGTGGAAAGAGGCTGCATTCTCCAAACTGAAAACAAATATTTCGTGAAAGCGAGTTACTCACCGGTAGCTAGTAAATAAAGATTGCGCGCCAGACATTATATTAAGCATGATTGGCACGGTTTTGCTGCTCCACCTCCCCCCCCCCCCCCCCCCCCCCCCCCCCCCCCCCCCGTCTGCCATATCAACATGCTGGTTTTAGGCAAGTACTAGTGCGTAATCAACGAGCTACTAGTAGGGGGAGCTTAGGTCATGGAGCTGTTTAAACGACGTTTAGGTTGCAATTAGGGATATTAAAACCGATACACTAGGGGCTCCCACACGCATCCCTCACGATCTGGCCATTTTTAGCCGTCAGATTTCGTCCTCGGTACCTTTCTAGCCGTGGCCATTTTTAGCCGTCAGATTTCGTCCTCGGTACCTTTCTAGCCGTTGGATATTCATTAGTTGCCGCACCGGCCCATACATCCCTAAGGGATGCTTAACCGGGCATCAAATTAGCGCTTTGTGGTTAACTGGGCCGAAATAACCTGTTAAAGCCCATGTACGGACATCAGCTCTCTCTTTCCTTTCCCTCGCTCGATAGGAAAAAACTATTGCGGGGTCAGGACAGGGAGCTCCTATAGGTCGCACTACGCTCCCTTCGCTTCGACGCGCAAATGGGCCGCGGCCTAGTGACTGATTCGTCGGTCAGTTCTTCGGTCGTTTGACTGGTTCGTTTGATTCAGTTTGTTTCTTCGGTCGTTAGACTGGTTCGTACGTTTGATTGATTGCTTCGATCGGACGTTTGTTTCTTCTTCCTATGCTGTATCGGACGTTTGACTGATTATGAAAGGAAACATTGCAAAAATTTGGGACGTTTTGAATTTTGGAACAATTTTAGAAAATGCAACCATTTTTAAATTTGGAACCAATTTCAAATTTGGAACCATTTATTAATTTGGGAACCATTTTTAAATTCGGGACCACTTTTGAATTTTCAGAACAATTTTGAATTTTGGAACCATTTTTTAATTTGGAACCAATTTCAAATTTGGAACCATTTATTAATTTGGGAACCATTTTCAAATTTGGGACCACTTTTGAATATTCAGAACAATTTTTGAATTTTGGAACCATTTTCGAAAATGGTACCATATTTCAAATTTGGAACCATTTTCAAATTTGGAACCATTTTTAATTTCGTAGCCATTTTTGAAAATGGAACCATATTCAAATTTGGAACCATTTTTTTTAATTTGGAACCATTTTCAAATTTGGAACCATTTTTTAAGAACCATTATTAAATTTGGAACCATCTTCAAATTTGGGACCATTTTTTAATTTGGAACCATTTTCAAATTTGGATCTTTTTAAAATTTGGAAGCATTTTAAAATTTGGGACCATTATCAAATTTGTAGTCGTAGTTAATTTGGAACCATTTTAGAAAATGGAACCATTTTTTAATTTGGAACCAATTTCAAAATTGGAACCATTTAAAAAATTGGGAACTATTTTAAAAGTTGGGACCATTTTGAATTTCGGAACCATTTTAGAAGTTCGAGCCATTTTCAAATTTGGAACCCTTTTTTAATTTTGTAACCATTTTTGAAAATGAATCAATTTTCAAAAAAGAACAAAATTTTAAAATGGAACCATTTTCAAAATGGAACACTTTTAATTTTCAAAATAGAACCTTTTTCAAAATGGAACCATTTTAATTTCGGAACCTTTTTCTAAATGGAACCATTATTAATTTTGGAACCATTTTTAATTTTGCAACCATTATTATATTTAGAACCATTATTATATTTGTAATCATTTTTAATTACGGAAGCATTTATGATAATGGGGCCAATTTTCATTTTGAAACCATTTTTTATTTTGGAACCAATTTAAAAATGGAACCATTATTAAATTTGGAACCATTTTTAAAATGGGACCAATTTTAATTTCGAAACCATTTTTAGTTTCGGAACGATTTTCAAGCTGGAACCAATTTTGAAAATGGAACCATTTTTAACTTTGGAACCATTATTATTTTTAATTTCGGAACCATGTTTGAAAATGGGACCAATTTTAATTTCGGAACCATTTTCAAAATGGAAACATTTTTTTATTTCGGAACCTATTTTAAAAATGGAACCATTATTATTTTTGGAACCATTTTTGAAAAGTGGACCAATTTTAATTTCCGAAACATTTTTAGTTTCGAAACGATTTTTAAAAAAGGAACCATTTTATATTTCGGAACCAATTTAAAAAATGGAACCATTATTATTTTTGGAACATTTTTAAAAATGGAACCATTTTTAATTTCGGAACCATTTTTAGTTTTGGAGCGATTTTCAAAATGGAACCATTTTTAATTTTGGAACCATTATTATTTTTGAATCATTTTTTATTTCGGATTCATTTTTAAAAATGTGACCAATTTTAATTTGGGAACAATTTTTTATTTCAGAACTATTTTCAAAACAGAACCATTTTTATTTCGGAACCAAATTTAAAAATGCAACCAGTTTTTATTGGAACCATTTTAAAAAATGGTACTATTTTTAATCTCGGGTTTTTGAAACATTTTAAAATGGAACCATCTCCCATTTCGTAACCATTTTTTTAATGTTTTAAATGACATACCCTTTACTAAAAATGTGACAATTCATAATTATAGACAACAATTAAGCATGAATACATATCCATACCATAGTCTTAACAAGTTTCAGCAATAAAACACACAAAATAATCACCGTTTACTCTATTTTGCTTCAGTTTTAGGTTGTATACAAAGTTCCAGCAATTAAATACATCAAATAAGCAATATTGACATTATTTTGCTTCTGTTCCAGCAATCAATAGCAAGCGAATACATCAAATAAGACTCATTTAAATTATTTTGCTTCAGTTTGCATCGTTGATTCATCAGTGAAGGAGAGAAGCAGCAATGCAGCAGACATGCAGTGCAGCCTGAAGGTGGAGAACAGCAGTCCCTCGTGGCAGGTCCTCGGCAGCCCCTCCTCCTCGCATCAGCTGCATCCACTGCCGCGATGAAGCAGTACCGGCCCAAGGAGCCCCACGTCGGGCGGTGTCACCTCAGCATACGCTTGGCCGCATCACTGGCAACAACCCGTCGGGTGAGACATGGCACATGATCTTCAGCACCAAAGGTGTTCCCCTGTCTTCTCTATCCATCTTCAGTTTCTTTTGGTATATACTTCATCCATGGTACAACTGGATCTTGAATCAGTGGAATTAATTGCAGGGAAGATCCCGTATAGGTAGGGTTAATCAATCGGTGTGATTCTCTTCGCCTGTCCGTCAGTAGACCAAAGTCTTGATTCGGCTACCCGTCGGGCGGCGGTGAAGAGGATGATGGCAACTCTAGCGTGCAAGGAAGGCAAATATGAGCGGCACGGATGGGGTGTGCCTCTCATCCCTCATTCCTTCTCCTGTAGCCCATGCTGCTGCTGCACATCCCCTTTCAACGCCATGATAAGTCACTTCCAAAATTTATTTTTCAGTTCATGCATACTAATTTATTGCTCGGAACAAAAGTAAGCAATAACATGTTGTTCCCGTTTCATTCGTGGATGTACACATATCTACAGGAGCAATGGTGACAACCTATGCTTTGTGGCCTCTAGCCTCTAGGCTGTGGTTATTCTTTTCCTATTTCAAAAATTTAAAGTATATATGAAGATGGAACTGGATGCTGCACCGAGAGTGAATCACTACAGCAGAACTGAGTCTGGGTCTGTTATCCATGCCCTTTTTATCATTTTATTTTTTTCCAAAGTAAGTTATGCAAAATTCAATGTGATTTCCCGTTCTTTGGGTACATGCATGTTTGTACAGCTTTTTAGATTCTAATTTTGAGTGTGATGACAGGTTGTGCATCACCACCATATATTAATTTTCTGGATTAGATGGATATATGTTTGTTATTCCAAGTAGCATATTTTTTTATCTGATTTTGATTCAATTCACAATTCTCTCTATCACATATGAGATTGTTTTTTCCTGCAAACATTTCAGTTGACAAAACAAATTGCTGTCTTTGCCGCATTACTTATTTTGTTACTTTTGTGCACACTCCAATTCACTATTCTCTCTACCACATGTGATTCTGATTCAGTTCACAATTCTCTCTAAGATTTCTGTCCACACTCCAGGTTTTACCTATGTGAGAAAAATCTAGATATTTTGTAGACTGACTTTGTTTTCTTCTCAAATTCATTTACTAGGTTTCTACACGTGAGTCCAATGCATAAGAGTGATTCTGGCGAAAATCCCTATGTTGATCTTATGCTATGTCTATATTTGTTGAAGTCACACAGTACATGCAGTGTTTGGGTTTTCCAGTATACATGCATTCGAACGGTATGTATTGTGGATGCAAAGGTAATGTCATGAATTTATTTGTTCAAGCACATTCATCTTATTACAGCTGGGTGTTCATAGTCATGTGTGTGTTACGAATTTGAGTTAGGAATTCTATCGTTCCAACTCTATATAAATGTTGTAACACGATCAATATTTTTACCATTGCTAAATCAAGTATGTCAGTGGATCTTCTCGGTGTTTGTCACATTTGAGACTCTTCTTATTCAAACATCATTACATATTACTCCCTCTGTTTTTTAGTATAAGATGTTTTAGCTTTTGTCCACATTCACATGCACACAAATGTATCTAGACACATTTTGGTTTATATGTTCACTCATTTTAGTGTGCATATGGACAACATGTGTACCACCTAAATCATTTTATATTAAAAAACGGAGGGAGTATTATATGGATGAAATTCACTACTTTGATCTCTGCTTAAATCCTTAATTGAGCAAAACTTGGTTATGTATTACTTTTGAGATTTCATCTTGCACAATTCTTCTTTAATTAATCGTCTAATCTTTACCTAAACAAACTTTATTTGTTTGCTGAAGTGCTTGTCTGGCTGTCTACAGTTCTAAACAGTTTCTATAGTCCTTCTAATATCACATTCATGCAATTTGTTCTACATCCGTCCTATAATAGAGAGAGCACAACATTCGATGCCTTATTGTTCCTTTATGCTCTGCTTGGTACTCATGTTCTTGCAATGATATATTGAAGTGGAAACTACGAGGGAAGAGTCTATCGTAGACGTCGACGTTATCCTATAACATTTTATGACAAACCTAGCAATGTTTATAGGAATTCTTAACTTTATCATCTATGTCATGTATGTCAAGGTTTGTTCATATATATCCCCACACACATGTTTAACTTCACCAACCTTTCCCCTCTTCTTTTTTTGGCAACTCCAAATCTGGTAGCTATGCTTTCTCATTAGGTTGCACTCTATTTTCCACAATCCAGATATATTTCTATCCATTCCTAACAGTTTATTTACATAATAGATGGGCGCGGCGACGCGCGCCTAAATGATCTAGTTAGGTAGTGGATTCTCTCTCTTTCCCTCACTGCCGCTGTCACCCCCTGTGTATTTAAGCGGCAATTAACGTCCACTTTTTGCCTCCTTTAATTAAATTAAGCCCCGGTTGATGGACAAGTGGTTGGACTGCTGTCGTTTACTACGCTACACGCCGCCGGTGCCCGGCCGGAACATAGGTGATATTTGGTCGCAAGCTAGGGACACAGATTAGCAAATCAGGTTTCAATTTTCATTGCATGCAGCACAGCAGCGAAGCAGACAAGCAGAGAGCTCGGCAGCAGTAGGTTTCAGAGTTAAGGCGAGTCAGCGAGGCAAAGCTCCAAACGAGCGCACTGCAATGGCGGGTGATGAACGTCGTCTTGCCGTTAGGATTAGGATTGCCGACAGGCGACAGGAAAGGGTCCTTTTCCCCAGCAGAAAACCACTGCTTTCGTCGCACTGCCTTTTGTAGTCAGTTTTTGTACTCTGCAACCACTGCATGATCCTCACTGAGTTTCTTCACATGCTTTGGTTGATCTGGCGATCAACAAACGGGTTTAATTTGAGTCATGAGGGTTGGTGCTTGATACCATGCGTAGTTTAGCAATTTTGGCTAGTATCGTGTTCAGGCAGCAAGCGTTCTTTATAAGCGTCTCACGAAAAAAGCAAGTGTTTATAGGAGTTTAGCTTATAGACTGCAACGGATGATGGCTTGACCAGACGTAGGTAGTTTCAGGTTTACAAAAAGATCGTAGTGCTAGGTATATTTTGAGGCTATGAGATGGGACTTAATTTGAATGTTAATGATGAATAACATGCTTTGCTCGGAAGCATTGCCCCAATTAGCGCAAGAAATTTCAGTTGATTGCGGGTGTGGTTTTCCTCATGTAGTCGGTTGCTGTAGAGATTCTCAACGAAATTACATGAAGTAATGATGCAGCCTGTAATTTGTGAGTGGCGACAGCAGGATACTCATTGTCAACCACTTGAGAACCCAGTTATGTTCAGAATTTCGCTCGGGACAAATTGATGCAGTGTTTGACAATGGCAGATAACTAACCCTAGTTTTAGTCCAACTCTGGTACAGATTATACATTTGGACACTAGTATCAGTCTTGATCTTCAGACTTCAGTGAGTATCCACCATATGTCCATCTGCGACAGTAGTAGCAGAGCATTCTAACAATGATATGGCCGGGGTCCTGGTCCTAGTACATCCATCCCCACATGCGCATAACAAACTTCTTTTGACTTTTTTTATGCAGCTGCTGCCGCCAAATCTCGTACTACTACGCACTACACAGCTAGCCAGGTAGGCAGCTGTGCACATATCGTCCTTTTGCTGCTTCACATTTCGTTTTCGTTGAGCACTCGCCACATGGTCTTGCACAGTTCCATGATACTTTCATAAAATAAATATCCCGTGTTGTAGTCTTGTAGAGGCAATTCTGGACTATTATACGAAATGTCTTTTGTCAGTTAGCAAACTATTTGCATTCTAACTAATCTCGTCCAGCTAAAATGCATTCTGCGCGCATGTGATTGGACTCATGAGCTTCAGTTTGGCGCACGTTGGGTAATTTTATTAGGGATCTGCATGATGAAAAGAGAGTCCAAAATGCTACTGCAGATATCAATCCATACGCAACTAGTGATAAAGGTAAGGTGTTGTATGTTGCTAGTTTCTTGGGGAGATTATACATTTAATCATGGAGAAGATATATATGATGGCGAATCTCTAGCTACCAGTTTCAATAGGTTGAAGAAGGAATCTTGTGTTTAACTTGTATGAGTTGATCTAGAGAAATTTGTTGTATCGCAACTGTAAGATTTGCATGATGTTGCACTCAAGTGTTCATCCACTTCTGTTCGAGGAAAATGCATGGAGTGTTCATGTTTGAGAACTACGGTGTGCGTCAAGTATACATGTGGAGAAATATGTATGGATTTATTTTTTAAAGAGTTGTACCGAATGGATGTTCATGAGAAAATACACGGATTTATCCTATTTTGAAGAAAATGATGGACAAAAATCCGTGTGTTATTAACAATAATCTGAAGCTGGATAGACGACCGTAACACCCTCATCCCCTCGCGTCGCCCCCCCAGGCGGCGCCAGGGGCGACCTTACCCACCGCCGCCAGTCCCTACACACGCCGCCAGCCCTGCTGCTGCCGTCGCCGGCCTCGGCCGCGGCGGTGGCGGCACCCCTCCACTGCCAAAAGGGCGGTCGGAGGGGAGGTTCCGCTGCTCAGCCGGAGGTGGCCGCCCCGTGGGGGCGATGGCGGCCAGGGAAGAGGACGCCGGGCCGGCGGGCCCGGGCGGAGGCAACGGAGGTGCGCAGGCTGCGGGCGGCGGTGCGACGTGAGGCTGCCGTCGCCTACGATGGAGGTGGTGGAAATTCAGATGGGCTTGACGGGCCCGATCTAGGCCCGCCAGGCCGGGCTCGAGGGCGCTGCTCCTGCGAGGCGCGGTGGCGATGGAGAAGGCAAGGACATGCCGGGGCGCAGTGGAGAGCGGCGGAGGCAGGAGCCTCTCCTACCGACGTGCTCCGGCACCCGGGGTGGCGTGGAAGCCGGGGCGGCGGCCCCGGAACGGAGACCCTGTGGTGAGGCATGGAGGCCGCGGCCATGGGCACTGTGGCCATCATCGCCGGTGGTCGAGCTCGGTGGACGGCAGTAGGGCAGCTCTGCGAGTGGCGTCGCTCCCTTGCTTTGCGGTGCGGACAACCTCCGGGCGAAAGCCTTGTTCCGACTTGGTCAGAGCCGGCGACGGCGGCGCTTTTTTAGCGTCGTTTTCCCTCTTGAGGGCGTCACTGTGGAGTGCTCGGTCCGGCCGACGTGGATGATGCTAAGAGTCCCGGGTGAAAGCCTAAGCTCCACCGGGAGCGGGCGGCGACGACGGACGCGTCGTTTCCTTGTTGGAGGCGCCGCCTTGGTGGTTCTTAGCCCACACGGTGTGACAGGCTCGCGGCGCTCGGGGAGGGCTGTTTTGTTGTCTGGGGAGCGGATGACCGGGGCGGCAGCCCCGGACGGTGGCGGTTGATACGTCTCCAACGTATCTATAATTTCTGAGGTTTCATGCTTATATTATGCCAATTGCTACAGGTTTTACATACACTTTATATCATTTTTTATGCATTTTCTGGGACTAACCTATTAACAAGATGCCACAGTGCCAGTTCCTATTTTCTGCTGTTTTTGCTTTCAGAAAAGTTGTTCTGGAATATTCTTGGAATTGGACGAAACAAAAGCCAAAGTCCCTATTTTTCTGACACGTACACGGAGTCCGAAGGAGAGACGAAGGGGGCCGTGGGCCACCCTCACCATGTGGTGGCGTGGTCCCACCCTCTGCCGCGCCACCACGTGGTGAGGACGCCACGGGCCTCCACCGACGCCGCCCCTTCGCCTATATATTCATATATTCGGAAAAACCCTAAATACCCGAGTCATATTCCACAAAAAGTTCCAGAGCCGCCGCCGCCGTCAACCCTAACTCGGGAGGGTTCTAAAGCTCTTCCTGGCACCCTGCCGGAGAGGGGGATCATCACCGGAGGGCTCTACATCGCCATGCCTGCCTCCGGATGATGTGTGAGTAGTTCATCTTCAGACTATGGGTCCATAGCAGTAGCTAGATGGTTGTCTTCTCCTCTTGTACCATCATGTTTAGATCTTGTGAGCTACCTATCATGATCAAGATCATCTTATTGTAATGCTACATGTTGTGTTTGCTGGGATCCGATGAATATTGATACTATGTCAAGTTGAATACTGAATATTATGTCTATGTTATTTATGATCTTGCATGCTTTCCGTTGCTTGTTGATACTCTGGCCAAGTGGATGCTTGTGACTCCAAGAGGAGTATTTATGCTAGATAGTGGGTCAGTCTCATTTAATCTGGGGGAGTGACAGCAACCCCTAAGGTTGTGGATGTGCTGTTGCTACTAGGGGTAACCTAATGATGCTTTGTCTAAGGATGAATGTGTTGTTTACATTATGCACTTTACTTAATGCAATTGTCTGTTGCTTGCAACTTAATACCGGAAGGGGTACGGATGTTAACCTGAAGGTGGACTATTTAGTCACAGATGCATGCTGGATAGCGGTTGTGTACTTTGTCGTAATGCCCAAATGAATCTCATAGTAGACACCACAACTTGCACATGCATGTTATGCACTTATCAATATTGTCAATTGCCCAGCTGTAATTTGTTTACCCAGCATGTTAGTTATTTATTATGGAGAGACACCACTAGTGAACTGTGGACCCGGTCCATTCTTTTACATCTGAAATACAACCTACTGCAATCATTGTTCTTTTTATTCTCTGCAAACAAACATCATTTTCCACACTATACGTCTAATCCTTTGTTTTCAGCAAGCCGGTGAGATTGACAACCTCACTGTTAAGTTGGGGCAAAGTAGTTTGATTGTGTTGTGCAGGTTCCACGTTGGCATCGGAATCCTGGTGTTGCCGCACTACACTCCTTCACCAACAACCTTCAGAAGTGACTCTGATCTCCTACTGGTTCGATTAAACCTTGGTTTCATACTGAGGGAAAACTTGCTGCTGTATTCATCATACCTTCCTCTTGGGGTTCCCAACGGACGTGTGACTTTCACGTCATCAAGCATATTTTCTGGCGCCGTTGCCGGAGAGTCAAGCCTTCTGTTAGGGGAGTCTCTCACTTCCAATCTCTTTACTTTGTTATTGTCTTGCTTAGTTTATTTTTATTTTGTCTTGTTTGCTCTCTTTATCAAAAAACAAAAAAAATAGTTACTTGCTTTTATTTTGTTATTTCGGCCTAGTCTTGTTTTTGCTAAAATGAGTACTCCTGAGAACACCAAGTTGTGTGACTTCACTAGCACAAATAATAATGATTTCATATGCACTCCTATTGCTCCACCTGCTTCTAAAGCAGACTTTTATGAAATTAAACCTGCTCTATTAAATCTTGTTATGAAAGAGCAATTTTCTGGTGTTAGTACTGATGATGCTGCTGCCCATCTTAATAATTTTTTGAACTTTGTGAGATGCAAAAGTATAAGGATATAGATGGGGATATTATAAAACTGAAATTATTTCCTTTCTCTTTGAGAGGAAGAGCTAAAGAATGGTTGCTATCTTTGCCTAGAAATAGTATTGATTCATGGACTAAATGCAAAGATGCTTTCATTGGAAAATATTATCCTCCTGCTAAGATTATATCCTTGAGAAGTAGCATTATGAATTTCAAGCAATTTGATAATGAACATGTTGCCCAAGCATGGGAAAGAATGAAATCATTGGTAAAGAATTGTCCCACCCATGGACTGACTGCTTGGATGATCATCCAAACCTTTTATGCAGGACTAATTTTTCTTCGAGGAACTTGTTGGATTCGGCTCTGGAGGGACCTTCATGTCCATCACTTTGGGTGCTGCAACAAAGCTTCTTGATGATATGATGATTAACTATTCTGAGTGGCATACCGAAAGGACTCCTCAAGGTAAGAAGGTAAATTCTGTTGAAAAACCTCTTCTTTGAGTGATAAGATTGATGTTATTATGTCTATGCTTGTGAATGGTAAATCTCATGTTGATCCAAATAATGTTCCTTTAGCTTCATTGGTTGCTCAAGAAGAGCATGTTGATGTGAACTTCATTAAAAATAACAACTTCAACAACAATGCTTATAGGAATAATTTTGGTAGCAACAATTATAAGCCTTATCCTTCAAATAGTGGTAATGGTTATAGCAACTCTTATGGTAATTCCTACAACAATAGTAGTGTGTTCTCTGATCTTGAAGCCATGCTTAAGGATTTCATTAGTACACAAACTGCTTTTAACAAAACTGTTGAGGAAAAGTTTGGTAAAATTGATGTTCTTGCTTCTAAGGTTGATAGTCTTTCTCTTGATGTTGATCTTTTGAAACTAAAAGTTATGCCTAATGATGTTAAAGAGAACAAGACTTTTGCTACTGCCAATGCTATCCAAGTTAAAATTGACAACAATATTAGGATGTTGGCTGAGTTGCATGCTAGGTGGGAAAGAGAGGATAAATTGAAAAAGAGAATAGTATAGCTAGAGTTTGTACTATTACCACCACTAGTAATGCTAATGTTTCACACTAGTAAGCCTCCTACTATCAATGGTAACATAATTGGTGTTGGCAATGTTTCTACTACCTCTGCAAAACGTTTAAAATTGCCCAAAACCACTGAAACTGTTCCTGATAAGAGTGCTGAAATTTTTCGAAATATGGGAGACAATGGTTCCTTTGCCATTGATCATAATGATTTTGATTTTGATGATTGCAATATTTCTGAAGTAATTATGTTTTTGCAAAAGCTAGCTAGAAGTCCTAATGCTAGTGCTATTAATATGGCTTTCACAAAACATATTACAAATGCTCTCATACAAGCTAGGGAAGAGAAACTAAAACATGAAGCTTCTATCCCTAGGAAGTTAGAAGATGGTTGGGAGCCCATCATTAAGATGAAGGTGAATGATTTTGATTGCAATGCTTTATGTGATCTTGGTGCTAGCATCTCTGTTATGCCTAGAAACTTTATGATATGCTTGATTTGCCACCTTTGGAACATTGTTATTTGGATGTTTATCTTGCTGATAATGCTATGAAGAAACCTTTGGGGAGAGTTGATGATGTTCTTATTATGGTTAACAATAACCTTGTCCCCGTTGATTTTGTTGTTATGGACATTGAATGCAATGCATCTTGTCCTATTGTTTTGGGAAGACCTTTTCGTAAAACTGTTGGTGCCATTATTGATATGAAAGAAGGAAATATAAGGTACCAATTCCCACTCAAGAAAGGTATGGAACACTTCCCTAGAAAGAGAATGAAGTTGTCTTTTGATTCTATTATTAGAACAAGTTATGATTTGGATCTTCTTCACTTGGAAACACTTGATTTTCACTTTCTGCGCCTAGCTGAAAGGCGTTAAAGAAAGCGCTTATGGGAGACAACCCATGTTTTTATTTCTGCAATTTTTCTTTTTCTTTGAGTCAAGGAGCTTGCTTACTTCTGTAACAACTCCTTTGTATCTTTATTTTATTGCATTGTTGTGCCAAGTAGAGCCTCTAATAGAAAGTTGATGCTAGATTTGGATTTCTGCGCAGAGACAGATTTTTGCTGTCCACCGTTTTGAGCTGTACGCACTCTAGAAAAATCCAAAAATTCTGAAAACATTCAGGCGTGATCCTCATATATGTACGCAACTTTCATTAGTTTGTACTTTTCGCATCTGAGCAACTTAAGTGCCTCGAAAAAAATCGTCTTTCCAGCCTGTTCTGTTTTTGACAGATTCTGCCTTTTGATTTCCATTCTCTCTTTTACTGTGTTTGAGTGGATTTCTTTGCTCCACAAAATATCAGTAGCTGTAGCTAATGTCCAGAAGTGTTGGAGATGATTGTGTCATGACAGAACATGTGAATTTTTGATTATGCACTAACCCTCTAATGAGAATTACTCTAAGTTTGGTGTGAAGGAAGTTTTCAAGGATCAAGAGAGAAGGATGATATGATATGATATGATATGATATGATATGATATGATATGATATGATATGATATGATATGATATGATATGATATGATATGATATGATATGATATGATCAAGAAGAGTGAAAAGCCTAAGCTTGGGGATGCCCCTGTGGTGCATCCAAGCATGTTTCGAGAAGACTCAAGCGTCTAAGCTTGGGGATGCCTTGGGCATCCCCTTCTTCATCAACAACTTATCAGGTCATCTCTAGTGAAACTATATTTTAATTCTTTCACATCTTATGTGCTTTACTTGGAGCGTCTGTGTGCTTTTATTTTTGCTTTGTTGTTTTGTTTTTTTGAATAATTTGGATCCTAGCATTCTTGTGTTGGAGAGAGACACGCTCCGCTTTTTCATGTGAATACTCGTATTCTTCGCTTATATTTGTTGAGTATTCTTAACTAGCTACTGCAATGCTTTTAGCTCCTGTTTTTCATGCATCTCTTGTTCAGAGCTGTTAGTTCTTGTAGAGAAATACTCTCTTGTTTCATTGCTGCATTATTGAGAGAGTTTTGTGTTGAAATAAGTTGATTGGTGTTTGGTTGGAAACAGAAAATGCTACATATGGTAGATGGTATATTGAAAGGGCATATTCATTCTTGTAGATCATTGTCTTGGATAATTTGATGCTTTGCAATTGTTTTGAGCTCTCAAGTAGATCACGTTTAAGCTCTTGCATCATGTTGGTAAAGCCTATTAGTGGAGAAGTACCGTAGAGCTTGTTGAGACTTGGTTTGCATGTTTCATATCTCTAAGGTCTAGATATTTTCTGGTAAAGTGTTTGAACAACAAGGAAGACATTGTAGAGTCTTATAATGCTTGCAATATGTTTTTATGTGAGTCTTGCTGTACCGTTTGATATCCTGTGTTTGCTTCAAACAACCTTGCTAGCCTAAACTCTATACTGAGAGGGAATGCTTCTCGTGCATCCAAACCTTGAGCCAAAACCCATGCCATTTGTGTCCACCATAACTACCTATTATGTGGTATTTCCTGCCATTCCAAGTAAATACTTCATGTGCTACCTTTAAACTATTTAAAATTTTATTACTCCTTATTTGTGTCAATGTTTTATAGCTCATGAGGAAGTATGTGGTGTTTACCCTATCATATACCTGGCCATGTGTCGGGCCGGGCCGGGCTTCAGGCCGGGCCTAGAAAATCCCGGCACAGAAAACCCAGGCCCGACCCTGTCAAAAAGCCCGAAAGCTCGACGGGCCTCGGGCCACGGGCCGGGCTTCTTCCTGAAATGCGCGAAAATCAAAGCCCACGCCCGGCCCGACCGTCGGGCCTAAATTTAAGGCCCAAGCCCGTGTTTTTCGGGCCGGGCTTCCCATGGCCAGGACTACTCTATCACCTTGTCATTTACTCATGACAGACTTTCACCAATGGACTAGTGTCATATACATCCGCTTATCCAATAACTTGCAAAAAGAGCTGGCAAATGGGGTGCCCAGTCCCAATTAATTTCAACTATAACTGTAAATTCTCTTCACATGTTTGCCAATGATTTATCAAAAGCAAATTTCCAAAATGTTAAACTTTATCAAATAGGCACTCCTCCATGGTATGTGATTGTTGGAAGGCACCCGAGGATTCGGTTAGCCATGGCTTGTGTAAGCAAAGGTTAGGAGGAGTGTCATACCAATTTATAAATATGCATGTGTAAATAAAAGAGATGAGGGATGATCTACCCTTGGGTAGAAATAACGTCCTTCATGGGAGCCGCTCTTGAAAGTCTAGGTGATAAGGGGATAGAGTGTCCACTGCCATTCGTTGACAACAACAAACACCTCTCAAAAACTTACTTTACGCTCTCTATATGATTTCAAAAACTTAAAAAGCTCTAGCACAGGATTTAATCCCTGCTTCCCTCTGCGAAGGGCCTTTCTTTTACTTTATGTTGAGTCAGTTTACCTACTCCTTTCTATCTCAGAAGCAAACACTTGTGTCAACTTTGTGTGCATCAATTCTTATATGCTTACTTATGTGTTGCTTTGTGTTGACAATATCCATGAGATATACATGTTGAAAGTTGAAAGCAATTGCTGAAACTTAAATCTTCCTATGTGTTGCTTAAATGCCTTTATTTAGAATCTATTGCTTTATGAGTTAACTCTTATGCAAAGCATTTTGATACTTGTCTTGAAAGTACTATTCATGAAAAGTTTTTGCTTATATGATTCAGTTGTTTACTCTTTATCTATTTGTTAGCAAACTATAGACCATTGCTTTGAGTCACTTCATTCATGACATGAGCCTTGCAATATTATTTTATCAAAATTGTGTTAAGCGTGTCTCCTCATAAATTATTTTGTTGTTATCGTTTTACCTACTCGAGGACGAGTAGAACTAAGCTTGGGGATGCTTGATACGTCTCCAACGTATTTATAATTTCTGATGTTCCATGCTTATATTATGCCAATTGCTACATGTTTTACATACACTTTATATCATTTTTATGCATTTTCTGGGACTAACCTATTAACAAGATGCCACAGTGCCAGTTCATGTTTTCTGCTGTTTTTGGTTTCAGCAAAGTTTTTTTGGAAATATTCTCGGAATTCGACGAAACAAAAGCCAAAGTCCCTATTTTTCTAACACGTTCACGGAGTCCGAAGGAGAGACGAAGGGGGGGGGGCATGGGCCACCCTCACCATGTGGTGGCGCGGTCCCACCCTCTGCCGCGCCGCCATGTGGTAAGGATGCCACGGGCCTCCACCGACGCCGCCCCTTTGCCTATATATTCATCTAATCGGGAAAACCCTAAATACCCGAGTCATATTCCACGAAAAGTTGCAGAGCCGCCGCCGTCAACCCTAACTCGGGAGGGTTCTGAAGCTCTTCCGGCACCCTGCCGGAGAGGGGAATCATCACCGGAGGGCTCTACATCGCCATGCCTGCCTCCGGAGTGATGTGTGAGTAGTTCATCTTTGGACTATGGGTCCATAGCAATAGCTAGATGGTTGTCTTCTCCTGTTGTGCCATCATGTTTAGATCTTGTGAGCTGCATATCATGATCAAGATCATCTTATTGTAATGCTACATGTTGTGTTTGCTGGGACCCGATGAATATTGATACTATGTCAAGTTGAATACTGAATATTATGTCTATGTTATTTATGATCTTGCATGCTCTCCGTTGCTTGTTGATACTCTGGCCAAGTGGATGCTTGTGACTCCAAGAGGGAGTATTTATGCTAGATAGTGGGTTCAGTCTCCATTTAATCTGGGGGAGTGACAGCAACCCCTAAGGTTGTGGATGTGTTGTTGCTACTAGGGGTAACCTAATGATGCTTTGTCTAAGGATGAATGTGTTGTTTACATTATGCACTTTACTTAATGCAATTGTCTGTTGCTTGCAACTTAATACCGGAAGGGGTACGGATGTTAACCTGAAGGTGGACTATTTAGGCACAGATGCATGCTGGATAGCGGTCTGTGCACTTTGTCGTAATGCCCAAATGAATCTCATAGTAGACAACACAACTTGCACTTGCATGTTATGCACTTATCAATATTGTCAATTGCCCAGTGATGGCCCTTGAAGAGGTTGATCTACAGCGATAGAAAACAAGCTTGATGCCCAATGGACAGTCTTGATCTCCGGTGCGTAGTTACCTGCGTCAAAAGTAAATGGGTTAGGTTGAGACTCCAAGTGCAGAGTGTGTAGTTGTGGAAGACGTGTTTTCCCCACGAGGGTGAATCGAGGGTTTAATATCGAACTCTCGGGGAATCAGTAGTGAAAGATCTATCTTCCTATCCTTCTTTTGGTCACCTACAAAACAAGGTTAATTGTTTTGGTCCTCAACCTCACATGTGGTTGTCAAGCACAAGGTGTATGAATGATATCAAGATAAATATGCAATGCAAACAAGAAATAAATATGCAATGGTGGTGATGAATGTGCAAGGATGATGATAACAATGATAAATGATATTTTTGTTTTTTTATGATGAATGCAAGATGGAAAAGTGTTTTTGTATTTTCGGATTTAATAATGGCAGAAAATGGAAAAGTGGTAAAAGTGGTTGGAAAGGTGTTTCTTATGATTAAAAATGGACCGGGGTTCATGGTTTCACAAATGCACTCTCTCTTTTAATGGTGTGGCAGACAATGGAACATAGAGTTGACATATGAGATTGCAACACAAAGTTTGATATCAAGTTACTAATTATATGGGCATCACGTCCTAACATAGAGATCTTTTGGTTATTAATCTCTCTTATACTCCACCAAGATGCGAACTAAATCATAACACCTTAGCAATTAAGATAAATCAGAGTATAGCTTTAAGTATCATGACATGAAGTGAAAATAAGAACATGCTAGATCTAGTCATAGAGTAGTGGCGATGGTCACACCCACATCTCCGGTAGCATGGTATTTTTGTTTATCCCTAGTGAGGCAACAAAGTAAGGTAAACACCCAAGTGGATCGCGATATTTCAGTTGTCAACTTACCACACTCACCACCCCCGTTACTCCAACTAATGCACACATCACCCCACACACGCCCTCATAAACATGCTTGATCATAACAAGTATATAAGAACGGGGTACATAATATGCATCTATACTCATAACTGAAACAAACATTGCAATCTCAAACTATATTAACTCATAAAAAGATCCACCACATAGGAATTACATATATGACCGTAATCATGTTCAGCAGCTCATACGGTACTAATTAGTGAAGCTCAAAGAGAGGAGAGATACATAAGTTACTTCCACAAACCCATAGTCCAGAGGTGGACTACTCCCTCTTCATGGTGGAGATGGTGGAGATGTCGATGGAGAAGATGGAGACCACGCCGGCAGCGCCCCGCCGGAGTTTTCCCCCTCCAATCTGCAGCTCCAGATCTTCGTTTTCGTGTTTCTGTGATATGGCGGCGCTTGTTTTCGAGAACGCGTGGGACTTCTTTTATAGGCTTTTTAGGTCAAGACGAAGGCGGTGGAGAAAAGATCGACGGCTGCGGAGCTCCGAGGGCCAGATGGTGGGCCCCACGTGGCCAGGTACAGGGCCGCGTGGGCCACCCCCTTTTGGCCTTCCGGGCTCCGTTTGCTTGATTCCTTCGCTCCTACGTCTTCTTCCTTCCAAAATAATGACCTCCGTATTTTTCCATATTTTTTGATGACGTTTGGGTCCCTGAAACATAAAAGGAAAAAATAGGGTTTTCTGCCTGCGCAGGGTTAATTCCATAAAAATAGGAAACAATTATTTTATTTCCTAAAATCATTAAATAACAGTGGTATAACCCTTATATGATGCAAATATGATTGGAATATGAGTGATATAGTGCAAAGTTCATGTATGCATTTTACATGCATCAACATCCCCAAGCTTAACCAATACTCGTCCTCGAGTATGAAGGTGATAAAACTAACATGGGCTTTGCAATATAGCACTAACAATGGATATCAAAGATGATTGCTACTGCTACATAGAGTCAAATGATTCATTCTTCAAAGGAGTAGCAATATGCAAAATAGTTTATGAAGTGATATCAAGTATTCAATGCAAGGATGTTCAATGATAGTTCACAAAGTGTAACATAGAAGATAGTAATATGGACCACATGTATGCATAATGATAAGTAAGAACATCCTACATTGGTCATAGAGTGTAGATGAAAATCTGAATATAAAAGGTGGACACTTTGGAAAGATGTATATGTGAGTAGAGGTAAAGCATGCATAAGTTTCATCTAACTTCCAAACTCTTCTACTTAAGTTAATGATTGCAATGTGGAATTCTTGGTGTCAAGCTCTCATTACCCCTATCATAGCATCTTGAATGATTAAAGTTTAATGTGAAAGCAAATATGAGTAGTGTGCTTGATAAAGTAAAGGTTAGGTGTCTCATGCCCCTTGAATACAAGTACCTACACCATGATTACTCAACTTAGGAAACAAAGCAAGTTCAAGTTATATATCATTGTAAGTAATAATAGTATCATCAAGAGCGTCAACTGGGGTACCTCTTGTCCCAGGATATGGAACAAGCCCATATCAAAATGACAAGACAAACAAACAAGATGAACAACCTCAACACCCTTTTTATTTACCATTGGAATAGCTTTTTATTATAAGGTGCATCACAGACGGTTCACCATAGCATGTAAGTAAATTTCCACCATGAATGATGCATGGCTTAGATTAGCGGCCCAGGCGTCTCTCTAACCATTTATACAAACTCATTTAAACTACTTCATTTCCACCTCATTTCACCATGATAGGCATCCATAAACAAAAGTACATGATATCAACTAAATGAGATGAAGGAGCATGTTGAAAGCTTTGCATGTGACACACATATGGGCTAACTCCCAACCTCGGACATTTATCAAGCCACTAGCATCATATTATTAATCACAATGGGTCATGTTTTATTTATGCAATAAAAATAAAGTTGTGCATCAAGTTCGTGAGAGCTATATAACCAACTTTTCCCATAACAATCAATAACATAAACATTTTCATTCAGAGGTATAGATAACACAAATATCATGATATACATACTCGGAATAGCATAAAGCTAATAGGTAGATATGGTGGACTCACTGGAATAACTTTGGTTGAAGGTGTTGGAAACAAGTTTTTACTTGTTGGAATTTTGGGCTAGCAAAGGGAGAAAGTTGACCATCTAGATGCATGCATGAGTGTCCATAGAACTAACTAATCCATGTTAAACAAAGTAAAATAACTTTCAGCATCAAAACATGAATAAGTGATAGCTCTTGATAAAGCATTTGCAAATTATTACTCATAAACAAGCTCATGAATCATGCAACTATATGTATCATTAAAAATCAACTCAAACATCCCTTTTCCCAATAATAAAAGCATCCAACATATTTCAACCCATATTTCCAGTAGCTCTTTCTCATATAAATGATAATGTGGTGGTCTCACAAAATAACAAACAAACCAAAAACAAACAAAAAGACGCTCCAAGTTTATGCGATAAAGTGTTTCGATCGAAAAACAGAAGTTAGACGTGTGCAAACCGAGAGTGTGTAGGTCCAGTGGGGTTGTCTTCACATCCCCAAGCTTATGGTCTTCACCATCCTTGGATAACTCTTGGTGCATCTCCTCCAATCCCTGTGAAAAAACTTCAAAACACCGTTTCTCCCATTTTCTTTTCTGTGGGGTGCATTAGTAGTGATAAACAAATAGGTTTCTTGCTGCATATAATCCTTAAAAAAACATCATATGAATGTCCAGAAAGTATATTATGTTGTATGCCTACTCATAAACTCATTTGAATCAAAAAGATTCAAGATAAAAGTTCAAAACATGCATAAAACAAAATGGGACAGAATCTGTCCAGAAAAACAGCAGCAGCAAAACGTATTTTTCTACCCTACCAAACTTTGCCGAAAAATTCTGCAAAAATTCATGCATACAGAGGATGAAAAGTTGCAACTACAGTTCAAATATGAGCTCATTCGGAGTTACAGAATAAGAATTAAAAATCATACCGTGCACAGATTCGTGCAGGAATAAAATCTCCGAACGCTATAAGCAACTTTTCAAACCAAAAAGGGTAAAACTTGGCACTTTATTCAAAATTCCAGAAACTAAACTAAAAACAAACTCTCTTGTTACAGCAAGAGGACACAAAGAAAATCACACATAAAAATAACCGGGTTGCCTCCCGCAAAGCGCTTTCTTTATAGCCATATAGCTAGGCTTACTTGTTATCAAAAGGTTGGAGTGAGGTGGCTTGGCATCCCCAAGCTTGAGTGGTTGTCTTCTTGATCTTTGAGAAGTGTTTCATGCATAATACCAGGATCCCTCTGTGCTCTCAAGCCAATGAAAATAATAATCAAGTTGAAACCTAGTAGAGAGAAAGACAAAACACAAAAGTAATAACAGCGAAGCCTAACTTTCTTTCTATGCATTGGCATTATGTATATGAATGAATCATAATAAATAGAAGTTTTCCAATGCATATTAACAGTAGTTACTTGTATCCCATAATTATTAGTAGCATAAAGAGGGTTCTCATCACCTCCTCTCTCATAATAGTTGCAAGTAATAGAAGTGCATTCAACCATATAACCAATGATCTTCCAATTTGATAATTTAGGCACATAAAGAGGATCATTAAATTTATTTTGGAATTCATTAGCATGCTTCCCTCTTTCAAAATAGTTATTAAGATCAATATCAAGTTTAATATCATGGTTGCAACAAAGATTTGGAACTAAAGATAATTGCAAACCACATAAGTATTTCTCAACATAAGCAAATTTCTCCTCTATGGTGTTATTAGGAGAATTCAGGAACAAAGTAGGACTCTTATTAGTAAGAGTATTTTCACAAACAGCAAGTATATCATTTTTATCCTCACATAAAGTAGTAACAAGTTCTAAACATGGAGGATTATCAATAAGCATAGGACCATCATCTAAAGCATTATCATATAACATATTTAAGCAACACTCCTCATTATTATCAATAAGTTTACTAACAAAAGGTTTTTGAGTTTGAGTGTTACTATCATATATTGATGGTGAAGTTGGGGGATCCAACTCTTCATTCTCCAGTTGTTCATCTTTTTCAGCATCTTCTTGAGATTGCATGGGCATCCCCAAGCTTAGGTTTTTATCCTCTTCTTCACATTCTTCCTGCAAAATATTAGTACTTTCTTGGAGAGTAAAATATTTAAGAAAAACCTCCCTCAAAATACTCCAATCAGTTTTCACTTCTTCATCCAAAGACATGTACCAATCACGAGCATTACCAGATAAAGACAAATATAATAGCTTCCTTTTTATTTGATCATCAGAAATACCAGGAAGCCTAAATAAACCACATATTTCATCAATTGTTTCTATGTGTTCACATGCAGACTTAGTTCCATCCCCTGTAAATGGTTTGTTCATAACTCTTTTAACATGACTAATGGGAACTTTAAATCCCACTTTAGGTACCTCAGACACAGTAGTTTCAACCGCTTTAGCAGTAGTGGCATAAGCACTTTCATATAAAGCAAGATGCAGCGATGCACGATTCATAGAAGCCATAAACCTCCCCGAGCTTAGATGATTGCAAGATATAAAACAAGTTTAAAGAAACCTCCCCAAACTTAGTTTAGTGCACACAAGAATAGAAACTTAAGCGCTACGCTCCCCGGCAACGACGCCAGAAAAGTACTTGATTACCCCCAAGAGCAGGGGATCACTATAGCACCTCTCAATGTGGAAATAAGGTATCGATCCGCATGAGCAAGAAGGAAAAGTTATCTATTCCCTACAACTAAAGTGTTATAAGTTTTAGTTGATTATGCACTAAACAAGTTTAAAGAACAAGGTGGTTGATTTGATGGATGGAAGTTTAATGTAACCAAGCAAGAATGTAAAAGTGTCCCAATCCTCTTCAATGCAAGAGGACAAGATAAATGTTTTCTCTTATAGGAACAATGGACATGGGTTCATGGGTTCACTTAATCCTCTCTCTCTCTCATCTACGGTGATCATCATGTTATAGATAAAGTACACACAATTGTCATGTTTTAATGGTAGCTTTTATGACGGCTATATGTCCTAAAACACATAGTTGAAAGAGGTACTCATTTGTGTTGCTAGGTCACCCTCGTAAGGCTAGCGCGGTTGCTATCACTCCCACATCATACTCTTCCTTTTTACCCCCAGATAAAGGATGTTGGGCGGTACCGTGTCACTCAATACCTATGCCGTGTCACATCGGCCATCCCGTACCCACATACATCATACTTCTTAAAGAACAATATTCTATCAAAGTATGACAAGTCATGAATGTTCCAACACAACAGTAAATGCATAGCAAATCATCTCATACCACAATATCCACCATAAGAATTACATAGATGACCGTAATCATGTTCAACAGCTCATACGGTACTAATTAGTGAAGCTCAAAGAGAGGAGAGATATATAAGTTACCACCACAAACCCATAGTCCAGAGGGTGGACTACTCCCCCTTCATCATGGAGACGGTGGAGAAGTCGTTGGAGAAGGTGGAGACCACCCCGGCAGCGCCCCGCCGGAGTTTCCCCCCTCCAATCTGCAGCTCCAGATCTCCGGTTTTGTATTTCTGTCTTGTGACGGCGCTCGTTTTCGAGAACGTCGTGGGATTTCTTTTATAGGCGTTTTTAGGTCAAGACGAAGGCGGTGGAGCAAAGATCGACGGTTTCGGAGCCTCGAGGGCAAAGTTGGTGGGCCCACGCGGCCAGGTACAGTGGCCGCGTGGGCCACCCCCTTTTGGCCCTCCGGCCTCCGTTTGCTTGATTCCTTCGCTCCTACGTCTTCCTCCTTCCAAAATAATGACGCATATATTTTTCCAGATTTTTATGACGTCGTTTAGGTCCCTGAAACATAAAAGGAAAGAAATAGGGTTTTCTGCCTGCGCAGGGTTAATTCCATAAAAATAGGAAACAATTATTTTATTTCCTAAAATCATTAAATAACAGTGGTATAACCCTTATATGATGCAAATATGATTGGAATATGAGTGATATAGTGCAAAGTTCATGTATGCATTTTACATGCATCAATACAGCAAGAGGACACAAAGAAAATCACACATAAAAATAACCGGGTTGCCTCCCGCAAAGCGCTTTCTTTATAGCCATATAGCTAGGCTTCTTACTTGTTGTTTATTGAATATGAAGCTCATGAGGGAGCTTCAACTTTGATGTTCCCCTATTTCTTGGGAAGTGTTCCATGCACTTCTTGTGTGGGGACTGAAACTTCATGTTCCCCTCCTTTGAATCAATGATAGCACATGTAGTACGAAGATAAGGTCTTCCAAGAATAATAGGACTAGAGGTTTTATTCCTCATGTCCATGATTAGAAAATCCATAGGCACAAAAGTCATATGTAACTCTACCATAACATCACTTACTTTCCCTAAAGCATGTTTAATGGAATCATCAGCAAGTGGAAGTTCAATAGAGCATTTTTCAAGATTTTTCAATTCAAGCACTTCATATAGTTCTTTAGACATGACAGAGACACTAGATCCTAGATCAAGTATGGCATGGTGTGTCTCTTTTCCAATAGTTACTAGTACCTTGGGAATCCATATATCCCCAAGCTTAGGTGGTATCATGGCCTCTTGGTTGTACCTAGCAATTTTCTCTTTCAAGACATGATTAGCAATATAGGAACCAAAGCCAGCTTGATTAGTGTTGATGGAAGGATCACTTGCAAACTTTTGTAAGATAGAGATTAATTCATGCAAGGTACAATTTTCTAAGTCAAGCAAAGGATCCTTGACTTCACTAAGCATTTTAACTTCTTCAACTTCTCTCTCTTTCATTACCCCAATAGATTCTTTAGCAACTCTTTCTTGCTCAATCAACATAAGAGATTCATCATATTCAGTTTTTTTAACTTCTTCTCTCAAACTACCAAGTTGAGACATGAATGGCAGCAAATATTCAGGATAGTTTAATAATTCATTAAGAGTTTCCTCCAAAGTAAGAGGAACATTATCAGCAATAGCAATAGAATTCATTCCAACCACGGGTGATGCTTGTGGTTTCCCTGCAGACATACTCAATAAAGTGGCTTGATTATCAACTAGTTTTGACAACGCTTTGTCTAATCCTGCAGCTTGGAGTTGTAAGCCTTTAATATCAGAACTAAGGGAATCAACCGACTTATTCAACTCTTGTATCATGGTGTTATGACTAGCAACTTGTTCCATGAGAATTTTGTTAGCTTCAGAATCATCATTGCGAGATGGCATAGGCTTCCAATTATTATCGTTAGCATTAGGATATGGAACAAAAGGATGATTGTTGGGAACATATGGGGTTTATTATAAGAGTTGTAATTGTTGTTCCCATACCCATTGTTACCATAGTTCCTAATGAAGTTGACATCAATATTTTCAGAATTATTACCAACTAGTTCTTGCAAAGGAACATTTTCCACACTAGGTTTATTAAGCAAAGCACGAATAGTATCCATCTTAGATGACAAATCATTAGTTTCCTCAATAGAATTCACTTTCTTAGTAGGATTGGCTGCCCTATCAGTATGCCATTGACTATAGTTTTGCAAAATGCTTTCCAATATATTTTTAGCTTCAACTATAGTTTTACTCATAAAAGCACCTCCAGCAGCAGAATCAAGTATGTTTCTAGACATGTAGTTTAAACCATTGTAGAAAGAGTGTAATATGGTCCATTCATTAACCCCATGTGATGGACAAGTTCGAAGCATAAGTTTAATCCTATCCCAAGCCATAGCAACATGTTCACTTTCATTTTGCCTAAAAGAAAGGATGTTGTTTCTATTTTGCAAAATTTTAACAGGAGGATAGTATTTCTTAATAAAAGCTTCTTTAAGATCATCCCATGAATTAATACTACCGGATGGCAATGAATGTAACCATTCTTTAGCTTTCCCTCTAAGTGAAAAAGGAAATAGCTTCAATTTTAGGATATCACTTTCAACATTCTTAAAATTTTGCATGTCACATATTTCAACAAAATCATGAAGATGCATATAGGCATCCTCCATAGCACTACCACCAAATTGTTCCCTAGTTATCAAGTTTAACAAACTAGGACTCACTTCATAGCTATCAGCTTTAATCTCAGGTGTGGCAATAGCTTTAGAGATGAATTGATCATTAGGAGTGTTCGTGTAGTCACATAATTTAGTTCTTTCTCCCATTTTAGCAAGTTTTTTTGTATTTTTTTTTAATTTTATATGCAAAACTGAAAATAAAATGTGTCTCACAAATGCAAACCGAATTACAAAAGCAAGACAATGCAATGACAATGACAAAACAAATAATTTTGCTTTGAAGGTAAAGATGGATAAGATGATGCTCACGTAGGTGCAACCTCCCCAAGCTTAGGTGTTAGCACAAGTTGGTGAATTTGACTTTGTTGTGATGAATCCGGCGCTAGAAAACAGGACTAGTGCAGGAGCTTCCTTGGATAAATCTTTTCAGCTATGATTCCCCGGCAACGGCGCCAGAAAACAGTCTTGATGGCCCTTGAAGAGGTTGATCTACAGCGCTAGAAAACAAGCTTGATGCCCAATGGACAGTCTTGATCTCCGGTGCATAGTTACCTGCGTCAAAAGTAAATGGGTTAGGTTGAGACTCCAAGTGCAGTGTGTGTAGTAAGTGGAAGACGTGTTTTCCCCACGAGGGTGACTCGAGGGTTTAATATCGAACTCTCGGGGAATCAGTAGTGAAAGATCTATCTCCTTATCCTTCTTTTGGTCACCTACAAAACAAGGTTAATTGTTTTGGTCCTCAACCTCACCTGTGGTTGTCAAGCACAAGGTGTATGAATGATATCAAGATAAATATGCAATGCAAACAAGAAATAAATATGCAATGGTGGAAGATGAATGTGCAAGGATGATGATAACATTGATAAATGATATTTTTGGGTTTTTTATGATGAACGCAAGATGGAAAAGTGTTTTTGTATTTTCGGATTTAATAATGGCAGAAAATGGAAAAGTGATAAAAGTGGTTGGAAAGGTGTTTCTTATGATTAAAAATGGACCGGGGTTCATGGTTTCACAAATGCACTCTCTCTTTTAATGGTGTGGCAGACAAATGACACATAGAGTTGACATATGAGATTGCAACACAAAGTTTGATATCAAGTTACTAATTATATGGGCATCACGTCCTAACATAGAGATCTTTTGGTTATTAATCTCTCTTATACTCCACCAAGATGCGAACTAAATCATAACACCTTGATACGTCCAAAACGTATCTATAATTTTTGATTGTTTCATGCCATTTTTATGCTTTTAGCACTTGTTTTTATATTAAGTTTTTGTGTTGAAGTTTTTTCACAGAGAATGAAGGAACACCAAACTGTGAAATGTTGAAGAACGGCCAAAGTCATAAGCTTGGGGATGTCCCCGCATCCCTCTTCATCAATAATCCATCGGTTTGCAAACCTTCAAACTTTGTTTTTTGAGCAACATATGAACTTGACTAAACTTGAAGCGGCTGTATTTTATTATCTATTTATCTTAGCATCAAACACCGGTTACATTAATAAGTGGATCGACATATATTTTATTTATCCTCTGTTCTCAACGTTTACTTGGTTAATGTATTGTTTGTTAAAACTTAAAAATGATGTGTGAATGATATTGTTTAGTAGTTTATGTTTTCTTATGGTTGGCCTCAACTAGCTAATAGTGCATATCATGTCATATAGATATTTACATGCATTGTTCTTTTTGTAAAACGGTATGGCAGGATGGCATCCTCCTCTGAATCATTCACTTGAATCGACTTGGCACATGCTCACACATGTTATGACTGAAAAATAAAAGTCAATTAAGACTTGATGATCTATTTTGCCTTAGAGTTTTAGTATCGTTTTTATGCCTCCGTTAATTTTATTTTGTCGCAAGCATGATTATGACCATTATCGCTCTCGTGGTTGTCGCTTCATAGTCTATTGCTAGCCTTCACTTGTACTGAGCGGGAATGCTGCTCGTGCAACCAAATCCTTAAAACCAAGTTATTCCAAAGAGTCCACCAAAAATTTCTATGCATGGTATTTCAAGCCATTCCAAGTAAATTTGCATGTTCTACCGTTAAAACCTTCAAAATATTTCCTTTTTGCGTCAATGTTTACTAGCTCATGAGGAATTAGTGTGGTTATTCTTTATTCTATTTGTCGAATGGACTTTGACACCTGTACTAGTGGCATATACATCCGCTTGTCCAATAACTTGCAAAAAGAGCTGGCAACGGGGTGCCCAGCCCCAATTAATTACAACTTTAACCATTAATTATCTTCACACTTTTGCCCTGATTCATCAGTAAGCAATGACAAACAGTGAAATACCTGCATGTGTGTAAACCAAAGAGAAAGGGGGATGATCTGCCTTGCTGGTAGAAATAACGTCCTTCATGGGAGCCGCTCTTAAAAGTCCGTTTGACATGTAGAATACTGTTCTCACCCGCTACCATTCGTTGACAATTAACAAACACCTCTCAAAACATTTTTACCTCTGTTTTTAAAACAAAAAGCTCTAGCACGTGTTAATCCCTGCTTCCCTCTGCGAAGGGCCAGTCTTTTATTTTTTTATGTTGAGTCACATCCTTTCTTTGAGCACTTCTTCGAGAGCATAGCTGTCGTTCTTAGTGTAATGTGCTTGTCCCAGAATACGATTAATTGAGGTATAACCATGATGGTTTTATCTTTGATATCTCTATATCTAGTCTTCACTTGAACTTCAGAGGTGTCTTGGCATTTATTTTTTGCTCCACAATTAAGGGCAAGCGAGATACCACTCTATCATATCTTATTACGAACATTGCAATCTTGTTGATGTTTAGAAATTTCATGTTATGAGCTCTTAGTTCGTTTATACTTTTCATTAGGAAACATGATTGCTAAGTTTTATTATCCATACATCATGCAATTGTTAAAGACCTGATCATAGCATTTACATTCAAAAATTATTTTGTTATCATTTACCTACTCGAGGACGAGCAGGAATTAAGCTTGGGGATGTTGATACGTCCAAAACGTATCTATAATTTTTGATTGTTTCATGCCATTTTTATGCTTTTAGCAATTGTTTTTATATTAAGTTTATTATTTATTTAGACTATCCTACTAATAGTTGCAAAAGTGCACAATGTTCTTGTTTTACTATTTGATGTGTAGAAATTATCAAGAATACAAGAGGAAATCAGCAGCTCATACGCTACTAATTAGTGAAGCTCAAAGAGAGGAGCGATACATATCTTACTTCCACAAACCCATAGTCCAGAGGTGGACTACTCCCTCTTCATGGTGGAGATGGTGAAGATGTCGATGGAGACCACGCCGGCAGCACCCCGCCAGAGTTTTCCCCCCTCCAATCTGTAGCTCCAGATTTTTGTTTTCGTGTTTCTGTGATATGGCGGCGCTTGTTTTCGAGAACGCCGTGGGATTTCTTTTATAGGCGTTTTTAGGTCAAGACGAAGGCGGTGGAGAAAAGATCGACGGCTGCGGAGCTCCGAGGGCCAGGATGGTGGGCCCCACGCGGCCAGGTACAGGGGTCGCGTGGGCCACCCCTTTTGGCCTTCCGGGCTCCGTTTGCTTGATTCCTTCGCTCCTACGTCTTCTTCCTTCCAAAATAATGACCTCCGTATTTTTCCATATTTTTTAACGACGTTTGGGTCCCTGAAACATAAAAGGAAAAAAATAGGGTTTTCTGTTTGGCAGGGTTAATTCCATAAAAATAGGAAATAATTATTTTATTTCCTAAAATCATTAAATAACAGTGGTATAACCCTTATATGATGCAAATATGATTGGAATATGAGTGATATAGTGCAAAGTTCATGTATGCATTTTAAATGCATCACCCAGCTGTAATTTGTTTACCCAGCATGTTAGTTATTTATTATGGAGAGACACCACTAGTGAACTGTGGACCCCGGTCCATTGTTTTACATCTGAAATACAACCTACTGCAATCATTGTTCCTTTTCATTCTCTGCAAACAAACATCATTTTCCACACTATACGTCTAATCCTTTGTTTTCAGCAAGCCAGTGAGATTGACAACCTCACTGTTAAGTTGGGGCAAAGTAGCTTGATTGTGTTGTGCAGGTTTCACGTTGGCACCGGAATCCCTGGTGTTGCTCCGCACTACACTCCTTCACCAACAACCTAGTGACTCTGATCTCCTACTGGTTCGATTAAACATTGGTTTCATACTGAGGGAAAACTTGCTGCTGTACTCATCATTTCTTCCTCTTGGGGTTCCCAACGGACGTGTGACTTTCACGTAACATCAGCGGTACGTCGAGATGGCGGTCTCGGTCTCCCACGCTACGGCGGTTCTATGAGACAGAGTCGTTATCTAGCGGGGGTTTGGGTGGCGACCTGGATGAAGACTGCGTGGGTAGAGGGTTCGTCGACCTGACTGGATCACCTTCGGGCAACGTGAAGGTTGATCTGGTTGCTATACTGGAGCGGCGGCCCGAAACATGGTGGTTTTGGTGGCAACCTGGATAAAGACTGCGTGGGCAGAGGGTTCGTCGACCATGACTGGATCGCTTCCGGGCAATGCGGAGGTCGGTCTGGTTGCTACGCCGGAGCGGCGGCTCCGGAGTGGATGGTGTGTGTTTGTGGCGTTTGCCCGGCTTGTGTCGTGTGGGCGACGGGTCGCTTCGTCTGTGTGTTCTTTTGTACAGCTTGTATGGTTTTTGGACCCGGTTTTCCTTATAAACTGAGTCAATTCTTTCTATCTAATCGAGCGGTGGTACGACCACCTTGTTCTAAAAAAACGTGTGTTATGCTCACTTTTTAAACGAGGTAAAATAGATCTTGAAAAAAGAAAGCATGATACATATACATGCATTACGAAATGCATGATAAAGGGAGGTAGCACAGTGGCCAAGTGCTTATAAGCTTGATGGCGGGGATATATATATATATATAGGAAAAAATATATATATATATATCTGATCGTACTGATGATGACACTACATAACTAAGCTTGTGGAGTTCCTAGAGAAAGAGAAGGTAGGGTTGAATGCCAAAAGATCTCAGTATATCTCGTGGGTGTAGGATTTGATATTTAGGATATTGGAGGAAAAACAAATGAAAATCAGCAAACTCGCTATTCTCACTGGAACCTCGAGTTGTAACCCCTAACCAGTAGTCCAGTACTCTGAAGCGCACGAATTAGAACCTCCACATCTTCCTGATGTCCGCTGTATGGAGACTGCGGATAGCCTGATCCAATCATACGTCTACCGCGACGCCGACTTCCCCATGCCCTACACATATTCACAGCTCTGCGACGGCGTCGTAGGAATTCCAGTTCTTCGGAGATCGATGCTGAATTCAACTGGGCCGCTCGACGGGGTGCTGGCGGCGCTCAGCACCGGCTTCTTCGGGTGGAGGCAGGCTGTGGCTGGGGACTGCGTGTTGTGCGAGAAGGTCGGCGGTTCGTGCGGCGAGCGTCGGGACGCACACGGGAGATGGACCTACACGTGTTTCACTCCAGAATCGCCAAGGGAAACCGAGAGCGACGAGAGGAAGAAGATGAGAATGTTCTTTTGTTCACCTAGGGACGAGGAGAAATCGAAGAGCCCTCTGGACCCTCGCTATAGCACTACTCGGGGGTCGGGGCTAGGCCCATTAATCCATTCGTTTTTATCATTTTAAAATATCATCAGTAGACGTTGCCAAGTTGGACCCATTTAGGGATAGACAAAATTATTCGTGTTGACTAAATTGTACTCCCTATAATATTCTTCCGAACGAATAATTATGTTTTCAGCTGCACAATTTTTTTTCTCATAGAAACATTTTTCACTTAGTGAACCGTTCCAGAACATGCTATGGACATAAGACAATCTCATATTGGTATGCAATATTAAACTCTCATAGAACAATGCTTATGTATTGCAAAAATTCCACGTCTTATGGATTAACATGTTTAAAAATATATTCATTCGTAGAAGCAATGTTGATGTATCATAGAAGTAGTGTTTTATTTTTGTGAATCTCACAAAAGTAGTGTTTATGTATATGAAAAGTTATACACACATTATTTTTTCATACAGTAGAAGTAATGTTCATGCATGATAAAGTAATGTTTAATTTCAGCGGTTCAGTTTTTCTTATTTCACATTTCAGTTCCGGCCGGTATGCATGCAACATCAATACACACCCAATCAATCTCATGCACGAATTATCAGATGCGGAGAAGCATCATCGGTGCCTGGGACGGATCCAGGTTTTCGAACTTGGGTGTTCAAACTTTTTTTGCTGCCCCATAAAGATTCACATAGCAATAATCAAAATTTTCTTCCCATAGCCCATGAAGAATCGTCTTTTTTTGTGTGCAAAAGTTAGAGGAAAAGAACTACAAAATCATTAGATTTTAAGATTACAGTCAAAAAGTTATAAGATTTTAATCCTAAATAAATGTTACTAACCTATTTTGCTCAATGTCAACACCATTAATGCATACAACACTTATAGACCGAGGCGGTTGTGTATATCCTCGACGTCGTCCATCTCCAGGAATCGTATCAGGCCATTAAAATCCTCAGAATCAACGTGACATGTATTTCATTATTTTGGGGATATTTAATTTGTAGGATTCGCAACATACTAAAACGAAAAAACAGTATCGGGATGTTACATTCTTCTCAAACCTATAAATCAGAAATAACCACAAGAACCGACAAGGGAGTGTGTGACAAGCCATAAAGAGAAGTGGTAGCAAGGGATTTGAGCAGCAAAAATTATTTCTCCAAAACAAAGTGGAAAATATCTGGAAACTTTTCTAAGGATACGCAAGGTGTACAAGCCGACTGATAAGCAACTTAATGCACCTGCGTAATTTCTGAAACTAGTAATCTTGCACGCGCAATGCGCGTCTAAGTTTTATGCCCTCCTAAAACTGGTTTGTGGTAATGTCTAATTTATGACTGTATTTTTATCCAAAGTTAATCACATATCATCGCCATGATATTTCTTCTGTAAAATCTCTGCATTAGTTTTCACACTCTCCTACCCTCCAATAATATCCAAATTGATTGCCGGTATTATGGCAAATTACTGACAGTTTCCAAAATAACAACACGGGTATGCAAAGCTAGAGGTTTTAATTCCTCTCAAAATCAGCGCCCCTAATTAATTTTCGGAATTACTCCCTTATTAACTTGGCTGTTGATTTGGCAAGAAAATAACTGCTCGTTGGATCTAGCGTCAGACTTTCCAAAAGAATGAAGGCTGACAATGTGTTTTAGCGGTGACTGGGTCCGTTGGATCTAGCGTTAGACGGTCAAGATCGTTTGGATCCCCACACTTTGTGCCTTTTTATATTAGTGGTGATTCGTTGACCGTTCACGCAGCGTACTTACAAATCCAGAATTGACATACAACTAAAGAAAGAGTTAATTGCAGAAACCTACCACAATTGGGGTTATGACTACAAAAAACTACCATTTTACGAATTATTTGCAGAAATCACAATTTTCGGGTGATGCGTCGCAAGAAGCACTGATTGACAAGTTGACACGCTCTATGCGTACTGCCGGGAGGGGGCCGTCGTGGAACCGCCGACCGTGTCCCTGCTGCGTCTAGCGCGTGCCCTGCGCGTGCTCGCCACGAGGCAGCCGCCGACCGCGGCGCCGTCATCGTCCAGCGTGGCCCGCGCGTGCTTGCCATGAGGCAGTCGTCTAGGTGCCGCCAACTTCTGTGGATCCACATGGGCATGGCGGCGGCACCCCCGTTCACGTTGTCGTTGCGACATGAATGCGGAGGCTGCGCATCGCGACATTGACCTCGGCAGGCTTCCTTCGGCGCGACATGAATGCGGAGGCGGCGCACAGCCGGCGTGCAGTACGAAGCGGCCGGAGTAGCGGCGATGGGAGAGAGCAGGTGAATGGCGCTCTACTGGAGATGAGGAAGAAGACTGCGTGCCTGCGCCCCGTGCATATAATTTTGGTTGTTTTAAGTTCCTTCGATTTTTTTAAACAAAATTATAAGTAGTACGATGTGTGTCCCCCTTGATCGTTTGATCATTCCACGTGTACCTGACAAGGGGGCGCCTGTCATATTATTACTTAGAGCGTGTCAACTTGCCAATCAGTGCTTCTTGCGACGCATCACCCGAAAACGGTGGTTTCTGCAAATAATTCGTAAAGTGGTAGTTTTTTGTAGTCCTAGCCCCAATTGTGTGGTAGGTTTCTGCAATTAACTCACTAAAGAAAAGGTTGTATGTCGCTAGTTTCTTGGGGAGATTATACATTTAATCATGGAGAAGATATGATGGCAAATTGATACGTGTAAAGCACATGTTCGTTTGGGCGATCACAAGAGGAAGGTGTGATGCAGTGTAGCAGCAAGTTTTTCCTCAGTAAGATACCAAGGTTAACAATCCAGTAGGAGTAAGAAGCACTTCTGAAGGTTGTTGGTGACGCCGTTTACTCGATCACCAACGCGGAACCTGCACACAACACAATCAAACTACTTTGCCCCAACGAAACAGTGAGTGTGTCAACCTCACCGGCTTGCTGAAAACAAATAATTAAACGTATGATGTGAAAAATGATGTTTAATTGCAGAGAATGAAAAGGAACAATGATTGCAGTAGATTGTATTTATCATATGTAAAAGAATGGACCGGAGTCAACAGTTCACTAGTTGTGTCTCTCCATAAACATAACTAACATGCTGGATAAACAAATTACAGCTGGGCAATTGACAAAATATTGAGTGCATGACAATGCATATATATGACATGATGATTACTATGACATTCACGTGGAAATTACGACAAAATATATAGACCGTTATCCGACAGCATCTATGACTAATAATCCACCTCCAGGTTGTCATCCGAGATTCCCATTGGTATTAAGTTGCAATCAACAGATTATTGTATTAAGTAGAGTGCATAATGTAAACAACACAATTATCCTTAGACAAAGCATTGTTGTTTTACCCCTAGTGGCAACAGCACATCCACAATCTTAGAAGTTGATGTCACTCTTCCAGATTAAATGGAGGCATGAACCTACTATCTAGCATAAATACTCCCTCTTGGAGTTACAAACATCTGCTTGGCCAAAGTATCTACTAGTAACGGAGAGCATGCAAGATCATAAATAACATATAAGATAGATTGATAATCAATTTGATCATAATATTCAATATTCATCGGATCCCAGCAAACACAACATGAAGCATTACAATAATATGATCTTGATCATGATATGCAGCTCACAAGATCTAAACATGATAGCACAAAGTGGGGAGACTACCGTCTAACTACTGCCATGGACCTGTAGTCCAAGGATGAACTACTCACGCACCACTTCGGAGGCGGGCATGATGATGTAGAGCCCTCCGGTGATGATTCCCCTCTCTGGCAGGGTGCCGGGAAGAGCTTCTGAACCCTCCCGAGATAGGGTTGACGACAACAGCGCCTCTGGAACTTTTCGTGGAATATGGTTCGGGTATCTAGAGTTTTCCCGAATAGGTGAATATATAGGCGAAATGACGGAGACTGGAGACACCTGTGGGCCCCACGCCACCCCCGGCGCGACAGGGAGGGGGTCGCGCCGGCCCATGGCCGCTTTGCTTCTCCCCTCTGGACTCCGTGTACGTGATGGAAAAATAGGGAATTCAATATTTGTTTCGTCCAATTCCGAGAATATTTCCAGAACAACTTTTCTGAAATACAAAAACAGCAGAAAACAGGAACTGACACTGTGACATCTTGTTAATAGGTTAGTCCGAGAAAATGCAAAAATGCCATGAAGTGTATATAAAAAATGTAACAATTCATATAATATCAACATGGAACATCAGAAATTATAGATACGTTTGAGACGTATCACAATTCTCTAGCTACCAGTTTCAATAGGTTGAAGAAGGAATATTGCGTTTAACTTGTATGAGTTGATCTAGAGAAATTTGTTGTATCCCAAGTGTAAGATTTGCATGATGTTGTACTCAAGTGTTCAACCACTTTTGATTGAGCAAAATGCATGTATGTTGATGTTTGAGAACTACGGTGTGCATCAAGTACACATGTGGAGAAATATGTATGGATTTATCCTATTTTATAGAGTTATACGGAAAGGATGTTCGACAGGAAATACACAGATTTTATCCTATTTTTGAAGAAAATGATGGTAAAAAATACATGTATTATGTTGTCTGTTTAAATGAGGTAACATACATGGATCTTGAAAAAATAAAGCATGATACAGATACAGGCATTACGAAATGCATGATAAAGGGAGGTAGCACGGTGGCCAAGTGCTGATAAGCTCGATGGCGGGGTTGTGACGAGGGATAGGCTATATATATCTGATCTTACTGTCTTACTGAAGATGACACTATATAACTAAGCTTGTGGAGTTCCTAGAGAAAGAGAAGGTGGGGTAGAATGCGGAAAAATCTCAGTATATCTTGTGGGTGTAGGATTTGTTATTTAGGATAGTGGGGGAAAACAAAAGAAAGTCAGCCAACTCGCTATTTTCATTAGAACCTCGAGTTGAAACCAGTAGTCCAGTACTCTGAAGCGCACGAATTAGATCCTCCATTTGTACCCAAGCCAGTACTTCCGAAAGGCCAAATGGCTCGCTCCGGCAACCAACGCAACCATGCTTCTCCACATCTTCCTGCTCTTTACTGTATGGAGACTGCGGATGGCTTGATCCAATCATATGTCTACCGCGATGCCGACTTCCCCATGCCCTACACGTATTCGCAGCTCTGCGACGGCGTCGTAGGAATTCCAGTTCTTCGAAGATCTATGCTGAATTCAACTGGGCCTCTCGACAGCTTCGATCTCCGGTGGGGCAAGCGAATAGCCCTCTGGACCCTTGATCGCTATCGCACTGCCCGGGGCGGTGCTGCTCCTCTGCTTAATTAGTGGGCTTCATCTCGATTACGAAACGAAAACAAGATACGAATCAAGCACCGACCCGTTGTGTGCTAGGCCGATTAATGGCATTCGTTTCTATCAGTTTCAAACTATCATCAGAAGACGTTGCCACGTTGGACCCATTTTAGAGATAGACAAAATTATTCGTGTTGACTAAATTTTAGAAAAATAGGTCTTCCTAGTAACATTCTTTCAAACGAATAATTATGAACTACTCCCTCTGTTTCAAAATATAAGTCACACCTCCTACTTCCACACACATGTATCTAGACATGTTTTACTGCAAAGTCTAGATACATGTGTGTGGAAAGTGGGTGGAAAGAGGTGGTGCGACTTATATTTTGAAACGGAGGGAGTATTTACTTTGTAAATCTCAAAAAAGCAACTCCACGCTTTACCCATGTGGTGCTTCTCTCCGTGCTATATATTTTAAAATAAAGAATGGGAGTTTACAATTGTTTTATATACAATTTTCCATATTCTTAAAATCCCTACTATATATAAAAGTTGGATGAAACCACAGCCAATCCGCGCGTCCACGTCGCCCTTTTCTTCTCAGCCGTTCGATCGGAGCAACCGACGGTCTAGATCACTTCAATTTTCGTTCGCACTGTAGCTCGGCAATTTCTACCAATTAGAAGCGAGAACGTGCCAACTTTGCAAAAATACCCCATACAAATCGAGACAGTGCTCCGCAGCCCAAATTTGGAACGGAGGGAGTACAACGAACCGCAAAATATTCAGTCAGATATGTTAATTTGGCAACGTTGGCAGTGTTCAAAGTTGGATGTGAAATTTCAAGACACGAAAGTTGTGCATGAAATGTTTTTCGATGACCCCGTGCACCTATAGTACAATCTAATTGTGCTACTACTGCATACAAAATTGTCACATTGAAACAGTCCCCAAAATGTCGAATTGGAACAGTGTACGGCATGCGGATTCAGACTCAATTCTGAATTCAAAGCTTCTGAATCTCTTCCAGCAAGCCCTCCAGATCATGGCGCGAGCTCCCGCCTTCCTTCGTCGCGCCGGCCGCTTCCGCCGCGAGCTCCTTAGCGCGGGCCCGCGCCACGCTCCCTCCGTCCCCAACCGCGTCGGCAAGCACCGTCGCGAGCTCGCCGGCGTCCGGCGGCACGCCGAGCCCGCCCGCGCACGCGCGCACCGCGACGCGCGCTTCGTCCACGAGCAGCCGCGCGTTCACGAACTGGTCGGCCGTCATGGGCCACGTGAGCATGGGCACCCCGGCGGCCACCGCCTCCAGCACCGAGTTCCAGCCGCAGTGCGTCATGAACCACCCCACTGCCGCGTGCCGCAGGATCGCCACCTGCGGCGCCCACCCGCACACCACCAGCCCGCGCCTCGAACCCTTCCGGGAGCGCCACGCCGCCGCCGCCCACGACCCACATGAACGGGACGGCGCTCCGCTCCAGCGCCTCGGCCAGCGCCGCCGCGACGGGCGGGGTCAGCACCGCCTGGCTCCCGAAGCACACGTACACGACCGAGCCTTCCGGGAAGCCGTCCAGCCAGGACCCGAGGTCTCCCGCCGCGCCGCCGAGCTCGCCGGAGACGGCCGTCTCCGGCGCTAGCGGGCCCACGGCCCACACGCGCTTGAACCCCAGGTCCTCGAGCGGCGTCTCCAGGTACCTCCCCTCGAGAGCACGCATGGTGTTCGACACGAATCCCCAGCTCTCCATGTTCCAGAGGAAGTTCCGCCTCACCGCCCTGCCGACCTCCTCCTCCATGCGGCCTTCTATGTACGCCTTGTACAGCCCAGAAATCTCCCTCCACTGATACGCCGGCTCGCCGGGAATCGCCGGGAAAGTACAGACGTGCCCGTCATCCGCGTCCGCCGGCCGCTTGAGCAGCCGGCGGAAGAGAGAGTGCGGGACGGCGGTGCCGAGGACGCCCGAGGGCGAGAAGACGAGCCTGGGGACGCCGAGCTCGGCCGCGAGGGGCTGCGTCCACCCGCAGAAGAAATCCGACAGGACCGCGACAACGGGGTGCGCGTCGGCGGCCCACGCGAGGATGGGGCGGCGGAGCGCGGCGAGCGCGTGGATGAAGGCAGCGAAGTAGGAGGGCGGGCAGTTCCTGACGTTCTCGAGGCCCGGCGGGAGGGAGGGGTGGGCGGGGAAGGGGATGACGAGGGGGTTGACGGAGGCCGGGTGGGCGGCGAGGAGTGGGGAGAGGAGCGGCGCGTTGGCGGGCGTGGTGACGACGGTGAGGCGGACGCCGCGGGACGCGAGCAGCGCGGCCAGGTCGAGCAGCGGCAGCGCGTGGCCCTGCGCCGGGAAGGGGACGACGAGGACGTGCGGCGTTGACCGCCCGGATGCAGACGCCGTCGTCTCCATGGATGATGAGATACGAGTTCGCCGGCGGGGCTTGGTTGGTAGCTGGAATACCACCTATATGAAAGAGGAAAGAAATGGCGAGCTCACAGCGCCCCACGCACTGTAGAATAGCTACAGTGGTCACTGTAGGAATACCACCTATATGAAAGAGGAAAGAAATGGCGAGCTCATAGCGCCCCACGCACTGTAGAATAGCTACAGTGTCACTGTAGGAAATCTACAGTAGCTACAGTACAGCGGTGGTCCCCACATGTCAGCGACACAGCGGGTCGCCCATTTTTGCGAAGAAGCACGCGGGGGGGGGGGGGCGGAAATTCCATACTCTTCACAGAAAATTCGGCTCTAGGGACCTGTCTGCGAATACGTGAAAATCTGGGTTCGTTTCCGTAAAAAAACCACGGAACCCTCCTCCTCCTCTCCTCTCTCGCGAGCGCCGCCGCACTCGCCGCGGACGCCGACGCGGCCCCCCGCCGCAGCACGCCTCCGCGGACGAATCGAAAGCCACGACGCGGTGCGCCATCGCGCGCTCTCCATCTCCACCGACGGGCGCGTGCCGGGACGACGTGCCTCCGCCGGAATCGACGCTGCAGTCCGCTGCTTTCTCCGCCGCGTCGACACGTCGCCGGCGATGGTCCGACGACCAAATCGTGGCCGCGCCGCCACTTTCTAGCAGCCCGCGGTGGGGCGCATCGGACGCACCCACTCCCGCGTCCTACCTCGCACGGCCGCGCTGCCGGCGAGCTCGCCGTTGCCGCGGCAGAGCCCGGCCGATGCTACCGTCCGCGTGACGTCACAGCATAACTGGGCTCGCTGGGCCGCGCAGATGGGCTGCATGCTGGGCTCGGCCCTTCTTCCTTTTTTTTCCTCTGTTTTTCTCCCTTTTTTCCCTCCTGTTTTTTCCAGTTTCACTTCCATTTTGCAAAACAAAAAAATATATTACTTCCCAAATATAAACCCAGAGTTTGAATAAACATTTACCAATTTCGAACATGCATGCCTTTCCAAATTTGAACAACTCCAAGCAACTCTAAAATTTAAATAAATAAATTCAAACTTTCCCCGAATTTCAAACATGACGGCGGATCCCACTTGGCAGGCTTTTAAAGAAGAAAAAAAAAAACAGAAGATGAAAAACTTTCCATACATAGCCACCGGCAAAATTCACGAGTTTTCTCTGCACTTCGACAATTTTCGAATCTACACACTTCAAATATGTGCACATTCATTTTCCGCCCAATCGTTTTACAAACTTCACAAAAATCCAAATCTTAATAGCTTTTCAATTCAAAAATCTTTCAAACTTAACCATTTCTAAACCAAACCATAACTATTTACGACCAAAACCACAAACATGTTTGGGAGATTCAAATTTATCAGTAATCTTTTCCTATTTGTATAAGAACCACAAACATGTTAGAGCTTTAAAATCCTTTTTCCTTTTCCTTTTTCTTTTCCTATTTTCCGAAACTTTTGTATTTCTCAGAAAACAAATTCAAATCAACTGGAATCAATTTGTACAAATTTACCGCAACTCAAATTCTACAATCCAAAAAACTTTGTGATCTTTCCAACATTGATAATTTCCAAACCTGCCGAAATTTAAAATGCACAAATTTGCCAGTTTGGATTCAAAACAGAAACAAAAAATGGAACTATTCATATTAAAAATCATCGTGCAAACATGATAAAATATTACAATGACCACAACAAAAATAGTTCACAGCAATAAATACACAAGTTTGCCTTTTTTTTGAATCAACCGATATTTCGGATAAATGTACAAGAACCACAGCCATGTTACACCATTAAAATCCAGATTCCAAATTTAAGTCTAAAAAAAAAAACTTACTAACTTTCCAAATTGAACAATTTTTTAAACCAAACCATTTCTAATACATAAAATCAATAATTCACGACAAAAAAAATATAACTTCTACTTTTTTTAATCAACCAATATTTGGGAAAATCTGTGGAAAAAACAAAACCATGTTAGAATACTAAAATCCAAATTTGAAATTTAAGTCTCAGAAAATCCCAATCTTCATAACTTTCAAAATTGAACAATTTTGCAACCCCAAACATTTCCAACACATAGAACCAATTATTCACGACAATAAAAAAGGTTCGCAAAATTCAAAATTTAGCAGCATGTGGCAAAATTTTGTGAAAACAATTATACAATTTGGAGCATTTCCAATCCAAAATTCAAATTTGAACCCTCCAAACAAAAAGAATACAACAAAACGTGCTACTTATTTATACTACTTAGGTCTCATTTTTTTTTGAAATGCTACTACTTCCAACTAAATTGGAATACATCGAATTTCGCAAAAAGGCAACAAAAAAAAATAACATACCCACTCCAATAAGTTAAAATTTAAGATACAACATAACCAAACTTCCCAAAATTACGCAAGTCGGTTTAATAAACACTTACGTTGAACTACTGCACAAACATTCCATCCTAAAAAAAATGGCATATGATCAAACTCCAAATTTGATTATTTCTAACTAAAATGACTTCCAAATCTAAGTATTTAACAAATGTTTAAAAATGCAAGCATGAATACCTTTTCAATTTTAATTTTTTTCCCCAAAATTCGAATAGCTTATAAGTGTGAACTTAATTTTACAAATCACGCCAGAAGAAATATCAAAACAACTTAAGTAATGCTTGACTACATGCAATTTCACATAAACCACATAACATGCTTCACAAAATTTATAACACTTTACACATATTTTTTCCCTAACGATATTTCAACAATTTTGCACAACTACTAAATGCTAAAATTACAATTTATGGAATCTGACCAAATTCAAAAACAAAAAAAGATAAGCATTTATATGCCTCCAAAATCCACTAAAGGGCGCGCCGTGTCGGCGCGCGGTTTGTCACCATTTACAAATAATTCACATGCATTATTTTCCTAATTTCGATGAAATATCAACACTGCCATACAAACATGTCCGAACATTTGAAACTGCTAACTATTTTAATACTCAACGAAAAATATATATAAAAAAAAGCTCATACAAATTATTATCTACTCACAACAAAATAAAAAACATGCTTACAAATAGAAATTTCGCCAACATTTGATCGCATTTTTCTGATATTCCATAAAACATAACGAGAATGCTCATTAACAAAAAACGATGTACTTATACCAACTTGCAAATGTATTTCAAGCTTTCAATTTCGCCAACATTTTTTTCACCACACGAACAAACTTCCTCCAACTGTGGAATCAAATTCAACTTAATTATACTGATTTCAATTACATATTAACGCCAAAATACAAACATTTCCAAGCATTTCAACTCACTGAATATTTGAATACTAAACACAATATAACCAAAATTCACACAAAAAATGTTACCTAAATAGAAACATGTTCCAACATATCAATTTGGCTAACATTTTTTGTAAATACAAAATATATATATTGCACACATAATAAAATCACAAAGGGCGTGCCGTGACGGCACGCGAAATATAACTAGTTGTTTACCAATAGTTCACGTCGGAATTAGTTCATACTAAATCACATCATTTTTGGCCCAGAGACGTGACGACGGCCGTCGCCGCTCCACGTCCCCAGCTACGTGCCCTCCGGTAGGCGGTAGCCCTCGCCGTGGGACTCCGGTGAACTGAGCCGAGTACCAATTTACCCACCGAAGCAGAGCGGCATGGATCTGAGCCTGCTGACAAGCCGTACGTTCGCTCAACTCCCATCGATGGTCCGGCCGGTCACCCGTGGTCTCAGAGCACACATCATACGAGTGTCAACTCAAAGGGTTCGTGCGAAAGTTCCGCACCTTAAATAAAAGAAAAATAGCTCGTCCACAAAAATTCAGTTACTCCAAGAATAAAAACGACAGAAACCGGAATTTTATGAAAAAGGACTAACAATGCTGGTAAAAAAATCTGGAATGACTGGAAAAGGCCCATCCAGAAAGAAGGCAAAAATTATTCACGTTGCAATAAAAGACTCGACAGCCCAAACAAAGCCCACACGCTGTCACACGACCTCGCTCACCTAACCCTCAAAACCCCCTCAAAAAAGAAACCTAACGCTAAAAAAAAAGACTCGCTAAGTAATTTTGTGTTGTCAATACAAAATTGTGTAGTCAAATACACATACTTATCTTATTCTTCTATTTTTTTCTCTCACTAGTTTTGTTTTTATTAGCCAAAATCCTGTGTAGTCTAGTTCGTACGTGGCTCTGCCACTGCCACTCAGTTCAATGAATCTGCCACTGCATATTCCACGACAATAAACATGAGTGAGATTTAACTAATTATAAATTAAGAATTACTCCCTCCGTATCAAAATATAAGTCATGTGTGAAAAGTTGGTGGAAAGACTTATAATTTTGATACGGAGGGAGTAGTAAATACGTTTAGTGTTATCCATGACAGTAGATGTCGAAAGGATTCTTCGTATTCCGCTAAGGGAAAAGCTTGTCCGAAAACTTTGTGGCATGGCATGAAACCAAGTCACATACGTTTTGGGTAAGATCAACATATTATATTGAATGGGAATATAGATTCAGTGCTAAAACCCAAAGAGTTGAAGGCCAATGTTCTTCATCGGTTATTCTAGTGCGGGACATCTTATGGAAGCTACAGGTACCGGGTAAAATTAACATCTTTCTTTGGAAAGCTTTCCATGGTACTGTTTCGAGGAAGGCAAACCGGACTTCTAGTTCTAGGCATATTAAAGTTTATGCACCATGTCCAATTTGCCTCATTGTGCTGAGGATGCCAAGCATATGTTTTTCACCCGCGAGTCGTGCGCGGGGAGTATGGAAAGAGCTCGGCTTATCAGCGATTATTGAACATGTTGTTGATCAGGGAAATTCAGTGGTGCTAGATTATATCCTTGCAATAGTAATAGTGAAAGGTATCGTAAAAGATGCCTTTTTTTATATAATTTGACTACCTTATCTATAAACGTTAATTTTATGTTTATGTATGTGACATATATAAAAACATAAGGGACCGTAAAAACGCACAACATTTAACTACTATAGACTAATTCCATGCACTCGTTATAAAAGTTAAAATGGAGGTCCACAAAATCTAACTGTCAATGCACAAGAAATACTATATGTGTGGAAGTTTGGTAGAGGTGGATAGGTAGGTGAATGAGGCTAAATGCATGGTCAAGTTTTATTATAGTTGGAAGAGTCATGTAATCGTGAAGTACTTGGTGCTCATGGCATTTCTCGCTTTACATAGGTGCCACCGATCTGTATAAACTAGAAAATTACCCCGCGCGTTGCGGCGGGTATCTGTTAATTTATATTTAGTTCTACTGAGGACGAATACGTAGATGGATGAATAGTATCCTATATAACAATCCTTTGGACATACATGCACCAGCTTGTAATGAAAAGGATGACCGGAGCATCAACATGCATCGAGTTAGCTGCATTCTTGACAGTATGCCATGAACACTGAAGATGATTCCATGGCTCTACATACATAGTCAAAAGCAACAATGCTGAATTACTTCTGACGCTTGTAAAAAGCTAATAAATTAGCAAAGAGAGGCCAAGGGGCATGAAGGAGTGGGAACGAAAAACACCTAATTTGTTGCATTAAAAAATAACATGAAAAGAAACAATATGTGGAAACAGTATAAATTGTGCAATCATGGTATTCTGGCCTCAAACTCGAGATCCCGAAGAAACTTTAATCATCTTCCAAAAAAATGTTGCACTGCATGAGAAGAAGAAACGTGTTTGGTTAGAGATAAAAATACTGTATATCAAACATATGTCCAAAACAAAGCATCAATCCCTCGGTGATAAAAAAGGTATAATTTGAATAGATAACCACAATGGAATGAATCTTCCATGCACTTTTTTTGCGACAAATCTTCCATGCATAAATCCTGAAGCAAAAGAAGATAAATAAAAGACGTTGAAGAAAAAACAACAAATTATCAAAGGAGGCAAATTCTTGCAAATATTAAGCCTGCACTTGACCAACGGATCATTCATCGCCCCAGCAACCAGCCATATGGGGATACAACCGAATCAGATTCTCTTTTGGAAGAAACAACATGTCTCTACCTTTTTCCTCTGGATCATCCAGCCTGCAATAAAAGTAAAAGAAACAGATCTGATCAAATTCTGATGAAAGAATGAGGTGCAACTTTTCTTGATGACGGCCTAATCATAGATATGGTCGTCCACAGATCACTGCCGCCGGCGGCCGAACGCCAGCGCCCACATAAGCTGCTTGTGGCTGGCGTCCACCACAAGTACTGGGAGAACGTGAAGATACAGAATAGTTACGGGATATAACTGGCCGGATAGGAAGAGGGATGGAGAGCCATGTCAAACAAAGAGAATTTCGGTTGGCTTTTGCAAGGAAGAGGGATGGAGAGCCATGTCTGTCTAGTAGATTTGCTAAGAGAGAGATGCCATATTTATATGCGGAAGCAAATCAGTCGCAAAGCTGATTGAACTTCAAGAATGGATTTTAAAGCGGCTAAAATGAAGGGACGGTTCGACTCCATGCTGGAGTGATTAAAGAATAACGGAAGAATGGAGAGGGCCACATTGGACACACCTTTCTGGCTTTCTCTGCGTGGGACACCTTTTTTTACAGGAGAACTTTTTTTTCACACGAGCCGTACTCAACATTGTTTGTATTAATTGGCCATCATCTTGTCCGGGACACAGAAAATGGACGGTTCAAGATAGATAATCATACGGCTGTGATTACTTGATGATGTGGCTATTGTGCATGTAAAGATAGAAAAATCATGAATGAACTTAGTGGGGTTTTGTTTTATAAGAGGTATAGATATCTGCATTGAGTAATTGATCGAAGACAGTGAGGAGCAAATAGAATATATGGTATAGCCCCTAATATGACCAAGAAGAAGTATCTCTTAGATTGACGAAGATAATAGTCTTGTTCCCTGAATTGTGTGTGGATGTGTTGAGTTTTTATCATCGTTTTGCTCTTGAGACAAATAAGGTGGTAGAGTTAGATAGATTAGGAGATGTGACATTGGAGGGAAACAAACATGACATCGCATTTGATCAACCTTGTGTGAACTGATCGCTTCTTATGGATGACCGATTGGCCGCACCGGACGGACATGTCGTGGACATCGTGGTGTTCTCGGTCTGGGAAAACGATCCGGCGAAGAAGGCGAGGGGGAGACGATGGAGAAGAACGGCAGCGGCCATGTTTGCAGGGCTTGACGCGGCGGCGTGCTCTGTACATTACCGAGCTTCTCCGATTTATCGTCTAGTTCAGAGCACAAACATATCCGCCGACGAAAGTATTTCATCGGACATCCAGAACACATGGAAGAATGCGCGAATCGCACAACACTCTCACCTCCTTCGTCTCCGTCCTGCTCTCGTTTCTTACACAGAGGAAGTGCATGTCACCGGCAAAGCATGAGGAGCAATGGGAGATGGTGGTGGAAAGCTTGAAGACGACGTTCAGTTCAGAAGCTTGCAGCTGGTGATGTCAACGCGTAGTGGTGTTAGTTAATCTTCCTAGTCTCTTATTTGGCCCGTAATGGAATGTTCCATGATTTCTTCTTCTTTGCGTTATGTGGCGTCTACTTGTAAACTGGTCCAGAGCAACGACATGCTCATCGGCGGCGTGTCCCTGCTCACCGTCCTTCTCAACGGCGCCGTTTCCGGCATTGCCGCAGTCTCAGACGTGTAAAGGTCTCCCACCAATCTGAATGTGTTTGCTTCCTCATCCCACGGGGCAATGGGTATCCCACGTGTCAACTGATCACGCACCATTCGATCCCGCTTCAACGGTGCAGAACGCCTTTTGAATAGTATGTGAGTATCTTATCTATATATGTGCATTTTAGGTTTACGTATGCGACATATATATAAATCAAAAAACATAAAGGGCCGTAAAAACACACATCATTTACCAAGTATACATATACAAAATTCCATGCACATGTTATGAAAGTCAAAATGGATGTCCACAAATGTGTGGAAGTTTGTTAGAGGTGGATACGTAGGTGAATGAGTCGAAATGCATGGTTAAGTTTTATCATGGGTGGATGAGTCACGTAATATCCAAGTACTTTGTGCTCATTGCATGTGTTGCTTCACATACGTAGCAACTATCTGTATAAATACTTATATTGAATAATTGAGCAAAGAAGACATTAAGAAGCAAAGGAGATTATAAGGGCATGTACAATGGGGTGATGTTAGCCTTCTCTTAGCGTTGACACGTAGGATAATTATCTAGGTGGCGGAGAGAGAATTAAGAAAGAGAAGGTTGCCTTCACTTAGCTAAGAGATGATCTCTTATGAAATAAGAGAAGACTAATTTCATCATTGTACCACTTGTTTTCTCTTAGAACTACGATTTCCTACTAAAATATAATTAATTCACATTAATTGTTAGGGATGGCAATAAGAGATAACGCATTGTACAAGTAATGATTTTGTCTTCTCTAAATGACGTGGACGGCTTAGAGAAGGCATGCCTTCTCTACCATTGTACATGCCCTAAATAGCCCCAAATATGACCAAGAAGAAATGTCTCTCGATTAGTGAAGATAATAGTCTTTCTTCCCTGAAGTTTGGGTGGATGTGTAATGTGTTGAGTGTGTATCATCTTTGTCCTTCAGAGAAATAAGGTGGCAGTGGCAGAGCTAGATAGATTAGGAGATGTGACATTGGAGGAAATCAACGATGAGAGCACAACCCCAAAATCGATCACGCACCGTCCGCTCCCGCATCAACGGTGCAGATATCTTGTTCAACCTCCTTAGCCTGGTGGTGGTGGGGGCGCGGATAACGCGAGAGAAGAGAGAGGCGGCAATGGCGATGGCGATGGGGACGCGGGCGGCGGCCTTCTTCTCGCCCTCCGTCTCCTTCTCTCCGAAGCAGAAGCAGCCCTTCTTCTCCACAAGGCGTCCTCGTCGTCTTCGCGCCCTCCCAGGTACATCATATCCCCAACCTTTCTCCCTTTCTTGCAATAATCTCTGTAGAGCGAGCGATTGAGGATGCGGTGGGCATTGTTTTGCAGCCACCGAATTGACCCTCGAGGAGCTCAACCCTTCCGTCGACCTGCTCGTACGTTCTCCTTCGTTTTCTGAATTTATTTTCATCTAGCCGTGACATGAATGATGATGGTTTTGCAATCTCAAAATCCCGACCCAGAGGAAGACCGCGGAGGCCGTCGGCGATTTCAGGAAGACGCCCATCTACATCGTCGGTATGTATGCTACTCACCAACTTCAAGATGCACATCCCAGTTTAGATTGGAATCGATGAACACGATGCACTGAAAGAATGTGTGCACTGAATCAATCGACAGGAACGGACTGCAATGCCAAGCGCAACATCGCCAAGCTGCTGGCCAACTCCATCATATACCGCTACCTCTGCAGCGAGGACCTGCTCGAGGACGTCCTCGGCGGCAAGGACGCCCTCAACGCCTTCCGGGAATCCGACGAGAAGAGCTACCTCGAAGTCGAGGTCCTCTGTTCTTCTTATTCTTTTTGGTAGCATTCCACACGTTCACTCAATCCTAATACTTGGCACCATTCTGACATACATTTTGTCCGGCAGACTGAAGGGCTGAAGCAGCTCACGTCCATGGGAAGCCTCGTGCTCGTCTGTGGCGACGGCGCCGTCATGAACTCCACCAACCTGTACGTACACGACATATGCCTCTTGTACGTGCCTCCTCTGTCTGATCCAGGGCTTTCTGATTAATGTTGGTGTCTCGTCTCAAGAGGGCTGCTGAGGCACGGGGTCTCCATCTGGATCGATGTTCCTCTCGAGCTAGCGGCCAATGACATGCTCAAGGGCACGGGGGCGCAGGCTATATCAGACCCCGATTCATTTTCTCAGGTCCTTGTTTCTTCTTCCAACAGCATATCTCTCCTTATTCGAATTCAGCAGCCATACTGAAAGAGTCGTCTTTTGTTTTCACTCTCCTTTTGCTTCTTAAACAACACTCTAATGAATCCATCCATGTAAAAACTGCATCCGAATTCTTTAGCTAGGGTTTCTGTGTATTTTAAGATGCAGCAAGTGTGAATTCAGATTGTAGATTCTATCGAAGCAGCTTCATTGTGTGTTCATCATGGTTATGTGCGCATTGCATAACGCGATCTCTTGCTTGCAGGCAATGGGCAAGCTCCGTCAGCGTTATGATAATCTGAAAGAGCGCTATGCAGTCTCTGATGTTACTGTTTCACTGCAAAGTAAGCAGATAACATCCAACAACGTTTTTCCCCTTTGAATAAAAATGCATGTATGGTGCATATTTACAGTCCGGAATGCATATTGACAAGCTTTTGAAAACCTCCCAGATGTGGCTTCTCAACGAGGCTACGGCAGCATCGACTCTCTGAGCCTAGAGGACATGGTCCTTGAGGTAAGCAATACAAGCATCCTTGACAGAAGCGTGCATGTTATTATGCACTATTGGAAGAAAATACGCAAATAACCGCACCTGAATATTGGTCGCTTTTTGTAAATAACTTGCTGGTGACATGCATTTTCATGTTTTCTCTTGCAGATTGTGACGCGGATCGAGAAGCTGATCAAAGCAAAGGCGATGATGGAAGCTGCTGGGAAGCCCGAATGATTCCGTCAGGAATGGGTATCCGAGATTTTGATGAATCAAAGCCTGCCGTTTTATTCGAATCTTTTTGCGATGTCTAAATTTACATAGTGTTCAGGAAGGTTTTCGGGGCGTTTCGTGTAAATGAGTTGTAACACGTTTCAGAACGACACGACACGCTCCAAGTTATTTATTTATGTGGTCAGTTGAAATGTACCTTGCTTAGCATATGACCGAACATTAATCATGAGATTGTACCAGGGGGAGCAAAGAAAATAGAAAAGAAGAGGCAGCATAAAATTCTCTGCGAACCAATTGCCTATATGTCTGTTTCTCAGATAGGTATCTCGTGATTACACGCAGAAACAACTGAATATTCGAAGCTGGAAAAGAATTTTAGGTATTGAACTGGTACGTACTGATAATGTGTTAGAGAAAAAACAACCCATTCATGCAATGCATCATATGCATTGTGCAAGCAATGTTTTTGAAGTTAACGGCAGGAGCAAGATTAGCTACTTGAGCAAGAAAAGAAAAAACACTTTTACAGTCACCTACAACCTCTCGCCACACTGAACCTCGAGATATCTTGTCTAGCAAGATTAGCTACAGCTCGAGGACGTGTTTGGACATTCTGAAAGATGGGTCTATTTCTCTTGTTCCAGATGTTCCACACTATGTAAGCCGAGGTTGTTCTCTGCTTATCCGTGTCCTGGCTGCTTCCCTGATTAAGCGCAACTGCGCAGGGCACCAATCCTTCAGGTTGATCACGGCTGAAGTGATCTGCACCATCTTCGGGTCTGAGTTCGCAAACTCTGCCCAAACCAGCTTCGCAAACGGGCATAGCAGCATCAGGTGCACGGCGTCCTCCAAAACCTGGTTGCACAAGCTGCATTTGTCATCGTGGTTCCAGCCCCTCCTCTGCATCCGCACTGTTGTCCACTGACGGTCTTGAATAAGCAACCAGCGGCAGAATCTCCTCGGCACGGAGGCGCCAAACCAACTGAAGTTCAGGCATCTCCAGCCTGCAGCAGAACTAAATCTCATACGCAGATTGTGCAGGCAATGTAAAAATAACTATGATCAAACGCAGTTATGCAACTCTTTGTTCGACCGAGGCCCTACTCTTCAATCTTCAGCTCCATAGGCTGCTACTCGTCCTCGTTGCCTGAAGCCAAGTCGCAACCGTCCGGTCACCGGCGCCTTCCACGAGATCTCCCGTCCGCGCCAACTTCCTTTCTACGAGCCTGTGATGAGCAGCTAAGTTTGGCAGAATTGCATCTTAGTCAATGGTGTAGATTTGGTTGAGTGGTCGGACATCAAACATATGAGTAGAAAACATTGGAATAAGTCTAGATCATACTTTTAAGATTGTGTGTGCTGTCTCTGTTGTTCTTCTGAAGAAAATTGCTACTGTTGACAGTAAGCTGCAAACTGAGCCAACACTACTCGCCTGTTACTCTGTTACAACCATCACGCACTCTATGCCTCCAACAACTCGCCACCGCCGCCTCGTAAACAAGCTAATAACCAAGAAAACTATGCACTCATTCGCTGTTTGTACCTATTTGCATATCAGAATTAAAGCAAATGCACAATTCGCATCATCTTCCTTGTACGTAGGCAAACCAACAATATCAGAGTATCATCCCCAACTTGATTAAATAGATTTTTGTAGATAAAGACTTGATTAAATAGATAGCACTTGCAACGACATAATTACTTAAAATTCATAGGGTAGATAAGAAGGATTGTTTTACTGCACTGAAAACGTAATCTATATCTATCTCTACTATATAATATGCCTAGAGGTGGTGATGGTCCGTTTTTCACTTTCTGATTTTACCCATGTGTGCTACGAGATTTTACCCACCCCTGCCATCAGTAAGTAAAAAAAAAAAGATTCATGCATGTCTCCTCTCAACGGACGCATCCCTTCCTCCTCTCCGGGCCTCTGTGACGGACACAGATCCTCTGACTTTCCCTACCTGTGACCCGCGGCGGAGAGAGACACCCCGACTCCACCCCGCCGCTCTTCCAGGCCACGCGCGCGCGGCCGCCCCGTCCGCCGCGCTTGAGCCGTCGCAGCAGGAGGCGGTGAAGCCTTCCCCGACCAACGGCCGCATCCGCTACCGCTCGCCCTCTGCCGCCGATCTGCTCCCGCCCGACGACCCCGTGACCGGCCCCTCCGTCGCCGATGCCGCCGCCGCCAGGATGCGCCGCTTCTCGGCCGCCGGCGCGCGCCAGCAGCATCAGGGGGAGGCCGTCTCCGACCGCGTCCACCGCTACCGCGGGGTGCTCATGGTGCTGCTCTCGCCGCTGCTCCTCGTCTCCTTCGTCCTCCTCCTCATGCCACGCTCCCCGGCCTCCCTCACCGGCGTGCTCGTCGCCACCGGGGGCAGGAGGTGGGGGCCCAGGCCGTGGGCGGGGTTGGCGACGGATCGAACAGGTACGCGGTGATATTTGACGCCGGGAGCTCCGGGAGCCGCGTGCACGTCTACTGCTTCGACGGGAACCTGGATCTCGTCCCTAATTCCTCTCTCTCCTCTTCCTAATCTCTCTCCCTCCCGGTTCCATTCTCTCCCCTCGACGGCCGCGTGGACAGCCGGCGGGCGGCAGGCTTGGGCGGCACGGGGCCGCGGGGGCACGAGCGGCCGGAGGTCGCCAGGGCGGGGGGCGTGGGGGCGCGAGCGGAGGAGGCGGGCTGTCAGCCACGGCCAGCGTGGCCGGCGTCGCCGTCGCCGGGGTCATCGTCCTGGCCGAGGCTACGCGGCGCCGCCGGAGGTGGCTGCGCCTGCGCGCCGCCCCGCCCCCCGACTTCGGGGCCTTCTGCGAGTGCCTCGGCCTCGCCCCGCCGCCGCAGGCCCCGCCCCCCGCCGCGCGCCAGCAGCTCTCGGACCTCACCTTCGCGGTCAGCGACAAGTGAGCGAGCCTCTTCGAGCCTCCCAGCTCTGCTCCGCTGGTCGGCGGGATCATTCACGGGTGGCTCTGATCCGGTGTGTTGTGTTTTCAGCTTCGAGATCGAGGGCTATGTCGCTGGCTTTGGGAACCCGGACTGGAAGAGCACGCACACGGCGGCGAGCCGCACGGCGGTGGCCGTCACGACCCTGCTGAAGCAGGGGGCTACCTGCGTCGGCAGGACAGTCATGGATGAGCTCGGATTTGGGTTCGTACCTTTTTATATGCTCATCCATTTGCTTGATTGGAATGTATTTCTGCCCTGTTTCTTATTTTTTACTAGAAGCCTAAAAGGTAAATGATTCGATAATGGAAACACAATTCAGAGTCTGTGTTATGCAGAGTATCCCCTCTGCATTAATTCGTTCAAGCAAAGAAGTCTGAGTTTTGCTGCATGCTCAGGCAGTTCCCCTATAGCATTCCAAAATGCAATGTCTTGTAATAATACAACTCAGGCATCTTCCGATCCTTGCAAGTCCTTGTATTTATAGAGGAGTTTGCAGACATTGATATACATGTAGCTGTTTTACATAGCCTGCTGGCTCGGGGTGACTTCTGCAGATAATGTTGAGGCGCTAAAGCAGATTATTTGGTTTAAAGAACTTACCACGTTTCTTTTAGTAGCAAAGGCAAGCCATTGTTTTTAACTTGTAGTTTCGCTGTTTGGTTGTTTAAGTCTGTATATTTGGAAACTGATACGCAGTAAATGGGACTCAAGGAGGATGCGTATAACTTGCACAAACTTTGTGGCTCTGTCTTTAGCTGTTGATTGAACATTGTACTGTTGGAGTAGTTATATATTGCAGTAAAAATGGTGCACAATGGTGTTCGTGGTGACAAATTTAAACCTCTTCAGATGCAAGATAGATTCATTTGTGATAGTCAACCCCTGTATCCATTTGGTTGATGACCAGCTGATGGTAGCAAAGTTGCTTAAATGTTAGGGGGTATCTCCTCACTTGACTTTTTTGAGTCATAGTAAACCATGTTTTATTTTTTTGCATAAGTTTTGCATCACCTACACTATCCCTTGAGACCCCAGCATGTTACAGAGCTAGCTTTTTTTTCTAGCTATTTAGTTCAGATGGACAAGCACATGCATAAATTAAACAAGATTGTTTTGTCATTTAATAATTTGCAAGCCTCAGGTTCTAACTGAAACTTGTCAGACATCTATCTATAGGTGTTCTGCATTAGATTGATGAAGAATTCTGACACTAATCGTTTAACCTGTTCTTACAGTGTTACTGGAGAAAATTTACACTGTGGAACACCAATTAACCCAGCATCTCCATCAGTTGTCCCTGGAGGGTAATGCAGTGGCTCCGCTGTCGCAGTTTCTGCACAGCTTGTCGACTTTGTGGCATATACTTCACCATCGGCACTTGGGGATCGGTGACAACCCAGCTAGCTTTTGGGCATCGAGGACATGAAAAGCAAGACCATCTTTGTCGAGGACTGCAATCCCATGGGGTCGTGACTCTTTCAGTTCACTGATCTGCTGATCTGTAAGCATATGTGTATTTGGTATAGTGATTATATTTTGAAATTAGCATGTAATGGATGCTCTGCGCCGCTGCATCTTCTGTACATATCCACACAGGGTACACTATGTATAATGCCTAATTAAGTCTTATGAACCTATTGGATTATAGGTTTATAGTTTCATTGTGTGCAGTTGTTTCTAGATGATGGCATGCTACCCAATTCGTAGGACTTGGTCTAACTAGCTGTAGTTTACTTTGCCGACTGACTACTCTCTGAATTATGAGGAGTACAATTTTCATCTCAATGTGGCTACGGAAAACATGTGTGCCATGTGTGGTTCAATAGGAGGTCCCGAGATGTTAAGCATGTCACTATGTTTTGAGTTTATTTTTGAGTTTGTGGTTTTGTCATCTCATCTATTGTATATCAACATGATGTTCTTGCACCAACGAGGCACGCATTGGCTTGTGTTTATTTTCTATGAACGAAGGAGGACTCTCACACAGCAATGTTTTCTTGCATTAATTTCCTGGTAGATATCCTATATGAATCTTTCTCTTGTCGTCATTCTTGTTTGAACTAAATAATTCATTTTTTCTGTGGATAGCATGTATTAACCATCATAACTCGATGTGAATTGTGACGCTTGATTGTAAAATAACCTTGTTCCACACGCTATTGATTTTCAATAGTGAATTTATCCTTGGTCTAATAAATATTAAAAAACAGCCCGTAGCAACGCACGGGCATCTTTGCTATAAAAGCATTAAGATTTCTTGTGGTACATCGTTTTTTTTTTGCCGATTTTACCCTCCCACCAAATAACATATTTACCCACCACTGCCATCCATAAGTCATATACCGGTTCGTTTTTTTCCTGTGGGTACGTCGCTCCGTTTTACAGAAAAACCCCTGACAAATAGGGAAAGTAACCCGCAGTTCATAGGGAAATTAACCCGCAGTCACGCGAACAAGTCCACGCGGCCGACCTCCTCGCGCTGCACGCCACCACCCCCGCATCACCTCCTCCTCCTCTCTCGATTCCACCACCGATTCTCTCCCCCACCACAAACCCTAGCCCAGGATTCAGAGTTTACAGAGGAGGTTAGATCTTTGGCGTGGCGTCCATGGCTGCCTCGGCGCGGCAGCGTGTGATGGTGATGCGGCCCGGCGACCGGAAGAGCCGATCTAAGCCGCGGCCCCGGGACCCTCTCACCGACGCCGGCGTTCTCGGGGCCTGGACCGGCGGAAATCGCTTCCATGCGCCCCGGATGGCTCCGTCTCCGGCCGCTCCTCCTACTCCTCGTTCCCCATCTCCAGGCCGGCCTCCACCGCCATCCTCGGGTCTGATGGCAACGGCTGCACCCATCATCTGTTGGTGGGACAGAGAGGTTCAGCGGGAGGAGCTGTGCAACTCGCCGACGGGGTCGACCAAGATCGGCGCTCACGACGGCGTCGACGCCATGGGCCCTCCTCCTCTCACCCTTGCCTCGGCCTAGCTGACGACTCAAGGCCGTCTCAAGGTAATCGATCTGCTGCTGCCTGAATGTGCCCCTTGACTGATGCGAATAGGCAATATGCAGACTGTAGTTCGGTACATACTTGCACTGATTTAGTTGGCAGGGGGATTGATATTGAGCATGTCAATATTCTCAATATATGACTTTGCCTGAATCAGGGATGATACGTATTCGCACTGGATTATTTTAACTTTACCTGCATCAATAGACCCAAGTGATGAAATCTCCTAAAATTGAAATCCGATCGAAGTGCCTGCCGTCTCAACGCTAGAGGCAGCCGTGGGAGGATATAGTTGAAGGGATAGCCGCAGTTGGATGTGGTTACCCATAATTGACTGGTTTTTACTACTTCAGATCAAACGATAAGATAGCAGAAGCACCTCTAATTATTTTCTCATTTTTTTAACTTCCATGTTTCATTGATTGTTTTATCTACAATGCACATATAAAGTAAATTCTTTCTAATATTTAGATAGAAGAACTGTTGAGTATTTATTTTATTTTAAGTGCAGCAGACTTGAGTTTGTCATCGTTACTTCCTGAAATACCAGCCAACGTATATTCCTTCAAATGATTTCGCTGTCATCGTTCCTTTCTGAAATACCAGCCAATGTATATTCCTTCAAATGATTTCTCTATTCTCTTTTCTCTTTATTGCTAATATAATTCAAAGTGTTTATTCCGGATAACAAAAAAAAAAATCTAAGGCTAACAGCGTGCAATCATTTTGAGTGCTTCCATGGAACTGCCTTTTAGAAGATTTGAGGAAAAAGATAGAACTGCCTTTTAGTCCAGATTACAATGGTCCATTGTTACTGTTCTTTTTTTATTTATTACAGTGGTCTGGATTACTGATCAATGTATAAATTCGTTAGGCCGTTGGGCAGATCAAAATTTTAAGTTTCAACAATGCGGATTTTTTTCCCGTTGCAACGCACGGGCATTTTTCCTATTATATCTATACCTAATAATAAAAGCATTAAGGTTTCTTGTGGTACGTCATTTTTTTTTCCGATTTTACCCTCCCACCGAATCACATATTTACCCACCACTGCCATCCATAAGTCATATACCGGTTCATTTTTTTTCCGTGCGCTGCTCACATCATGGATTCCTGACCGGCCCAGCCCATCAACGAACAAAGCCCACCTCCACCTCTTCCACTCAACGGACGGTCAAGTACTCCAGCTCGACGTTTCGAAAAAAAAACTCCAGCTCGATCCCCTGTATGTCTCTCCCTCGATGTGTCTCCGATCTAGACGAGTTCTTATGAAAGTCGATTCCTAATCAAATCAGGTTCAGATTCTTGCCCTCGCCCCCATGAAAAACTGCCTTTATATAGTCCCTCTTAGCTGTGCGTGATTTCCTCACAAATCGCAAAATCGATTATCCTAATCTCGCCGGAGTTCGCTCGCCAATGAAGCTCCAAATCGAGCTTTCCGGTGAATCGAAGCCGTCATGTACCTTGGCCAACCATGGTGCCCTCCCTCGATCACATCTGTTCGTTGCCGGTGCGCACGGAGGTCGAGCAGGTCCAAGCCAAGCCGGCCGGCCTGCGCGACGACGAGGTACTCCGGCTGCCTCCTCCTCCACGCGGCAGTCCCGCGGCGGGTGACCACGGGATGGTCGCGGGGCCGAACTGGGGATCGACCGGCGGGCAGCTGAGCAGGCCGGAAGGGCGCGGGAAGCTGGTTCCCGCAGAGGTCGAGGTACTGCAGCCCGGAGCAGTTGACGAAGTCCAGCCACCGGAGATCTTGTTCCAGGCGAGGGTCCAGCCACCGGACCGAGCCCACGCCTGCTGCTGCCATCCAGCGCGATTCCACCGCGGCGGCACTCCCCGGCCAGTGGCGCGCAACGATCGCCTTCGCAGAGCGCGGCCACCACCACCAGTGGCCTCCAGACGCCTCCCTAGCTACCCACGGCGGCGTTGGTGCCGGTGGAATTTTGGCGAGTATGACAGGGGCGAGGACCTGATTCCCGCATCCTTCCTCTCAGACCGTACGAATCCTCCCCCAATCTTCTCTCCCTTTGGTGGCTGAAGGCAGCGAGCATGGTAGCGGCGGACGGCGTCGAGCTGGATGCAGTTCTAGACATGTCGAAGCTAAGAGATCCACTATGCTGACATCGATCCTGATTGTGCAAGCTGAAGCTGAGCATCATGTGGACAGCAATGCTGCGTACAAGTAACTCCGTACAGGTTCTTTATAAAAAAAAACTTCGTACAAGTTAAGCCAGGTTGAATTCATCACAGAACCCCCAATAAGTCCATTGATCTATTACATCTCATCAAGGAAAAAAAGTATGGAGCGGAGGGGCTCCATTGGGGGATGGTATGCCACTCTGCATTGCATTCAGTGGCACAATGATTCAGTCATGAAGAGAACTGATGCAATGTTCTTATTATAGATAAGGGGGTTTTAAGCAGCTGCAACTCTGGTATATACTATCTGAACTTGTAGTTTTCATTGGTTTTACTGTCAAAGTGAGGTCAAAGTGAGACAGGAAAGATGGATTTTAACCTGGACACTTGTTGTTCTTTTGATTGAAAATCATGCATTTGTATAAGTTAACCTTGTGATACTTTGAATTCGCTTATGTTAGCAAGACTTGAGGCTTCTTCATCTTGCAGAGTGCAACGGGGGGTAGTGACGGCTATATCTTGGTAAATTCAGAGTTGTATTTTTGGCACATAATAAGGAATTATATGTGGGGTGCATTTCTTGGCATGGGGCTGAAATGAATTAGACATGTTGCATCTATGAACCGTGCTCAGACATAGATAATATACTCTTTGACAAGCTTTACAATAGGAATATACTATTTTATCTAAACTGTTAAGTAATATACTATTTGACAAGCTTTACATATGTTTATTTATTTTGTTTCCATCATAAGTCACGCCCTGTTTTGATATGTGATTTGTATCACTATAATAGTTGCGGCAGAGGAACAGTACGACGAAGGCAACTGATTTAACGATTATCCAGACATACGGTGTCCAATATATTTTTAGTCACACTCTTTTATTTACTTAATTTACTATCTGGATGCTTTATTGGTTTAGCGTATCATTTTTTCTTCCCGTCGCAACGCACGGGCATTTTTTCTAGTAATAATAAAATCATTAACGTTTCTTGTGGTACGTCATTTTTTTTTACCGATTTTGCCCTCCCACAAATCACATAATTACTCACCTATGCCTCTCATATAAGTTAAAAAAAACGGTTCGGTATATGTATTTTCGCCTAACATACAAACTACCCTCAAAGATGATATAAATTACACAACATGCCACCGTCGAGTCAAATTATGTATGTACCCGTTCGCTGTTCCCAACCCCTCCCTGATCGAGATCCACACGCGCCGCCGTCCTCTACGATTCCGCACTCGCCCGACGCCGCCACCTCCGCGATTCCCCAATCTCTTACATCCGCAGTCCGCACCACCGGCGGAATTATCCTGGCGATGTGCAGCCAAGCCGTCCTACACAATGTACCATCGCCTACAGGACGGTCTCCTGCGCCGGAGGATGCGCAAGGAGAAAGCAAGTACGAAGCCCGTGAAGCCGGCAGCGTCAACCTTGCCGGAGGATGCGCAAGGAGAACATGATTGTGGCGTCCGTGAAGCCAGCAAGGGCACCTCCGCTCACCAATACGGCGTCGAAACAATGCCCCAATCCTCACCAGGGCGTTGCGACCGGCCGTCTGCATCTAGGCCAAGGGAAATTTACAACGCTGCAGAGCACAATCGAGCAGTCCTCTCCGCTCCAAGCGGAAGATGCCCAGCTCCAAACGCACAGCCCGATTTGGCCAGATCTCACCTAGCCCTGCAAAGATTGGTGATGCACGGACAGGCTACTCGATATGCATGGTACACCCATCTCGCTCAATGGGATTTGTTTTAGAGGAGAAAGGGGATTTTTTTGGGTGGCTGTTCAAAATACAGAGACGTAGAGATGAGCTGGGAGCATTATAACGATGACTCGTAATGTATAGCTTGAGAGCATTAACCCAGCGGACCAGCAGCTAATAGTTTAAGTGAAGAAAAAAATTATTGGTGGATGCGATATATGTATTAGATATTCTTTACGAACATATTCATATAGGTGTTAAAAATAGTATGTATTTCTAATTTTTCCTGGATCCAAATATTGACCGATGTGCATTTGCTAGAAGGGAGAATCAAATGAAAAATAGTTGAAGATAAGACGACAAGCAAAGTCAGGCTAGGGCTACCCGAGTCGATCGACTTTGGAGGCAATATATGAATTGTGCTGTTGTTTTTCGACCAAAGATTTATTTTCCATCCCGTTGCAACGCATGGCCATCTTTTGCTAATAATCCTTAAATGGTTGTATTGTGTTTAACAGATTCGTCAGACAATAGGATGTTGACAGTTAACACTAAATCAACAATTTGTCCAGGTAGATGCACGAAACACACACCAAGATATGGCTATATAATATATTTACTTGACTACGTCATACACAATCAGGACGGTTTTTTGGCGACATGAAAGCATTCACTTACATGATGCCCTGAATATCCTTTAAAGAACTAAGCTCTCTAGAAATGGAGGCTTGTGGTTGATTCTAGATGTGAACATGGGTGGTCCCCACCTGTAAGTGACTAGACACTAAAAAAAGTTGAGGTTTGTGGTTACTCCTAGGTGTGAATGATGGTGGCCCCACCTGTAAGTGAGTGTGGTTTTGTTTTTTAAAGTACTAAAATCTTTTAAAATAGAGGGATGTGATTGCTCCTAGGTGTGGACATATGTGGCCCTACATGTAAGTGAGTCGGTGATAGTCGTTGATAGCACCGCTTTGCTAGTTTGATGAGTCTACGTGTTGATCTTGTGTCATTAACAAGGACGTCATTGGTCCCAGTCCACCCTGCAGCGCCTCTGCGACCTTCGCAAGTCGGCAGCTACACCACCCTTCATCTCGGACAACTCCTCCACACTGCTCTGTCGGGCCTCGACGACGTTGTTGTCATTCTTCCCCATCCTCCAGTGTCGCCTCCGACACCAAAGTGGCCGGAGCAGCCAACATACTCTGCGCTCGTGCTCCTTAAGAAACCCTCCTTCAAGAGCATCACTGTATCGCGTGCAAACGATGATGACGCACGTGAGCCGTCCAACCTTTCCCTGACCATCATGTTGTCACCTCTCGGCGTACTCTTCTCCAACTGTTTGGTTATCTGCAAGCTTCGGTCTAAACTCTAGGTCACCCTCGGCTGCGCTGCCACTATACACCATGCAACGGCGGTGAGACGAAGAAGGCACGAATGCGTCACATTATGGCCGGAGACGAGGACTTTCCACTGATCGGTGTAATGAGCAGTGGAGCGATTGCGTCGACTTGGGAGATGAATCTCTCGAATAGTAAGCGTGTGTTCGCCATCCACATGTTAGAACTTATCACATTTGAAACGATTTTAGTCATGAACATTAACTTTTTTTTGCCACTCTACAAACGGGCACAACAAAGCGCGCCTACATCTTCTAGTGTATGTTTAAAGCATCAAGAAATCCAGTACAGTCCAGAGTAGGTTTAAGGACCTCAGAAATAACCCGAGGGTCTATCTTGACTAAATGTGCCTGAAGGAAAAACAAATAATAAGATGAGTCGCATTACATCTTATCTGAAACATTTAACTAATCAGAATTAACTAGTTTTGTATCACCTCCCCAAGTAGGTTTTACACATTATTAGCCGTTGGAATTTGAAAGCTAACTCGTAACTGTAAAATTAGATCGAAATCAGTATAAGTTTGTGCTCTTGTGCATAATTGATACAGTACATAGTCGACACGCATTCCGAACAAACAGGCATATAGAAGCAACAAAGTTGCGTCTATGCTTTGCAAGAGAAAACTGCACTGTTTCATTTTTGTCGTCCTTTTCTGCCGTGGGGCTGGTATAGGGGAAATTGCAAGAAATGGATGCTTCCACTCAAATTCTTGATGGCAGAGGGTTACCATTCAGACAAGAAACAGAAGAGGTATATCAATGCCACTTTGTTTGAAATAATTCCGTAAATATGTTCACATAATTCTCTGAGCAGTACCACTTCAGTTCATAACTGTTTCAACTTTCAGACTTATCAGATCTGGCAGGATTTGAAGTGGTTCGAGATGGTGGACTCAACACTCGGGCCGTATTAGGACGTGAGCCAAGGTTATAAAGTGTATTCATGTGGCCCTACTCTATGTACAAGTCGGGGGACGACCGGCCCAGCATGTGTAGCGTCGTCTCCATGCTAACCTCTATTTTGTCTCTTGCTTCTTGTTCTGAAGGCAGAAAGTAACCTCTATTTTGCCTTCATAGGGGATGAGGTCCTCAACTTATTTGTTTCCCTCCAACATCTCATATATAGGATAGTGGTGTTAATTCTTTCTGGAATAGCTACTACTCCAGGACTACAAGTGGACGGAGAGACTCCTTATGATGTGGACTATATTTATACCCACCAAATGTTAGAATCATTCCATAGCGACGAAAATAGTCATGACTATATTACTTGCACATGCAATTTTTCGTGCTACCATTTCTCTTATCATGAACAATACCGCTTCACATGAAGTATGCATACATGCACAACATGTATGAATGGAAATAGATCAAATGACATAAGCGTGATGTGCTTGGCCCCGAGGAAGTAGGAGTAACTTTGTTTTTTTTTTTTTTTGCATTTCTTGGTTACACACGCCTTCTCAACGACCAATGGTTAACGACGGTTCTATGGAGAGGTTTTGCGAGAACAGTTAACAATGAGATCATCATTTTAGAAAATGATGGGGAACTAGGTAGTGATATTGATCCAGAAGAAGCTCAATAGGCACTTAAGACGGTCGAAACTAACTTTGAGTAAAGTTGAGGGTACATAAGAATTGGTTGATGTGAAGGTAGCTCTCGAACGAGCTAGGTTACAAATCGAAGCTATCAATTGGATGAAAGTAGAGTAGGCACAGAGGCTCCACTAAAGGGATAATGTATATGAAAAAAGATGGCTTGCATTGTCCAATGGACTCATTCCATGAGTAAACGATTGAATGGTATTCGCTTGGGCAACGAATAAAGTCTTGGGGGCCTATTCACTCTTTATTGAATTAACTAATTCGTTTTCTCTTTACTTTTGGATTTTAAATTGATCGCTCAAATCACCTAAAGGAGGTGATGTGGATGCCTTTGGTGTGTCCGATTGGGATCTGGCAGCTACATCACGGGCGCGTTTGCTATCGGATTGGAACAAGAACACATGGCAGTTACATCACGGTCGCAGGATTATCAATAAATTATTTTCTGATGATTCTAATAACAATACAAATTTATATTCTAATGTATATATATTTTTATCTTATTTGTCTAGCTTCACAAAGTTTTACTTTCACTAAATACAACACGCACTGTAATTTTAAACGGAGGGGATATATTAATTAAGCCTCGAACTATCTCACACATCTCGCTTTGAGCCTTCGATCGTTATGGATGGGCCCATTTAATCTGTTTCGACTCCTCTGGGCGTGTTCCTTGTTGCACTGGTTTGTTTTTGTCATTTCTTCAAACTCTCAAAATTTAGAATTAGACAACAAGATTGAGCAAAATCGTTAATCATTCTGCTTGTTGCCCAAAAAAACATTATAAATCGAATGACTAGATGTTTGACCCATTTTAGAGATAGACAAAATTATCAAAAATTATAAGTCTTACCATTCTATTCTTCCGAGCGACTTATTATGAATTGTTTCATAGAATCATACCAAAAGTAGAGAACAACGTCGACATATTCTGTACTATATACTTTGTAAGTCTCAATAATTTATAATTTTTATTTTGGATAATAAGATAATACTATATACAGGGAAGTCTAACAATAGCCTAATCATAGAATTTTAATGGTGTAACAATAGCCTAATCATATACTTTGACTCGTGCTAAATAACAGATAACAGTATGGTCAACTTGTCCACGCCAGGGAAGTCTAACACTCAATTTTTATTTCGGATAATAATACTAACACTATATACAGGGAGGTCTAACAATAGTCTAACAATAGCCTAATCATACACTTGGACTGATGCTAAAACACTTAACAGTTTGGTCAACTTGTCCACGCCAGTTTTTGAAGTGCTAAAATTTGTGGTAGAAGAAGATACTTACAAAACAAATAGAGACCAAACAAATGGTCTTCTAGTGTACTTTCAGTCTTTTGATTTTGTCTTTTATTTGAATATCAAGTTGACAATTCTTAAAACTACAAACACATTATTATTTGTACTGCAGTGGAAGGATCATGACACTGTATATTCCATGAAATGTGTGAAGTCAACTATAACTTTCTTAATAAACTTAGAAAACATGCATATGGGACTCTCTACTAGTTGAAGTTCATGGTTTTTGTGAGAAACACGACATTGAAGATTTGGACATGGAAGAAACCTATGTTGATCCAATAAAAAGAAAACATGTAACTAGAGTTACCAGCAAACGTCACTATCAAGTCGATTGGTCCAATGATGTTTTCGATTGGCTATTTCAAGAGCTTGATTGTAGGTTCAGAGAAAAATCCTCTAGTTTTCTTGTTTGGTCAGCGGCTTTAAGTCCAAGGGAATCATTTTGTGATTAATTTTTTGAATTTGGTAAATTTGGCTAAACTATATCCTCAAGATTTTTATTCTGTAGAATTGAAGGATCTTGCTAAGGATCTATATTGCTGATGTTTTGGAAGTATCAAAATGAATTGACAATAAATCACTACTTGCTCGGAAGGTTTTAATTTCCCGAGTGGCCCATCTTATCGATGAAGTTGATGAACATTAGGTTCATCCGTGTAATTGTGCTTAGGCGGCTGAAAAGTATGAATTCCCAAAGAAACTAGTTATAATAAGTGATCACTGCAAAATATAGGGGGGTTTGTGTTATCGTCTCCATAGGGATCAACAAGGTTATGATGTTTCTGACGGTTGACAGAAGCTAGACCAAAACTTCAGGTTTTAGGTTTCCAACAAGAAAGTAAAGCTTTTTACTGAAAAGGGTTTAAGAACTGATTATTCAGAATTTAACTTGCTGCTTCTGGGTTGTCAATCAAGCTGCTAGCAAGGATCCAAGCAGGGTTTAGACAGGGAACACGATTTACTCGAACAACTTGCAGAGACTAGTCATGCAAGCAAGGGTTTTTATCAGTTTTAGGCAGGAGAAAAATACATAACACAAAGATCATTGTTCTATGGGTTGTCAGGCCAGATCACGAGTGAGTTAACAAGCAAAGGGAGGCTAGGGACAGAATTACAACACTCAGTGTGCAGGGACTAGCCTTACACACACAGATCAAGACACACAGCAGGCAAAACATGCAAATCTTCAGATAAAGCAGAGAACTGTGTCACTCAATTCACTGCAGTAACCAAATATCACAAGTCCTACTTGCAGATGGAAGATCTACTAGTTTCACAAAGGATTACACAAGAAAGTGGAGAGAAATCTTTGGCTTTAGCTCACAGAAGACTAGTCGAAGCAGAGGAAGCAGAGGGGTAGAAGAAGAGTTGCAGATCATGAGCTTCTGATCACCAAGGCCTTGTACTTCTTCTCCTGATCTCCTTGTTCATCATGTTCTTCTTGTTCTTGGCGTTCTTGGTCTCGAGTTGGTGGTGGAAAGATGTAGTGGAGGCTGAGGGAAAGGTGGAGTGGAGTGGATGGTGGATTGGCGAGTGAATGGGCGAGTGTGTGTTGAGGGAGATGCTTCCTCCTTGGCCACAGTTCACAGTGCACATGGCATGTTTCTCCTTTTTCAACTTTTTGCCTTTTGTGGTTTCCTTGATCTCCAAGTTGATCTTCTTTCCTTTTCTATGATTCAAACTTATTTGAATTGCTTCTTATCTTCTCCTGGGGCCTTGAGTTGCTTTGCTTGTGCCTTGCTTCGAATGGTGATGAAGAACTTGAGTTAACTAACAAAAATGGTTTCTGTCAGTTACTGTTCACTTTCTGGTACAGAGATGTTGTTCTTCTTCTGACTTGATTTCTTCTTGTTGATCATGTCCAACTTCTCTGCTGCATTGGAACGAGTTGAATGTTGCTTCTTGCCTCACTTTTACATTGGGTCTTCTGAAGATTATGTGCCTTTGCGCACTGAACTGCAAAATGAGTGAAAAGCAATATCAAATGCAAAATTTGCAGCTCTGGATATAGAAGTAGTGATGTTTTTGAGGTTTTAGGTATGTGAATTATGCATATAAATGATGGTGATCAAACCCCCAGACTTAAACCTTTGCTTGTCCTCAAGTAAAGAAAACGGGATGCAAATGAGAACAAGCAGAATATGAACAGTGCAATGTTCTAAAAACTTAGCAGTTCATTCTAATTGGATTCAATGCAGTTTTGTTTACTATTAGAGCAAGTGCTAGTTTGGAGATAAGTTTCAAATAGCAGAATTTAACCATTTCTAAGTTCAAATGCTTGGGATTAGTATGATAAGACAATTTGCACAGAAATGGAAAGTAAATGATCCAGAAAATAGCCAAGATGCAAGGATGCATGCTTAGTCAGTTCTAGGGAACATAATAGGCTAATGCTGCAGGAATGCATGAGTTAGTTAGTGTTAGGAAGACACTTGTTTTATTAGTTAGTGCGTCACAAGCTACCATCCCAGGATCATAGCTGCTAATGCAAAATTTTGCTTGAAGATTCAGTTAACTTTTTCTGGTTAGTGCGTCACATACCACAATCCCGAGATTGTGGTTGCTAATGCAAAAAATTATTTCTTGTTACACATTTTCAGTTAGTGTTAGTGTTAGTGCTTCACAAATCACTATCCAGAGATATTGATTGCTAATGCCAAAAATGCAAATGTGCAGAGATGGAGTTAGTAAATGGCTCTAAAATGGATCATATAGTTCAGTTTCATAGCAAATGGCATTATCAAGTATTCCACAATTATTGAACAGAGAAATAAGTTCATTCTGCTTTGAAAAATGGATCTGAACATAGCCTTTGCAAGAGTAATAAACAGATACAATACATGATTCACAACAGCATGTAATGCTATTTAATCAGAACAGAGCAAAACCATAAAATTTTTCTGTAACAGCCAAAAAATTGCCAAATTGATCATAAATCTGAAACATGGCATAACAATATTATTCATGCTGTGAATAGATATAAAAGATTGGAATGTTTCCACCTGGTGATTGCTTCTGCCTCTTGCTTCATGATATCATAGCCAAAACTTTCTCCACTTCCTTTTATTCAAAATCTGAAAAACAAAGACAAAGAAAAACACAAACAAAACATAACAAGTAAAGGAAATAACAAGTACATAATATACAAGGTACCAGGCTGCCTCCTGATGAGCGCTTGTTTATAGTCATGAGCCTGACTGTAGCTCCTTCACTGGTTCTCAGCTGCAGAGGATGCATTGGGATCATCCTCAGATCATCTTTCACTTTCTTCAGTGTTCAACTGCTCTCCTGCTCTGTAATGCTTCAGTCTCTGTCCATTCACCTTGAAAGTACCATCTGTTGCACTCTGTACTTCAAAAGCACCATGTCCTAGGTCTCTCTTGATGACACAAGGGCCAAACCATCTTGACTTGAATTTCCAGAGAACAAATGCAGTTTGGAGTCATAAACCAACACTGTCTGTCCAACACTGAATTCCTTTCTGAGAATGTGCTTGTCATGCCATTTCTTGGTCTTGTCCTTATAGATCCTTGAGCTTTCATAAGCATCATTTCTCAGTTCCTCTAACTCACACATCTGAAGCTTTCTTGCAGTTCCAGCTTTGCCTAAATCCATGTTCAGCTTCCTCATTGCCCACTGTGCTCTGTGTTCTAGCTCAACAGGTAAATGACATGCTTTTCCATAGACAAGCCTGAATGGTGACATACCAATAGGTGTCTTATATCCTGTCCTGTATGCCCACAGGCTATCTGGCAATTTTGTTGACCAATCCCCCTGGACTTAGAAACAACTTTCTCCAGAATTTGTTTCACTTCTCTGTTTGACAGCTCAACTTGTCCATTGGCTTGAGGATGGTAAGGTGTAGTTACTCTGTGGTTTCTCACACCATACTTGTTCAGGAGCTTCTCTAACTGTTCATTGTTGAAATGAGCTCCACCATCACTGATCACTACTCTTGGTACTCCAAATCTTGGGAAAATGACAGTTTTGAAGAATTTGCAGACAGCTTTTGAATCAGCACTGACAGTGGGTATTGCTTCAACCCATTTGGACACATAATCCACTGCAACTAGTATATGCTTGTATCCATTTGATGATGGTAAAGGACCAACAAAATCCACTCCCCATACATCAAATAGTTCCACCTCCAGAATTCCCTTCTGTGGCATTTCATTTCTTCTTGATATTGACAGGGATCACATTGCTTGATATAATCATGCACATCTTTGAACAAGTTAGGCCAATAGAATCCAGCTTGCAGGATTTTTGCTTGGGTCTTCATAACTCCAGCATGGCCTCCATACATGCCTGCATGGCATTGGTACATAACATCACTGATTTCTTCAGCTGGCACACATCTTCTCACAATTCCATCTGCACAATGCTTGTACAGGAATGGCTCATCCCAGTAATAGCTTTTTGCATCATGCATGAACTTCTTTTTCTGCTGGTAAGACATATCTGCTGGCATAATTTCACAACCAGATAATTCACAATATCTGCATACCAAGGAGAACTAGCACTTACTGCCATTAGCTGCTCACCAGGCATTCTATCTTGTATCTCTCTGCCTTCTGGGCAATTGATTCTTGACAGGTGATCTGCTACTGAATTTTCAGACCCCTTTTTATCCTTGATTTCAATATTAAACTCTTGCAGCAAGAGAATCCATCTGATCAGCCTAGGCTTAGCATCCTTTTTGCTCACCAAGTATTTTATTGCTGCATGATCTGTGTAAACAACACACTTGTGCCCAACAAGATAGGGTCTGAATTTATCAAATGCAAACACTACTGCTAGCAATTCCTTCTCAGTGGTTGTGTAGTTGATCTGAGCATCATCTAGTGTTCTGCTGGCATAGTAAATCACATGAACAACTTTTCTTTTTTCTGACCAAGTACTGCTCCTACTGCAAAATCACTTGCATCACACATCAGTTCAAATGGCACTGTCCAGTCAGGTGGTTGCACAATTGGAGCTGTAACCAGAGCTTCTTTTAGCTTGTTGAAAGCTTGCATACATGCTTCATCAAAAACAAAATCTACATTATGATTCAGCAAGTGTGTAAGTGGTTTTGCAATGTGAGAGAAATCTTGATGAACCTTCTGTAGAAACCAGCATGTCCCAAGAAACTCTGTATTCCTTCACATTTTCAGGAGGAGGTAGCTTAGCAATTACATCTACTTTTGCTTTGTCCACTTCTATTCCTCTGGCAGACACCAAGTGACCAAGCACTATGCCTTCAGTTACCAAGAAGTGACACTTCTCCCAGTTTAAGATCAAATTTTGTTCAGAGCATCTGTGTAATACTGCTGTCAGATTTTTCAGGCAAGAGATGAAATCTTTTCCATATACTGTAAAATCATCCATGAATACTTCCATGATCTTCTCAATTTGATCAGAAAATATAGACATCATACACCTTGAAATGTGCCAGGTGCATTACACAAACCAAATGGTAATCTCTTGTAAGCAAATGTTCCATATGGACAAGTGAATGTTGTCTTGTCCTGGTCAGATGGATGAATGGGTATTTGCAGAAACCCAGAATATCCATCTAGATAGCAATAGAATTTCTGACCAGCAAGCCTTTCCAGCATCTGATCCATAAATGGCAAAGGAAAATGATCTTTCCTAGTTGCCTTATTTAACTTTCTGAAGTCATTGACCATTCTCCATCCAGTAACTGGTCTTGTGGTCATTAATCTCCCTTCATCATTTTCTACCACTGTATAACCTCCTTTCTTAGGCACAATATGTATAGGGCTCACCCACTCACTGTCAGAAATGGGGTAAATCATTCCTGCCTTTAGCAGTTTCAGTACTTCTTTTTTCACCACTTCTTGCATTGCTGGGTTCAGTCTTCTCTGCCCTTCTCTAGTTGGTTTACTGCCATCTTCTAAGTGTATTCTGTGAGAGCAACTTTTCATCAATTCCTCTGATATCATCAATAGAGTACCCAATAACATTCTTGTACAGCCTCAATACTGACAACAAGCTTTCTTCTTGTTCATTGTCAGAGCAGAACTGATTATCACTGGGTGTATCTTTTCTTTCTCAAGGAATATGTATTTCAGATGAGATGGTAATTCTTTCAGCTCAACTATAGAATTGTGAACTGGTTTGCAAACTCAATTCCTTCAGCATCTGCATCTTTTTCACAGAGATATTCCACACAGCTCCTGGTGATTAGAACTATCTGCTGTCACAAACACTTGTGCTTCAGGCTCTTCTGTCTGCATTTCTTGTATGTGTCCAACACATTTGGTCTATTACATCAATGGACTGGCATTGCTCCAGTATGTTTGGCAAGTGAGAGCATGCTTCATGCTGAACTCAGCTTGTTCAGAACCAAACTGCAGTTTCAGAGTTCCACCTTTTACATCTATTTTTGCTCCAGCTGTTGCCAAGAAAGGTCTGCCTAGTATCATGGATTCAGAATTGTCTTCCATTTCTAGTACCACAAAATCAACTGGATAAGCAAAATTTCCAACTTGTACTGGCACATCTTCAAGAATTCCAGCTGGTTTCCTCAGTGTTCTGTCAGCTAACTGCAGAGTCATTGATGTAGGCTTCAGAATTCCTAACTGCAATATTTGACTGACAGCCAAAGGTAAAACACTAACTGATGAACCCAAATCACACAATGCTGTGAATGTTCTCTTTCCCACAACACATGGGATGCTAAAACTCCCTGGATCACCCAGCTTCTTTGGCATATAATTCAGTATGACAGCACTGCAGTCCTCTGTCAGAGCAACAATTTCTGGGTCCCAAGCTTCTCTTCTTTGTTATCAGGTCTTTGAAAAATTTTGCATACAAGGGAATGTGTAACACTGCATCCAGAATGGGTATTGTGATCTGAACTTCCTTCATAGTTTCCAGGAACTTAGCATACTGCTTTTCATCCTTAGATTTCTCCAATCTTTCAGGAAATGGGATTTTCTGTAACACAGGCTTTTCTGATGCAGGTTTTGTTACAGTGTTAGCTGTTTTTTCAGTAGCAGGCTGCACTGCAATTTCTGGCTCTGCCACCTTCTCTTCTGGGACAGTTTCTTGCCTAATTGTTTGCTGATTATGAACTCTTCTCTGTGGTGCTACATAAGTGACAGCTGGGGTGTTTTGAGCACTGGTTCAGTGTTTATTCCACTCCTAGTTGTTACAGCATCTACAACTACAGTAGTGGATATGGCACCACACTGTTTTGGATTCTTTTCTGCTTGTGCTGGCAACTTGTTCTCAGGCTGATTGCCTTGAGTATTAGAGATTCCAGCTGTTAGTTGCTGCATTGTTTTATAAAAAGCTCAGACTGCATCTTCATTGTTTCCTGCATACCACTGAACATTTCTTTCTGCAGCCTCATCATTTCATTTATTTCAGACTTGCTGTTGCTTGTAGAAGCATTTGCTGATTAGCTTGATTTTGTTGTGTTGTTGTTGTTGCTGTTGGTACTGCATATTGCCTTGAGGTCTGAAATTTTGCTGTGATGTTTGAGCATACTGTGGCTGAGCTGCTTGATGGTAATTCTGTTGATTTGCTTGAGGATAACTCTGCTGAGCTGCATTCTTGTATGATAAGTTGGGATGGTTTCTCCAAGCAGGGTTGTAGCTCTGAGAAAAAGGGCCTTGATTCTGAGTATAATTCACTTCTGCCAGTTGGTTATCTGTGGGTACAAACAGAGTACACTCTTGAGGTGAATGCCCTTCATTACCACAAATGAGACAAGTGGCAGAAACTTGGTTCACAGGCACTATTGCCTTACTGTTCTTCTCTTGCATGAGCTGAGATATCTGAGTTGTCAAACTATCAAGCTTTGCTTCCAGAGCACCTTGACCATTTGGATGAACTGTCCTTTCATTGGTCCAAGAGAAATTATGAGAAGCCATACTCTCAATCAATTCAGTAGCTTCATCTAGTGTCTTGTTCATAATTCCTCCACCAGCAGCTGAATCAACAAAAGCTCTGGTCTGTTCTGTCAGACCCTTATAGAATGTTTGCAGAATTAGCCACTGTTCCTGGCCATGATTAGGACACATTCTGATGAGTCCCTGATATCTCTGCCATGTATCATACAAACTCTCACCATTGTACTGCACAAATCTGGTGATTTTGTCTCTGCACTCAGCTGCTTTGGTGGGTGGAAAATATCTCTCAAAGAAGGCCTGCACCAAATATCACAAGTCCTACTTGCAGATGGAAGATCTACTAGTTTCACAAAGGATTACACAAGAAAGTGGAGAGAAATCTTTGGCTTTAGCTCACAGAAGACTAGTCGAAGCAGAGGAAGCAGAGGGGTAGAAGAAGAGTTGCAGATCATGAGCTTCTGATCACCAAGGCCTTGTACTTCTTCTCCTGATCTCCTTGTTCATCATGTTCTTCTTGTTCTTGCTCGGGCTCTTGGAGTTCTTGGCGTTCTTGGTCTCGAGTTGGTGGTGGAAAGATGTAGTGGAGGCTGAGGGAAAGGTGGAGTGGAGTGGATGGTGGATTGGCGAGTGAATGGGCGAGTGTGTGTTGAGAGAGATGCTTCCTCCTTGGCCACAGATCACAGTGCACATGGCATGTTTCTCCTTTTTCACCTTTTTGCCTTTTGTGGTTTCCTTGATCTCCAAGTTGATCTTCTTTCCTTTTCTATGATTCAAACTTATTTGAATTGCTTCTTATCTTCTCCTGGGGCCTTGAGTTGCTTTGTTTGTACCTTGCTTCGAATGGTGATGAAGAACTTGAGTTAACTAACAAAAATGGTCTCTGTCAGTTACAGTTCACTTTTTGGTACAGAGATGTTGTTCTTCTTCTGACTTGATTTCTTCTTGTTGATCATGTCCAACTTCTCTGCTGCATTGGAATGAGTTGAATGTTGCTTCTTGCCTCACTTTTACATTGGGTCTTCTGAAGATTATGTGTCTTTGCGCACTGAACTGCAAAATGAGTGAAAACAATATCAAATGCAAATATTTGCAGCTCTGGATATAGAAGTAGTGAGGTTTTTGAGGTTTTAGGTATGTGAATTATGCATATAAATGATGGTGATCAATAAGATAAGCCGCCTCGGACGCATGTCACTTTGTGTCATAAGAATCTTTTTATCTTGTCCGTTTGATCGTGGTCTAGTCTGGCTATGGAGTGCTTGTAGGAAATGGGAGCTTTAGCCATCATTGCATTTTCCCCGCGCGAGAATCGAGACATAGTGGGCTAGTGCTATGGCCGCACAAGAAATTACCACAGTGATTCCTCTAACGGATGGCTTCAATCTATTTGGTACTTTATTATCTGTAAAATGGTTAGTTATTCGAACATATGGTAATTATATTTTCAGAAAATATGCAAAGTTTATTGCATAGGAAAACATTTTATTTAGACAATAGAGCCTATTTCTCAATACCATGCTTGATAGAGGCAAAGGTGTCCGATCTTTCGATGAGATGAGATACTACCATTTGGGTGGCGTCGACGTTGACGATCCGACTACAAACGTGCGAGGACGTTGCGCCTTAGCAATCGCTACACCAACTCCGGGAGGTTATTGACAGCGCCGTAGCACAGCCGACCCAACCACTCAGGTCTAGCTCCTGCAATCAATCGAGAACAAGCAAGAACTAAGATTGGCAATCAAGATATTGCGAATAAAGATGAATGATTATACTGAAGTGGGGTTCCGAAAGGCGGTCTTGATCTGGTCGATCTGACACAGACGAAGTACGGCGAAGTTGCAACAATGGCTAACTTTCAACTAAACAAAAACCCAGGTCTAAATGATGCCCTAGGGGCTGTATTTATAGGAGAAAAGAGGGGATTTTCGTCCAGCCTAGGTGGGCTGGGCCAATAACCTTCCTAAATCATTTTCTCCTATTAATACGGACTCTAAAAGTTGCCCATAAAGGTGGATGACGAAAATACATGGGCCTGGCCCAAAAACAAGGTGACGCAGCACCATATAATGCTATGGACGAAAATATGAAGTGCGGTCTTGAAGTATTTCGTCCATGTCTCCATTTGTCGTCATCTCCGCTCCTTGCATGCTTGCTACCATCTCCATGAATCATCATGCTCCAATGCTTGTCCTCCTCTTCCTTGCTAGGTCCATTGTTCCTAAGAGTGACAAACATATCCGATTTAGGCAGTAGCATATTCTCATGTATATTTGGAATAGTTCCTAGGAACGAAAGTACCTGATAATTAAGTTGACGCGCACGAGCTCGAGTAATAGCTCCTTGTATAGTTGTAGGACTAGTAGTTGTAACTGTAGGTGGGATGTCCTCATCATCCTCCCTTCTTGAATTTAAGTCGTCCTCGACACAACTTCATCTTCTTCACCAAAGTAGGGTTCAAATCTGCAATGTTAAATGTGGGACTAACCCCATAGTCTGCAGGAAGCTCAAGTTTATATGCATTGTCATTTATTTTTTGTAACACCTTAAATGGACTAGCAGCTCGTGGCATCAATTTGGACTTGCGCAAATCAGGAAAACGGTCTTTGCGCAAATGCAACCAAACAAGATCTCCAACATAAAAAACAACATGCTTTCTCCCTTTATTCCCATATGTTTTATATTTAGCATTCATGCGTTCGATGTTGTCTTTAGTTGTTACATGCAATTTTAGAATCAATTCAGCACGTTGTGTAGCATCATAATTATTTTGCACCGTAGATGGAAGAGGCAATAAATCAATAGGTGCACGAGGAACAAAACCGTACACAATCTCAAAAGGGCACATCTTAGTGGTAGAATGCAGCGAACGATTATAAGCAAATTGTATATGAGGCAAACACTCTTCCCACAATTTTAAATTATGTTTCAAAACCGCCCTAAGCATGGTAGATAATGTTCTATTTACAACTTCCGTTTGTCCATCAGTTTGGGGGTGACATGTAGTACTAAAAAGCAGCTTAGTCCCCAACTTAGCCCATAAACATCTCCAAAAGTGGCTTAAAAATTTAGTATCACGATATGAAACAATAGTATTTGGCACACCATGCAAGCGAACAATTTCACGAAAGAATAAATCAGTAACATTAGCAGCATCATCGCTTTTATGACATGGAATAAAGTGTGCCATTTTAAAAAATCTGTCCACGACAACAAATATGCTATCCCTCCCCTTCTTTGTGAGAGGTAAACCCAAAACAAAGTCCATGGATATGTCCTCCCACGGAACACTAGGTACAGGCAACGGCATATATAAACCATGAGGATTAAGTCGTGACTTAGCTTTTTGACAAGTAGTGCAGCGAGCAACAAAGCGTTCAACATCCCGTCTCATCTTTGGCCAAAAGAAATGCGTAGCAATTACATCCTCAGTCTTCTTGACGCCAAAGTGTCCCATTAATCCTCCTCCGTGCGCCTCCTGTAACAACAAAAGACGAACAGAGCTAGCTGGAATGCATAGCTTGTTAGCACGAAACACAAATCCATCACTAAGGACGAATTTGTTCCATGTTCTACCATCCTTACAATTCTGCACTACATCTTTAAACTCAGCATCATGCATATACAAATCTTTGATGGTCTCCAACCCAAATATCTTGAAGTCAAGTTGTGAAAGCATAGTGTAACGACGAGACAAAGCATCAGCAATAACATTATCTTTACCCTTTTTGTGTTTGATGACATAAGGAAAAGATTCAATAAATTCAACCCACTTAGCATGTCGACGATTCAGTTTTGCTTGACTACGAATATGCTTCAAAGATTAATGATCAGAATGTATAACAAATTCTTTAGGCCATAAATAATGTTGCCAAGTTTCAAGTGTCCGAACAAGAGCATATAATTCTTTATCATAAGTAGAATAGTTCAGACTAGGCCCACTCAATTTTTCACTAAAGTATGCAACAGGTTTTCCCTCTTGAAACAACACACCTCCCAAACCAATTCCACTAGCATCACATTCAAGCTCAAACATCTTATTGAAATCAGGAAGTTGTAACAAGGGAGCATGTGTTAACTTATCTTTCAACATCATGAACGCGTCCTGTTGTGCATCGCCCCACACAAAGGGCACATCCTTCTTCGTAAGCTCATTCAATGGCGCTGCAATGGATCCAAAATCTTTGACAAAGCGCCTATAGAACCCAGCGAGGCCAAGAAAACTCCTCACTTGGGTGACCGTTGTAGGACACGGCCAACTCCAAATGGCCTCAATCTTTGCGGGATCAACTTCAATGCCCTGCGATGTAACAACATAGCCAAGAAACGCAACTCGATCGGTGCAAAAGGTGCACTTCTCAAGGTTACCAAATAAACGTGCAGCACGCAAAGCATCAAAAACAGCACGCAAGTGATTCAAATGATCCTCCAAAGATTTACTGTATATGAGAATATCATCAAAATAAACCACAACAAATCGCCCAATGAAAGCACGCAAAACTTCGTTCATTAATCTCATGAGGGTACTAGGAGCATTAGTTAAACCGAAAGGCATGACTAACCACTCATATAAACCGAACTTAGTTTTAAATGCTGTTTTCCATTCATCTCCTAATTTCATGCGAATTTGGTGGTAACCACTACGCAAATCAACCTTAGAAAACATGGTAGATCCACTCAACTCATCAAGCATGTCATCCAAACGTGGTATAGGGTGTCTATAATGAATTGTGATATTATTGATAGCCCTACAATCAGTACACATGCGAGATGACCCATCTTTCTTAGGTACCAAAATAATAGGAACAACACATGGACTAAGAGACTCACGAATATGACCTTTATCGAGGAGTTCTTGAATTTGTCGTTGAATCTCTTTTGTCTCCTCAGGATTGGTGCGGTAAGGAGCACGGTTGGGTAATGATGCACCGGGAATCAAGTCAATTTGATGCTCTATTCCTCGAATAGGTGGTAATCCCGGCGGCACCGCACTTGGAAAAACGTCCGCAAATTCCAACAGCAGGAGGCAAAGAGGGAGGCATATCCTCAAATGAAAACAGTACCTCTTTGCAAACAATCGCATAGCAAACAGATTCATTAGCATCCAAATCAGAAATATCAGACTTTGTGGCCAAATAACATGGATTAGTCAATTTAATTTCGTTAGCAACATTAGGAGATGCTGAATTATTCTTATGTTGCTGCGCAAATTCCTTAGCCACAATCTGATTTTCATTTTTTGCTGCTCTTGTTTCGTTGCTTTACTAGCTCTAGCAATATCATCTTTCAAAATTTGTTCAGGAGACATAGGAAGTAAGCAATCTTTTTATCCTGATGAACAAGAGTATACTGATTGGTACTACCATGATGTACAGTTTTTTTATCAAATTGCCATGGTCTACCAAGTAAAAGAGAGCAAGCTTGCATAGGTACAACATCACAATCGACAAAATCAGTATATGCAGCAATAGTAAAATGCACACGAACTGTGCGAGAAATTTTCACCTTGCCACTGTTGTTGAACCACTGGATGTAGTAAGGACGAGGATGTGGCTTCGTTTGAAGTGCTAACTTCTCCACCATCTCGACACTTGCCAAATTATTGCAGCTCCCCCATCAATAATGATGCGTATGCAACGTTCTTTGACGACTCCCTTCGTATGGAACAGATTGTGACGTTGATCATGCTCGGACTTGGTAACCTGCACACTCAAAACGCGTTGAACAATTAATGATTCATACCTTTCCGCGGCATCCGCAGTCATGCAGGGCACATCAGGATCAGATTCAGTGCCATCTTTTTCCTCATGTGCAATAAGAGCCAAAGTCTCCTCATCATAATCACTAGCGGAATCGTATCCGCCATCTTCGCGAGCTATCATCACACGTTTATTTGTACACTCACGGCGTAATGACCCCAACCATCACAGCGGCGACATTGGATTTTACTAGTGTTTCCCGTGGACGCCATGGAAGAGGAAGGATGTGCGGAACCAGAAGAGCCGTTCCGAGCTGGTGGTGGTGCCTTGCTTGTAAGGTCTTTGCTGGGCATGGCAGCGGCGCTAGCAGGAGGTGCGGTGGTGCGTGTAGAATGTGCACGAGTAGTCCATGATGTAGACCGACCTACAGAAAAAGTAGTCCGCGAAGCTTGCCGATCCTGCACTTCACGTTCAGCAATACAAGCAAGATGGAACAAACAGGTGATTGTATGATACTCCTTATATTCCAAAATTGTTTGTATTTCCTTGTTTAACCCACCCCTAAAACGTGCAAGCATAGGTTCAGTGTCTTCAATAATACCACATCGAATTAAACCAGTTTGCAATTCCTGATAATATTCCTCTACTGAATTTTTGCCTTGTTTTAGGTGCTGTAATTTTTGAAGCAAATCACGTTGATAATATGGAGGCACCCAACGTTTACGCATAGCATCTTTTAAAACAGTCCAAGTGGTGGGAATGTCATTAGGATTCACTCTACAATATTCCGACCACCAAATAGGAGAAAACCAGTAAATTCACAAACACAGCTTTAACACGTCTATCGTAGGATAATGTAAGCATGCAAAACGTTGTTCAGTTTCTAATTCCCATGTAAGATAAGCATCAGGATCATATCTACCCTCAAACGGTGAAATATGTATTTTCAGTTTCGCGACATGATCATCATCGTTCCATACCTGAGGGCGTGGTGCAGCATGAGCATTCCGAATGTGGGCGCGCGGACGACCATCAGCGTGTCGTCTTGGGTGTTCCCCCTCGTTCTCATCCTCCCCCTCATAGTAATCATCATAGTTCTCATGGGCGGCGGTGGCAACTCCGGAGTTCTGGCCGGCTCACGGGGAACACGTTGCGCTGCCCAACAGTGTTCCGCAGAGGATCAGCAGTTGGCGGTGGAAGGCGTGCAAGCAACTTGTTGAACTTGGCTTCAAGTTTGGTGTCAAAACGTTGCTCAAGGCCTTCGATCTTGTCAAGTGCCTACCAAGCCGTTTGTTGACGTCCTCTGAGTTCTTCAATACAAGCGTGGCGAATTTAGTGTGCATCTGTTTGTTCGTCAAGTTCTCCCATTCCTCGTCGGATCCTGCCATGGTTAGTAGAAAACAGGAAACAAATCACAAGAATATGTTCCTAGCAACTACTATATGTGGATGGGAGGACGCAATCCGTCAAACCAAAATCAAAACTCTTACAAGTTCTCACCAAGTAGCAGGAGATGACTGGCAACAAACGGTGTCAATGCTTGCTGAAGATTAGATGAAGTGATTGCCAGGTGGATGTCACAACACACGGTGTAGAATTCTGTGGAGCTTTGGGAAGGCTTAGCAATAATCAAATCAGGAATGCAAGTTGAATAAATGCTCAACGATGGTACTGTGATGGTCCTGTGCTAGACCGTACTAGAGACGCGAGCCTAGAACACCAATGAAGTCACGGCACGGAAACAACAGGCAAAAAAAGGAGAAACAACTTCTAAAGGGAAACTGAGGACGATTTTTTTTTTTGACAATTTTCGCTGAAAAACAGGTCTCGCTAGAGGGCAGACAACCTCTGAGGTCAGGCGAGTACTGTAGCTCGATTTTTCTCTCGAAAGAAACAGGTCTTGCTAGAGGGCAGACAACCTCTGAGGTCGGGCGAGTACTGTAGCTCGATTTTTTTTGCTACAGCAGATCGCGAATTGAGAAGACCAAAACTAACAGAACTCTTAACAAACTCACGTAAGGTAGGGAAAGATTGCTTCCTTTATAAGCAAAAATACTTGGAAGGAAAGAAAACACCAAAACAAAAACCCTAACCCTAATTTCTGGCGGTGGCTGAAGTGATGGCGGTGGGAAGGATGGATGCGATCAGCGGAGATGGTGTGGTGGCGGCGGAAATCGGGTGGATCTGCAGGCGGCGAGGTGATGCGGCAGCGGCGATGACTAGATATGAACAGAACTCGAAACTCTACAGGAACTAGACGCTAAGACCAGCAACTCGACACGACGATGCAGACGAAAACTCAACGATGCAATGCACTGAAAAGAAAATGCGACAGGTTTAGACTTATTTGTAGGACAGGATGACCTAACCCTAATTGTATTTTTTGGCTTTTTCGTGGACTGTAGGTATGAAGATGCAATCTAATATAGTAAAACAGTAAATCTCACCGAGCAACCTGAAATCTGATACCACTTGATAGAGGCAAAGGTGTCTGATCTTTCGATGAGATGAGATACTACGATTTGGGTGGCGTCGACGTTGACGATCCGACTACAAACGTGCGAGGACGTTGCGCCTTCGCAATCGCTACACCAACTCCGGGAGGTTATTGACAGTGCCGTAGCACAGTCGACCCAACCACTCAGGTCTAGCTCCTGCAATCAATCGAGAACAAGCAAGAACTAAGATTGGCAATCAAGATATTGCGAATAAATATGAATGATTATACTGAAGTGGGGTTTCGAAAGGCGGTCTTGATCTGGTCGATTTGTCACAGACGAAGTACGGCGAAGTTGCAACAATGGCTAACTTTCAACTAAACAAAACCCAGGTCTAAACGATGCCCTAGGGGCTGTATTTATAGGAGAAAAGAGGGGATTTTCGTCCAGCCTAGGTGGGCTGGGCCAAAAACCTTTCTAAGTCATTTTCTCCTATTAATACGGACTCTAAAAGTTGCCCATAAAGGCGGATGACGAAAATACATGGGCCTGGCCCAAAAACAAGGTGACGCGGCACCATATAATGCTATGGATGAAAATATGAAGTGCGATCTTGAAGTATTTCGTCCATGTCTCCATTTGTAGCGTCATCTCCGCTCCTTGCATGCTTGCTACCATCTCCATGAATCATCATGCTCCAATGATTGTCCTCCTCTTCCTTGCTAGGTCCATTGTTCCTAAGAGTGACAAACATATTCGATTTAGGCAGTAGCATATTCTCATGTATATTTGAAATAGTTCCTAGGAACGGAAGTACCTGATAATTAAGTTGACGCGCACAAGCTCGAGTAATAGCTCCTTTTATAGTTGTAGGACTAGTAGTTGTAACTGTAGGTGGGATGTCCTCATCAATGCTCCATGGTATGTTTAAGACCATCAAAATAATAAATAATTTTAACATTGACCTTGAGCAACGCAGAACACAAAACAATAAACAACGAAGTCTAAGTTTATTCCGAATTTCCTATGCATTGGTATTTTATAGTGGAGAGACAAGAGCGTGATTTTATGGTGCGTACCGTCATGAGAGACGAGGGCAACGACCTGCCAATACTGGAGGTGAAGCGGACGATACGGTGTCGAAGGTGAAGGGAACGTGCAGCTGAAGAAGGGGGAGAGCGGGTTCCAATGCCAGAGATCTCGGTCCTGCCACTACCAAAGTTCTTGTACCGCATAGCTGCCCGTGCTACATATCTAAGTTGCTGCTGCTACCAATCGATACGGAAAAATGAGGTTTGATTTGTCCTCCCACTAGAGTTATCCGACGAAAAGAGAGTTAAACTAGATTTCACGTCATACCCACAACATCAACAACAAAAAATTGTCTCTCGCCATTTCCACGCCTCCTCTGCCGTGTGTACATCATTTCCTCATACGCTCGTCTCAACAAGTTTTCACGGAAACGGCGGATTCAACCGTTCTCAACCATGGTTTCATATCATGCCGAGACACCAAACAGTATTTTTTTTCACATCCACTAGACGCGAGGAACCAAACAGGCCTAAAGTGTCACGTCATTCTTGGCCCAGCCCAGATGCTGGTAAAATCCAACACCTAGACGACCGGCCGCGGCCGTTCCACGTCCCCTGCTCCAGCCGGCGGCCCTCCGCTCGCCGTCGTCCTTCCCTCCTCCGCCGTCCGCTCCGGTGAGCTGAACCGAGTAACCGTACCAGCTAGCCACCACGTACTAAGCTGAGCGAATTCCAGTGGTTTCTGACAGAGCAGAGCCGCATGGAGCTGAGCCAGCTGAGAAGCTGTAGCTCCGCCACACTCCGGCCGGCCTCCTCCCTTTGCAGCCGCCGCGGGCCTCCATCCAGATCGTTCTTCCCGCCGCAGCCTCCTCCGCCAAGCGTGAGTGCTTGCTTAACTTCACCTCCCTCTCGTATTCGATCAACGCTGTCTGTGTAAACTGCTCGCTTCTTATCTTGAAGCAAGAGGACAGGATACGCAGCAGGGCGATGCGGCGGCAGCAGGACTGGGTGGGGGACTGGGTCCGGAGCAACGACACGCTCGTCCGTGGCCTGCCGATCGTCGTGGGCGGCGCCTCGCTCTTCGCCGTCCTCCTCAACCGCGCCGTCTCCGGCATTGCTGCCGTCTCTGACGCCTCCAGGTCTCCCTCTACTGTGCAGAGCCACCATTTCATTTTGCTAACGTGTTTTTGGTTTCCTCTACTCTTAACTCTTGCGGAGTTCTTGCCCAAATTGCTCAGTTTGTTCCCTTGTTTTTGTTGTCCAAACAGTTCGCAGTCGAGGGCCGACATACTGACTCTTGCGCTCTCCGTAACTGACATTCTTGCCGGTCTTGTTTGGGGCGACACTAGTTTTCGCACGTTCGACCGATAGGTAACGAACGCACGATTTCCGACATCCCGTATTAGGAAAGAAAAATAGTTTCTTAATTGGGTGCGCGTGGCGGCGTGGGCGGACGTGAGAGCAGGATTAGTTTCCGTGTGCCAGCGTCGGATAATCGATCGACATGCATAGAAAAATCTAGATTTAGCATGTTCTGCATGCATGCGCACTAGCGTATGGATTTGGTGACGTTAGCTGGATTCTCTCCTAATTCGAAATTTCAAAACGTTTTATCTCCCAAAAGACAAATTCGATTAAAAAACCGTTTTCACCAATAAATCGGTTGCGACGAGATCTTCAAAACAAGATCCCATGTTGATATATTTTGACAACTTTTTTTTTCGAGCTAAAAGTTACCAACCATACAGTACGTGGGTTACCAACGGTAAAAAGATAAAAAGTTACCAACCTCAAATTATATCGAGTTTTCGTTCGACATCCTGATGAACTACATTATCAACAACTTAGTAACTATGTCATCGTACCCCTTGGTAAATGCATCATCGCAACCCCTTGGTAACTACATTGTCAAAACCTTTGGTAACTATGTCATCGTACCCCTTGGTAAATGCATCATGACAACCCCTTGGTAACTACATTATCAACACCTTGGTAACTATGTCATCGCACACTTGGTAAATGCATCATCGCAACCCCTTGGTAACTACACTATCAACACCTTGGTAACTATGTCATCGCACACTTGGTAAATGCATCATCGCAACCCCTTCCTTGATAACTACATTATCAACACCTTGGTAACTATGTCATCGCACCCCTTGGTAATGCTCATCGCAACCCCTTGGTAACTACATAATCAACACCTTGGTAACTATGTCATCGCACACTTGGTAAATGCATCATCGCAACCCCTTCCTTGATAACTACATTATCAACACCTTGGTAACTATGTCATCGCACCCCTTGGTAACTACATTATCAACACCTTGGTAACTATGTCATCGCACACTTGGTAAATGCATCATCGCAACCCCTTCCTTGATAACTACATTATCAACACTTTGGTAACTATGTCATCGCACCCCTTGGTAAATGCATCATGACAACCCCTTGGTAACTACATTATCAACACCTTGGTAACTATGTCATCGCAACCCTTGGTAATTGCACTATCAATACCTACTCAGCAGCACCTCGGTAACTACATGATCGCACTCCTTTGGTAACTACATTATTCAACACCTTGGTAACTATGTCATCGTACCCCTTGGTAAATGCATCGTCGCATTTTTATGCTAGTAGAAAGTGGTAGTTCCTTTCTCTTCAAATTTTTTTATGAGTAGAAAGTGGACCTTTTCTGTTCCCCACCCATTTTTATTTACCCTAAAAACCATTGTCCCAAAAAGGGAATTGCAAAAATATACTTGGTATTTTTTTAACGCAAAAGTCGAATATTTTTATCTTTAGCGCGTAAAGGGAATAGTAAAAAGGAAATATAAAAATTGTACTATGTATGTTTTTTCAAACAAAAGTCGAATCTTTTTGTTTTTGGGCGTAAAGGGAATAGTATTGAAACAAAAATGGGTGGTTTCCCCACCCATTTTTAAATACCCTAAAAAACCACTGTCCCAAAAAAGGAATTGAAAAATTATACTAGATGTTTTTTTGCAAGAAAAAATTCAAGTCCTTTTTTAGTGCGTAAAGGGAATAGTATCGGACCATAAACATTTAAATTGTGCCATAATATTTATGATCGATTGAGAAATAGCAAGCCTAACCATATATTTTTATACAAAATACATGTTCCATGACAAGAATTTATGGAAAAGGGAATAGTCCAGCCAAAAAAATATATTAAAGTAACAAAAATTAAACAAAAAAGGGAATAGAGAAAAGAGATCAGAATTTTTTGTGCATGTGCATTGCTACTACAAAAGGGTCACGTCCCATCAAAATGCATGCCGAAATGCATGTCTCAAATCACTGTTCGCATGCATGCATGAGCAAAGAGAAAAAAAACTGTATAGCTAAGCTGTGTACGCATGCACGACCGAAGAGCTACTCCCATGCAGTAGCAGTGTAGCCAGAAAAATAAACAGGAAAGAAATGAGGCGGGGCCGCACTGCATGTGTACAGTAGGTGAGAAGGGAAAAGGTTTGTCCGTCCCTTGGTAACTACGTTGCGTGCGGCCACGAGACCAAGTCTTCGTTTGGAAAAGGGAATAGGACAGAGGGGACCAGTCGTGCGGAGAGATCGAGCGAGCGCTCGCACGAGCGAGTAAAAGCAATTTCGTCTTGTTTGGCTGTCCATCCGGCCGAAAACCATATCTCCGGTGAGAATTCAGCATCTTGTATCATCTGTCCTGGCTTCTTAATTAGTAGAGTAATTTGTCCATGCTTAAAATTATATTAGGTGGTTCCTCGAGGCGTGGAATGCAAACGAGTAGATCCAGATGTATCAAGCTCTGCTCTTCATGAACTACTTTGGTAATTTGTTCTACTCATGCGCAGTGTCTTGTTTCATTTTGCACGATAAACTAACTAGATTTTATGTTGTCAAGCTGAGGATGCTTTCAGTATAAAGTGACTTCATTAGAACTTGACCAAACCAAACTCACCAAGTTTTGCGTATCCATATGTTTCTTGTTCTGTGCTTGATTGATATGAAGGAATTCTTGTTGAGAAGCTAGATACCACTTATTTTTCTTATAAATAGGACATGGGATTCCCTTACGGCTGCAACTTGTTGCAAATCATTGGTTGTCGTGTATGGAGGTATTTGTGTTCTTCAAATTGGGATTGCTGCTAGCTCTCCAGAAGATGGTAACGCAGTTAATGTGGATGCACAGAAGTTCATCCAAGGTTCACTTTACACAAGTGCCACGGAATCCAAGAAGCGTGAGTGTCTCTTCTTCTATGAATGTGTTTGTGCTTGTTTTCAGAAATTTCATTGTGGTTTTCTTGCAGAATCTTATCTAGCAAATCTTGCTTTATATCCTGGAAGAACTCAGGTGTCATTTCTACCAGCTAACACGCAGGTGCTAATTAATTTTAGATATTTTTGATTTTGGTCACAGCCTAGCAGGGAAAAACTGTGGGTCATGTTTACACATGATTGAATTCAAAATGTGAATCATCTGGTTATCTAAAATTTCGATTGCGAAGATTTTTATAATTTTTCTTTCCTCTGCAGGCTCTAATACTGCAGCCAATTGGCGATAAAGGAATCGCAGTTATTGGCGGTGACACTATAAGGGGATTCACTAATCTTGATCAGGTACACTGTGTCTTTGAATATTACCTTATTTAGTATATTTGTGTTCAATACTCGAATTCGTAATGTCACTTAAGTATGTTCTCATCTATAAATTACTACAAGCTACAGAACACCCCGCATACGAGTAAAAGTAAGACATAACTTGTTTGAGAATTCTTCAAGTTATGCTTCTTTGCAGGCATGGATTGCAATGGTTGCAGACAAGTTGGATGCGACATTATCAAAATCTTAAGCTCGCATTGCTTGTTGGATGTCCCTGATGTGGCCATATACCATTTTTACAGAATCTGAGAATTCATCAAGGTACATGTGGAAGCTGAAACCTGTACAAGACTGCAGAAAATCATTTCTTGGACCCAAGCATACAGGACCGGGTATTTGCAAAATTATGTGTGATTCCATTGGGTCTGGTTAAGTTTGACAGACATTTTACAGGACTATAATGTGTCGAACGGCTAACAACACGCATGACCCTATGAGTTAAAATTTACCGAAATAAACTGTAAATGATGATGCTCTGCATACATGCACTGGGGAAAAGAACACAGACGAGAGGCACCATTTGTACATGACAATTAAATCAACGAAGTGATGTAAGATAGTAGCAATTATAGTTCTCTCTAAAATCTGTAAACGCTGGTTTGGTCTTGCCCTTGAGCTGAACCATTTTGTTTTCTATAGAAAAACAAGGCCTTATGGGTTTTTCTCTAAAAATAATAATTGCATAATCTTTTCATGATCAAGAATCATCTGCTTTTATTTTTCCTGAATATTAGAATCCTCTTCGTCTTGTTGTGTAGGATTATAGTGCACCTCTAAAAATGGCACAGGAGAATCATCTAGGCCAAGCAAAAGGACACAAGTAAAAAACACATGCCTCAAATAGGTAACCGTACCAACTAAACCAATATAATATTGGAAAGAAGAACAGAAAAACACATAGGTAACCATTTAAGTAGCTATTGACTCTGAATACGGTAATTGCAATTTGTGAGGCATATATATGCTGCCAACTACAACATTTGTAGGTCATACTTAACAAGATAGTTCAGAAAATAAATATTCAGTAGTTCGGTCTACCAAATAAGACCGAGAGTTGTATCACCAGCAATGATGCTAGTATGAGCTTATGCTTGAAGAGTCAAGGTATTGCAGGTCAAAATTAACTTACTCCGTAGCAACATCCATGGCCTAGGCTGAAAACCGAGTTGGCACAAAAAGCTCTAGCTAAAATTTACAGGTACGTAACACATACTACCACCCCTGTCCTAAAATATAAGTCATCTTAGTAACAAAAATACAGTACTAACTTGCTCACCTGCCAGAAGCACAACAGCAATGGCCATAGATATGGTAAACGAGGCCACAAACACACCGCGAACCACAAGGACCTTTCACATATCCACTGGCTGTTGGCGTCCAAGTGCGAGTAGTGAGATGGTATTGTCCAACATATTTCTCCCGAGGATCGAGACTGTATTCCCCAACATATCTCTCCCTTGGATGACGACCTACAACGGTATCACCTTCAATAGTCGGCATCACCTTATGACCGGTTGTTATACTCCTCCCGAGATCAGGATGGGGGGCTATCGTCGTTCCGGCATCGAGGAAGATGGTGTTGCCGCCGATGTTTGTTACGGGCACAACCTTGTCTAGGATGGGATCAGCTAGTTTGTAAACTAGCAAGTCTGTTGACTGCATAATGATCACTAATATCTCCGAGCCGCATTCTGCCAGTTCGAATTGACAGGGCATACTCCATGGAAGCGTGGCAATCGCCTTTGGTGGTGGCAACGAAATTAGCGAACCGCCGTCTTCCTCGCATCGAAGCGGCGGACCGATCTGGAAAACCTGATCCGCAAGGGCATTCACGGAGAACTGTATCGCGTATAGCTTTCCTTGGAATGATATGACCCTGCTGCTACACGGACCAAGGCTCCATGACGGGGAACTCCATTGCTTGTCCTTGGTGGTGGCGAAGAGCACATGCTGGGAAAATAAATGCGTGATCATGACCGTGGCGACTCCATCCACGCCCACGCTCAAGCTGACGGTGATGCCATCGCATACCCAGGAGTCAAGCTGGAATCTCCGGAGTCCAGCGAGAGGCGGGAGCGGCGGGAGCTCGGCGACGTCGCCTGTGAAGGGATGAAGGAGACAGATGGTGAGGGGTTTCATTAGGCCTTCATCTTTCCCCAGCAGGAGAAGGCCTTCGACCGTGCTCATGACCCGGTGGTTCGCGAGAAGCGGAAGCCGAGGACGGACGAATGCTCCGGTGGAGAGATTCAAGAATCTTCTTTTCTTGTTGTCGTCGTGGGGGTGGAGTCCGTGCCCCTCGGGCAGTATCATCCACCGGCGCGGGTGGAAGCGAGGGTCGGTGATTCCACGGCCGCGCGGGCAGATGGTTGCGGACCGCCAGTAGGTGCCGACGGCCCGGAAGCGGACGTAGTCCAGTAGGTCGCCGGCCAGCACGCGGCGGCCGACCAGCTGAACCAAATCTTCATGGAGGGACGCCCAATGAGACATGTCGCCGCAGCTGATGGCCGACGCAGCAAACCACGGGCTTTTCGCTTTCGCCGGCGATGACCTCGATCGATCACAGATCAAATACTGCGCTAAGCAAAGAGATCGATCCGTTGTTCTATTTTTTCCCTAGCGCGCGGAACCTTTTCCTTTAGGATTAGCGCGCGTGCACCAGGAGGAGTCCTAAACGCAGACGGCCCGGATGCGAACGTAGTCCAGCAGGTCTCCGGCCAGCACGCGGCCGCTGACCAACGGAACCAAATCTCATGAAGGGATGCCCAGTGCGAACGGAGCTGGTGGCAATTGGCCGGCGACGACATCGATCGATCACAGATGAGTAGTACCAGCGAAATAGTGTGTCATGTAGATCGATCCGGTGTTTACCCTAGCGCGTGGAACCAATCAGGAGTTTCGCAAAAAAAAAAGGTTTTAATCAGGCTGCCATGAAGGGTCTTTTTTTTTTTGATAAGGAACTCCTAGTATTCCAATTAAACTGCGGACACGACACAGTCGTCAGCCACTGCACGGGTTACATCACTCGGAGGGTCAGAAATCCACACAGCATGGTTTCCGAGCACCTCACTAGTACCAATTTTTGCCAACACATGCGCTGGATTATTACAGGAACGAGGTTTAAAGATGACCCGGTACTCAATGAACCCTAAGTTCAGCAAGAACTTTGCTTCGCGGAACAACGTTCCCAGGGGAGCTCGATCCAGCGAACATGAGGTGATTGCTTGTTTCAGACTCAGACAATCAGTCGAGAAGATGACGCGGCCCATCCCAAAGTGCTCCGCTAGCTCAATGGCTTTAATCTCCATGAAGGGTCTTTAACCGGCCGGGATATGGTCAATTTGAGCTTGGATTGTAACTGCATCTGGCCCGTCTGAGCTGTCGAATGTAACTTAGTTTTTCTTGGATGGTCGATCGTTTGCCCTGTAGAAACTTTGCAGCCTGCAGCTGGAAAAAAAACATACAGCAACACTGAAACCCTCAGGCAATGCATACAACAAGTTAACAACAGCAGTCCTTCCGGAAAACACAGCAATTTCACAAAGTTCACAGAAATCACAACGATGCAGGTTTTCCAATCCCTTAACACTTCCAGCTCATCGGTTAGCAAACCCCAACCAATCAGATCAGAAAATTTCACTTAATAGGTTAGCTATCAAGCGCCTACATGCCGCTTATCGAGGGCAGCATCTAGAGGTCAGAGATTGAGCAAACCAAATGTGAAAAAAATGTTTCACTGAGTCATGACAAAACTGTTCCTCTCTTACTCAGAGGTATATCCGGTGCTTCCACAGCCTCTTGTCTCAAGACACCAACAGTACCTCACACAATCGCTCGGCGTCCAGGAGTCATAGAATGGTCTCAACATCATGCGTCAACCAACGGTGTCTTTGCTTTCTTCCCGTGCTTCTTGCTAGTTTTTTGTCTTTTTTGCTTATCCCCATCGACATCTTTGTTTTGCTCACTACTTCTTTGTCGTTTTTTCTTATCCCCATCGGAATCTTCTTTCTTCTGCTCCCCGTTGTCAGTAGGCTCTGGCCTCTTCTTCGGAACTTCAGGGTTGTTGAGACGGGAGCCATATGCCATCTTCCGAACAAAAAAGCTCGCGACATCTCCATTGTCACGCTTCAGGAGCACAGCTTTTTGGAGTCGCCCGCTGGTGTCCTGAATGTTTCAGCAAAGTATTATAATATAGAGGGTTAATCGTGTACTATTCAGCGATTTAGACAAATAAGACCAGCCCGGCTACATGAAGGAACCAAACTATGAACTCAGCGTACCTTGGTCTCTTGGCCATCAAGCTCGTTAAATGCTTTCTCTGCCTCATCTATGTCCTTGAATAAAATACACGTAGAATAAAAGTCTCCACGAATCCTTGAATCAATCTGTTGAAAAGGAAAGAGAATAAATCATTAATACATGCATAAAAAAGGTCTACGGAACAAGCAGTGAAAGCTCTGACAGGACCTTCTCCTCGATGTTGGAACTCCCGGAGAAAATTTTAAGCAGTTCTTGAGAAGGAAGATAGACTGGAATTCTATGAGCAAGCAACTTCATCTGATCAGATTCAGGTACCTAGGAAATAGAAAAATAGTAAGGTGGAAACTTGAATAGCAATTGTGAGAATTAAGGATTTCGTTTTAACTCTTACACTATTCTCTGTGATTTCGATGGGATCATTAAATCCATGCTTAAGCTTTGCGATAACTAGGTTCATCGCAGCTTCTGCGTCCTTCAAACAATTATGTGGTTTTCCTTCTTCTCGAAGAGTATACCCACAAACAGACTAGAAGCACAAAAGAAATCAAACAGTTTAGTTTTCAAAGTTCGGCCAATGGATTCTATGGGAAAATATAAGAGAAGCGTCTGCCAGCTCGAATAGGGACGAAAAACCAAATCAAAAACAGGAAGGAAGTTTCTTACAATCATGCATATTTATGTGACGATATCAAACATTACTCTACAAAGTTATGGGAAAGGTGGGAATATCGACATGAGATCCCAAAGTAGTCCTTTTATGTCATGATTTGTCTTACATGCAAAATATGGCTTACTTGGCAGAAGAGAAAACACTGCTATATGATGCTCCTGTGACCATACCTTGCAAAGGCCGTTCAATGGAGCTGATGCAGTAGTAGGTAAATTGGCGTAACTAAAGATGTATGCCGTGTCAATGACTCGACTGTAATCAAACTTCAGAACTGAAATCAGAGAAAGGATAATAGAAACTTGAGTTAAATGCTGTCGAATGACAAAATAAACATGTCCAATGAACACAATACATGCATTGAATAACCAATCAAGAAGATTAGACATGATCTAATCACACCTTACCATATAAATCTCTATATAAGCTATGGCCAACCAAAATCTTCCCTTTGGCCAAGATTTTCTTCAATGATTTCTACAGAAGAAAAGGACAAATATAACCCCTGGAAGGAAGGAAGCATGAAAATATGCAAGAAATTTGTACAAACAGCACACTTGAACATCAACTAATGAGAATTTGACTCCTTCTAAATCCTTCTTAGATACACCAGTGATGTTTGTCCTATAGTCTGCAACAGTTTTCAAGGGATTTACAAGTTCATCCAACTTCACCTGGGGAAAAACAAACTTAGCGACAATGAATAAACAAATCGAATAAACCCAACCACAATTTATTTAGCAAAACAATATGTTACCTCCAGTTTGTTGTCAACAACACATACTCGCACAACGGCTTCCGTACCATCGCTGCAAAGGACCATCTCACAGTCAATTGCCAACATGGCTCCAGAGTTCATACTGCTGGAGAGTTTTCCTATCCGCATTATCTTCCACCCCTGCAAATAGGTAATGCCGTCCAAGATAGCAATACTTCAATGAAGTTACTAAAGTACAATAAGGGGATGAGACTACAAATTGATCTTGAGCTTTATAATTTAATGTAAGGGTATCTTTGGGTTTTGTATGAATAATGCTACACAATGTACAAGTACAGACGTGATCCAAACATAGCGATCATGAAACCTATTCTGGCCACAAAATTAAAATCTAATGTGACAGAAAAACGTGCAATAAATAGAAAATGCTGGATCATCATTTCTGAACATACAAAAGTAGTAGTATAATAAAGTTTTTACCTCTTGGTAAGATGGGAAGTAGTAATTTTTCCTGTATTCGGTGTGTGCCGTCGTCAGTTGAACAAGTTTCTGCATTTCGTATAATATACATCAATGCAATGGTAGACTGAACAATGTTTGACATCGTTGAAAATTACACGCACCAGCAACCCAATCGTCCACAGTAACCCTACATGAAGGCAAACATCACATTACCTGCTCGGGACAAATCTTGCCGGAGAACTCATTCATATACTGCTCGATAGCCCTCCGTTCCGCGTGACGCCTTACCAATTTGCTGAAATACTACAACCAAACGTACAGCCGCAAAACTGTCAGTGCCATGGTCCTGAAGCTTAAAAACAGCTGCACAAAGGCAGTGAACACAGTTGGCTGGCTCTCAACCAAAATATTAGTACCTTCTGAAAATCCTTGGAGAAGGTTACAAGGAAAGCGAGCAGGACGTCCTTGGTCCGCTTCTTGGGGTCGCTGACGGAGGCGCCGTACTTCCTGTCGTTCGCGGCCAGGAAATCCTTCCATCCCCCCTCGGCGCCCTTCAGCCCGTTCCTCTGCGTGAACCTCACGATCTCGACGAGCACCTGGGGAGAACAGAAGCAACAGAACGGGCACTCGGAATCAGCGGTAGGGATTCCAGAAGGGTTCTCGCTTGCTAAAGCTTCGAGCTTTTTACCTCTTTCTCGGCGCCGGCGAGCCGCTCGCCCATCAGACGGCTGCGGAGGGGAAAGGGTTGGTGGTGGTGGTGCTTAGTTTCTCCTTGGTCGGACTTCTCTTGCACGGCGGAGAGAGGAAACGGTGTGTCGGCGAAGAGGAAGTGTGGGAGCTCGGCGGCGCGGCGGTGTCGCGCTCGTGTGGTGAAGGCGGCGGCGGTCGGGCTGTGAGCGGCACGGGAAGAAGATGGGCATAAAAACGTTGTCTCCTGCTATTAGGGCTACTGATGAGTTGGCCCAGTTGGAGTGGGCTTGTTTGGGCTGAATTGCTGCGGCAGATAGGTAGGTTTCGTCATCTAAGGGCCTAGCGACGTCTGATGGAGAGCTTAGTAGCCTTGATCCCAAAAAAAACACTTAAAGAAAGGAGTATCATTGCATAGTTCAAAAAAAAAAGTATCATTGCAAAAAATAATACTTAGGGAGTATTGTGGCTACGGAAACAAAGAATATAAAAATCACGAAGATCTAAACTTCGTTGTGCTCCTTCATCTTGTTGTACTCGCCTCCGGTGGCCATTCTAGCATCAGTAGAGAGGAACAATGGATCTACGACTAGAGTGAGCTTGAATATTCCTCTATGTCATTAGTAACTATGTTCCAGCAGTAATGCATCGTAGTGGAATAAAAGTTCATAAGTTCTATTTTCGACCATGTGCGATTAATGCTTCCCACATCGAGGAGTGTTTGTGCCATCTAACAAATCATAGTCCCTAGATGCAAGGTGTGTCATCTGATGCTTCGGGCCTGTTTTAGCAATGCGGGTGGCAGTAGTGATGTCAAGCTTGGTTTGTCAATATAGTTAGAATGTTCTTTGTGTTCCATAGTTCTTCACCGTCAGTATGACGGTCAATATTTTTAGATGGGGGTAAAAGGATGGCCCCAATATATCAATTAAGAAAGATTTTAAGAGAATTTAAATAAAAAGATATATCCGGTCACCACTCTGATGTCAATAGTTCACTAAGAACGCTTTGCGCACAGGGTCACCCAAAGTGGGATTTTGCTTTTGATGTTCTCGAGTACGGCCAAGGGGGTCACGTGGTTGTTTCGGATTTCGGAAGGCACCAGGGTTACACTCATTCAAAATTCCCATGAAGTGATCGAGCAAGGTGACAGACACGGAGGCTTTGCGATTCGGAACCATCCGGCATTTTGAGCTAAACTAACACTAAGACTGTGTGTATGAAGTATGAACAAAGGTATGAGCAAAATCTGCATTCAAACGGCTGTAAAAACGCTGAAACATAAGGCCACGCGGAAAAAAAGATAGCCGCACAAACTGAAACAGAGACGTGTTAGTTTAACGAGGGAAGTTGGAGTGCAAATTGAGTTGCAAGATTAGCTGTCGACAATTTTTATCCCGTAACGGCGTACGCCTCCACGTCCAAAAACTCGATCGGATCGACGAGTCACCTTCAAGATAGGGCAGGCTGCTTACTCCGTGCAATCTCCATTGAGCTGTACCCCAAATCTCGTTACGGTCATCTGTGATGTCATAAGCCCTGGTCAGAACGCGGAGGTGCATCTGAACCCAGAATGCCTCCCGATTTGCTGAATTGACCAAAACTAACAGGCTGCTAACACTAGGCATGCGCGTTCGGACCTGGCTCGTTAGCTCCTCCTGGCCACCTTTGACATTGCAGAACAACCAAATCCATGCAGATTAACTAGGAGAAATCTGATGGATGGCACCGGCGTGGCAGCCTCTCCAAGCTCATGACTACGAGTTTGAAGCCAATCCTGCCCGCATGCATGTATGCATATCCAGCGAACGGCCAGCCATGATCTCGTGGCAAATAGAAGAATGTTATCGCCAGATCGATTAACCTTATCTCCTGCACCCTCATTGGTCAATGGATGAGCTAGCATGCTTAGCGGCGGCCAAATTGACCGGGAAAATTTAATAATAAGTAATAAAAGACTCGTCAAATCGTTCCCGCCATGTTCGCGTGCCCATCGTAACCATGGTCTACGGACGGCTGTCCGGAGAGAGCATTGACCAATGCCTCTTCCTGAAGCATGACGCCCTCATCACGCTACCTGAAGCGCGCGTGTTAGTGTCATGATCGCAGACTAACTAAGTAAGCACGAGAACTTACCCCGTGCCTTGAAAGACACGGAACATACTCGAAAACGAGTTTAATTCATGGTGACAAACTACAAGCACACCAAGACTAGCCATAGTGAAAGTAACATAGGTAGTATCATGCATGCCACGTTGGTAAAAAGATGAAGTGTCATTGTAGTTAATGAGGAGAGAGATGGCAGTGGTATCATAAGTAGATACCGTAACATAACGAATTCCAATGCAAGATGAGTGTGCATGCTAATAAATACACTAGTACTCCTCCGTTTTTATTTACTTTGCGTTCTAGATTTAGTGAAAGTCAAATTTTGTTAAGTTTGACCAAACATTATGAAGAAAATACCAACATGTACAAAGTATGACGTAAGCAAGGCGTAAATATTTTCACAAAAATGTAAGGCGCGGGTTTGGTGAAGACATTATCTTTCCGAAAATAACCCTCTATTTGCGGCAGAGTTACGCCAATGGATGCGTGCTTTTCTCTTGCTGCTGCGATCCGAAATTAATGCATCCAAACCGTGCATGCAGTTTTTTATTTGGAGATGAGCCAGCCTTGATTGGTTGCCCATGCGCCTGCATGGTTAACTGCACACGCCGGATGTGGCAGTGATTATGCTCACGAGAGAGCTTTCGCAGGGTAAAATCAACTAGAACCGCAAACCTGCAGTCCTCCTTAATCGGCGTGCCCAAACATATACGCCTTCCACATCGGAACGGAGGGAGTATATGATTAGAATCTCCATAAAGTGTATTTTCAAAATATATGTATTTGTTATTATATATGTTGATATTTTTTGCTATTATTTTGGTTAAACTTGATAAAATTTGAGTTTGACTTACCCAGAACGCGAAGTAAATAAAAACGAAGCGAGTATATGATATACCACAAATATGTTACTACCCACTATGTAACTAGTAATATAGACTAGTATCATATGCATGATACTGTCGGAGTATTGGTATTGGAGACAGGAGATGGGGGTCCTCTAGCCGAGGGTGAATCGTAGGGAGAAGAAGGTGGACGTCGTCAAGGTCGGGATCGAACACGGCGGTTTACCCAGCTTCAGGCTCCACGGCGATGGCGGAGCCCTACGTGCTGCTATACCTCACTATAAGGCGGATTCGCCGTGTTACAGGTTACAATGAGTAGATTAGATATAGGATGAGATGTCTGATGCGTCCAGAGTATGCCCTAAAGGCTTCCCTGGTCTGGCTTATATAGGCGGCCGGACCTAGGGTTACGGGAATATTGCGTGTCCGGCAAGTATTGGGAGTCCTAAACCTATCCGCCAAGTCTACCGCCTTCCGTCTTGGACTTGTCGGCGTCGTGGGCTTCGGCCTTGGGCTCTCCTTGCCGGCATCCACTTCCCTTGTCGACAGCTATCTGGGCCGCCCGGTAGGCCAAAGGCCTTGCCACCACTGCGGGCCACCCTGGACTAGCCGGATTACGCCATGTTGGTTGTACCCCCTTGTGATACGACCCCAACATTAGCCCCCAGGAGGGTCCGAGTTCTCCAGTTGCCGGCTTGTCTTCACCCTGTAAATGTTGTCGGTTTCTGAATAGCTTGGATCCTTCTGAAGTTGAATCAGGCGGCGATCCGACAAGAAGTAGCCGGAACATCGCCGCCAACATGGGTAAGACGGCTCTGACCTCCTGTCAGGAATCTTTCCCCTGTGCTGTCAAATTGATTGGACTGGTCAAGGCCTTCGTGACGTCACTGGGTCCACGACAGTTTGAAAACCAGTGCATGCACGATGATGGCCACCCCACTACGCGCGAGAATCGAGGCGCCGACGCCGCTCGTCGTTGCTCCGCCCCACAGATGGCGGACACGTGTCCCGCGTCGTGGCTGCACAACGCGTGCACGAATCTCGGAGCAATTTGGGGTAGTTAACACAGCGATCTTCTTGGAGCGGATTCACTGTGCCATTCCCTCCTTGCGCTTCGACTTCACTCAATCCTCCACGCCTCGCTCCCGCAACCACTCCGGTGACCTTGCGCTCCGGTGACCCGCGCCTTTCCACTCCTCTGAGCAATGGATTCCGGCGAGTGTTCCTCTTCGGCAACGGCGGGCGAGCAGAGGGCTGTGGGATCTGAATCTCTCGCGGCGGCGACAGCGGCGGCCCTCGACGTCGTCCCCTTGGCTTCCATGCCTCCCACAACGGATGCGGGCGGCGTTGAGCCTTCTTTCTCAACTCCGGTGCCCCCCATCGACCCTTCCACGGCCTTCCCCGATCCCTCGATGCGGGCAGAGGAGGCAGACGCGGCGGCGGATGCAGAGGACCTCCGCGACGAGCTCGTCGGAGAAGAAGGAGCGGCAGACCTTGGGTCTCGCTATTGGCTTCCGTCCTGCATGACGGATGTAGTGACCCAGCACACCACTGCATGTTGTAGTGTACAAGTCGTTGACATAATACTCACGGAAGGACCATTCCGTAAATATTACATCCTTCAGAGTAGTACAACAGAAACATAGTCGGTCCAAGGTAACACTATAGGATTACAACACTATTCAATACAAAATCTCGAGAACCTCCTTTACAAACAGAAGTAGGTCTCATGCAAATAAAACTCCCGAAAGACTCAAGTCGAAGCACTAAGCTGGATACCAGCTCTACTTCTAACTCCTAATCCACTACTGCTGTTGCCACAGCCCTATCTATCCATTTAGAATCTTCATGTCTGGAGTTGTGCTCCTCCATCTAACTATAGTTGTCATGTCCATAGGCTTTGTTGTCGACGTGTCCACCGTTGCACTATGGTCGCCACGTATCCGTTGGCTAAGTAGAGGTTGATTCCTTCAGGCCCACCAGGTTGATTTGACTCCTTGTCGAAGATCTCACCAATATTGCTATGGATTCCTGTCCTTCTTCTGTTGTCTCCAATTATCTAAGCAAGGGTCAACGGAGGAAAGAGTGAGCAACACGAGCGTTACTCAGCAAGTTCATATAATAGGAATGAGGTGTTTTATGCACTAGCTACCATCCATCCCAAAAGGTCATGGATGAACATGCATAACTTTGTAAAACATTTTTAGGAAAAGATTTATTTTATCTTCAGAAAACTATGCCCGTCATCGATTCACAGGTGCTAGGGCCTTGAGGAGCCTCCTTTCCTGCAGCGTTCGCCGTTCCTTCCTGGAACGTGGAGTAACATGTCACATTTTTACACTCTGCAGAGGTGCGTTACTTTACCCATAAGAGACCAACGCCTTGTTGCACAACCGGGCGAGTCTTTCCCGTCCACACTTCCTATGGTGTGGGGCCCAGTCGTTGATCCAAGCCATTCGCCGTGCTTCTCCAACAACCCCGCATGCCCACCCAATTCATGCATAGCAGAATCACCCCTGGTTCTACCCCTCACGATAGATACCTAGGTGTCCTCTTGCAGACCATCATAGACACCAGAGTCCGTGGGCATTAAGGGGTCCCACCCATGTGCATGTAGTCGCACTAGATCTACAGCGTACGGCTCTGGCTGCCCGTTGACATGCGAAAGGGAAAAGATCACAGATGACTTTCCCGTCCCATTCCAAGTCTCATGGTTAACGCTTCATTTTCGGCGCAAGAACGCTGACGGCATTGGTTCTTAAGTCCTAGGTAATACTTTCCCGTGCAAATGGAACCTCCACCAACCACATCATTCCATGGTTCCATCTGCCAGCCAACAATATATATATATAGCAATTCACATCATTCGAAGATAGTTTTTTTTTTCTTTTTCATGCAATGATAAACCATAGTATTTTTCATTTACTTTGGTAAACATAATCAAGTAGGACATGAGCAAGAGTGAACTTGCCTTTTTGACTGCAAGATTATGCAGCCAAGGTCTTCGATACAATAAAGACTCCAAAATCTGGAAAGAGCATCATTGGTCCGGTAAGGACTAATGTTTGAAGAAGCAATATGCTATTATGCATAAGTATGAGATGCATCGTCCTAAACCCCGTGTCTAACTCTCGATGCTTGAGGGTTGTTTAGAGTTTGGTGATTATTTTTAGATTTGTTTTATCTTCAAGTTTACTTCACAAGAAAGATGAATATAAACTTTTAATCCTAAAATATCATATTAAACATAAGAACGAAGTAAAACAATGTCATATTACTAAATGGTTATTTTAGGGTTGGTTAATATCATTTTTATGTTTGTAAAGAACATGTATTAACTTGAATTAATTAAAGAAGTGGTGTAGTATTATTATTCATGAATATAAAAATAATAACTTTTGAAGAAATAGATAATATATACATTTGTTGGTATTCTACTATGTAATTGTACTTATTTTATTTAATCAGGTTCTACTAGCTTGTACTTAGCTTGGTTTCTTTGGGATGAAGGATTTGTTTTTAGAGTAAAACATTTTGCATTGCTACATTAGTGTTTATGATCTTTTAAGTTGTTTCCTATTTTCTTTACTTAACTAAAATATAAGTGAAAGGAAATTAAGTAATAAATGAAATATGTGAAACATTTATTCAAAGGAACTTAGTAATTCAAAGTGTTGTTAGATTTTTTTTTTTATTCATTGAAAATGGTTATTAAGTAATAATAGAACAAATTTCATAACCTTAATAACTTCATTTTCAAAATTATGAAAAATAATCCTTATTAATTATTTTCTTAAATAAAGTATCATTTTAATTAATCAGTTATTGAAATAAAAATATTATATGGTATAGTGAAAATATATTTTGGAATATGAAGTGAAATATGTGAAACATTTTACATGAAATTGAAATATATTTAAATTAACATTTCAAATTTAACTTCATATTTGAAATAATAAGCAAATTGTTATTTCAATTTTAGAATGATTCAAATTAGTCAAACAAACATCTTATTTATACAAACAGATAAATTTTATTTTTCTGATCATTTTGGTATATTATTTGTATTATTCTGATTTTAAATGATTTAGTTATGAATTTCCAAAGTTTAAATTCAATTTAAACAATTTCTGGATTTTATTTAAATTAAGTTGGTCCCACCTGTCATTGTTTTAATAATTACCAGAATCGATTTCCTAAATAATTAAATTTCTGACAGTGGGGTCCACCTGTCATATTTCTATTTATTTTAAAAAGAAATTCAGGGAAAATCCTGATTGGTCCGCTGACGTCATGCTGACGTCAGCAATGGAGCTGAGCTCCTGCCGATCACGAATTTGACACATTCGTTTGATTTGAGATGAATTTGGGTATGTAGTAAGTAGCGCGAGGTAGTGCGGACCATCTAGTGGTGGCGCCGCTCCGAAATGGTCACCGGAGCTTGCACACGGCGAGCTCCCGCGGCGGCCGGAGATGGCGCACGGTGTGGCGACGAACCCCTTGACGAATTGGCACAAATTAAGGACATGGGAAGATGCGTATTCTCACCACGAGCACGTAGAACTGCTCGACGAAGCAAAGCGTGGATGGACGGCGACGCATCCGTGATCGACAGCCGGCGGCCGGAGTTGGAGACGGCGAGCTCGATTCCGTCGATTGCTTGCTTCCCAGCAAGCACAACTCGACGAGGACAACGCATAAGTCCCGGCGGAGCTTCCCAGCAGCTCACAGAGGCACGGCGTGGCCGGAATCGGCAACACACGGCGGCGGCCCGACGAGCTAGGGTTAGGATTTCCGGTCGATTCTCTGGGAGAGAAAAAGAGAGAGAGGAGTGAGGCGATAGAGAGTGAGATGGGGACGGCTCTGGGGTCTTATCCGCGAGAGCAAGCAGGCAGGGAGGAGGTGGCAGCGCGGCGTCGGCCTCGTCCTTCTGGCGCGAGGAGGAAGAAGAAGAAAGAAAAGAAAAGGCCATTTTCTGAAAAACCCCCTGGACTTTCATGGAATTGCAGAATCAGTGCAAACAGGCCCCTGGCTCCTGTTTTAAATGATTTGAGGACTTGTTTGTGATGATTTTAATTACAGAAAAGCCCCTGGTTGTGTAGGGTTACATTTTATTTATGATTTCAACTTATAACTTTTAATTTTGATGTATTTTGAATTCATTCCATATTTGGAATGAATTAGTGTATATTTAAATTTATTTCCTTTTACAAAATGTGTAGAATTTCAAAAACAAGTTTCTTTTAAACTTGGATTATAAATATTTTGTGTGTTTTAAATTCATTAACCACTTAAAGTAAATTTGAACATATTTGGAATTATCTCTTTTTAATAAAATTTATAGTTTATAACCTCTTTTCTTATTGTGTACTTATATAACAATTGATTTATTTTGTTATGCTTTTTATTTGTGGTTTTATATTATTTCCAAATACTACGGATAGTTTCTTCCTTGTCTTCAGCTCCAGATAAATATTCAAACTTGTTCTGAGTGCCTTATTGATTTCTGGACAACATCAAATTGTGGTCCAGCAATACAACATGATTTACTTACTGTGGTGACTACAAAGAGTATACACAGTGTTTCAATTCAAATTCATGCCAAGCACAAAATATGGCCCTAGTGGCTTTGGCTTGTGATACCTGACAATTAAATCATGTGAAAACATGATCAATTGTCTGTGGATACACAAGAGAAGATATCCTGCCTAAAGTCAGGTCTTATGGTAGGATAAAGGGGTAAAATGATGAGAACAGAATCTTGCTTAATTCCATAGCTCATTCTGATGATCAAAAGGATGATATACTCCTTTGAATAAAATAGATGATATTGTTTCTGTGGAAGCAAGTTGCCAAAACAATTGCTAACTAAGTAGTCCATGTGGTTCCATTTACCACATGTCCAGATTTATCTCCTCTTGAGAATGAATCTTGAATAAGCCAAATGGTCATGATGAACTTGTGAACCCTCTCTTATGAGACATGTCCACACTCACAGGAATTTGAGAGTTAACTCATGTGATGATTACATATGGATGATGATCATATGGTTTTGTGCTTTGGCTTTACTTTCTCCCTGATAATCATACTCTTGGAGAAATACCATGTATTATCTGTTCTTTTGTTTATTTGTATATGACACTCAATTGTTTGAGCATACAAAAGTGATTTGTTAACAAGGTTGCAAAGCTTGTCACCCAACTACTTCTATATAACACAAACATTGGAATATCACACTATTTCTTGAGAAATTAATAAGAACATAACAGATGCAAGAGTTCCCATTGTCTCTGTGATAGATTGGCATAGCACTACTATGCATATCTAATCAATCCTTCTTCATAGTCTTCTTGTTGCTTTACCTCTTTTCTTGAGATGCTTCCCTGGTTGAATAACTTCAAGAAGATTAGGAGATAAGAAGTTAAGATTCACTAGATAAGGTGAAAAGATCTTTGTTAAGATTTTAGGTAATTCAATTTGTCTGTAAGACTAGAATGATTTCCATCTACTAGAGATATGTCTAACATATAAGGTTAGACAAGATGATACCTAAGAATAACTTGATTTATGTTACACTCTTGAGGTAATGTTTTGATGTAACGAGATATATTCCCACTGGGTTTAATAATTTTATCGAGTACCTCTCTGCCCAAAAATAGGTCTTAAGCCAAGATCATCTCAAAGTTTGTAACGCTCAAGTCGATGATCTACTTCAATTCCACCAACTCAAGTGAAACTTCAATCACTTTGTGTTTTAAAATTATTTGCGCGAAAATTCTTCGGATTTTCTGATGCATGAATGCAATGCACACTTGTGTGTCCACTCTAATTTGGAACTCTAAATCCTGGGATGTTACAGTCTCCCCTACTAAAACAAAACTTCGTCCTCGAAGTTCGCACTCTCTACGTTTCGGATTGAAGATGAGAATTATGAATAAAATAGCAGTTATCGAACTCCATGTTGATCTTTGATGGAGATAATTGGTGTATCCCCAAATCCAAAAATGTCCCTTGAATCCTCATCTAACTTAGTAACGGTCAACTGCCCTTTTCATGGACTCCATGAATCCTTCTGGTACAATCCACTCTTGGATCTCTTTTCCTGCAAACTCCTTGGATCAAGACTTTGTTTAATGCTTGTTGGTTCTACTAGTAATCGTATCAGGACTTCTCACTTAATAACTAACCTCTTATTTGGAAAATATTAAGGATTTAAATAAGTCTCACTAAGGTATATATTTTATAACTCTTTCAGAAAACCAAAACAATGTCACAGAACCTAGTCCAATCTCATAAGGTTGACATTGAGGTTTACTACTTAGGACTAACTTAGTGGAGTCTTCTTTTTCTCGTGTCATCTGGAATCTTGATGAAACTCTCATCCTAGTGATGTAAAGTGGTAGTGTGGTCTGTACTACTAAAAGATTTTGTTAACACATTTTCTCCGTCATACTCTTGGTTAGAACCAAAGAATGACCCTTCAATAGCAAAAGTAGTTCAACAACTTAGTTTTGTTAATCTATTGACTAAAATAGTTCAACAACTTGGTTTTGTTAATCTCCACTTTGTTGAAGAATGTTAAGAAAGAAACTTTTGCAAAATGGTTTGCAGAAAAGGTACGTTATGTCTAAATTGGTATAGGTCGTTGGTCATCTAGTCAAAACTCTGCTGATATAACAACTCTTCATCTGTCTGCTGCTGGATCTGATTCCTTCATTTTGGTTGATCAGACGATATGTTTCTTCAATCTGGTTAGTTCAACCTCCATCAGAGTCCTTAAACTGAGGATGTCAATCATATGTCCATCGATCCCACTATATATATTGACATTGATTAGGCACTTACTTCACTATTTCTCCACATCACCCGTCTCTGTTGGTCACCTTCCAACTAACTATCTCCATGGACTCTCGGCAATCCACGAACTTATTTCCCATGATTCTGATATGTGTCCGTTGTAACATTGAACGTTGGAGTAATACCCCTTGATCTCGATGATACAACTATCTTGCCTTGCTTAAATATCATACTTTGTTGTTGTCCTCTAAGTATTGAATTTGTTGTTTCATACTCCTCTACCACCAACTTCATGACTCTTTTAGACATATGAGTCATGTACTACTTCTTCTTGATCTTTTTCCAGAGTTAAATTGTGCCTTATGACTTCCAACACCCATTTCTTCCGTCAAGTTACGACAACTTCCAACTATATATGACTACATACTGCGGCTTCTTCCATCGTTTTTCAGTTCTCGCTTGATATCCTTCACGATATCATCGTCATTCTTGTGCAAAACTGGAAATTTTACTGTCCAAATCAAAGATTTGTCACGACAAGACTTGTTATTTAGATCTTCCATCTCATAATTCTCCTACCTCAGTAGAGTTTCTCATGTAGCTTTCCTTTCATCATCTTCGGTAAGCCCTCTTCCACATGGTGATGATATTCTTCCTTGATCTATCGTAGTTCCTCCATCCTTCCATGTTCTGATGATGCTGATCTCCAATCCAAATATGATGTGGATTGTGGTCCATCACCACGTGTAGCTTCGTTTACCTCGGTCATCTTGACTTCCATCTCTTCAAAAGCTTTCATTGTTGTTTGAAACTTCTGTGAACACGTCTCTCCCTTACACGAGTCCTATCTACCTCTAGATTAGTAACATGAAGAAAAGAACTCAATGTGACAATCATGCCATTGTACATCAAATTCTAACTTTATGTACCAACCTAGCCAATCAAAAATCCAATAAGATCCAATAAATCGCAAATGCAATTATATATCAATCATGCAACATAAGCCCGTAAAATAAGTAGTACCTTGAGTAAAAACATCTCAAGTACCCAGGCTTAGATGCTATACACTACAAGATAGGTTTATATCACCTTATAATCTTATTCTAACAACTCTTTGACTCGGTAATTACCCCAGTTGACCATTTGCAATGGAGTAATACAAAGACAAAGTACTCAAAGAGTGGTTGTGGTAAGGCTTTGTTTCCTATAGAACTAAACTCCATGTAGCTTGGATCTTCCGTTTGACTATAACATCTACTTGCGAACATATCTAGATCCTTCATGAACTTACTCATGGTACATCAGAGGTAGTAGTGTAGCTTCCGTCATTGTTTATGCCATCTCCTAATTACTTATCAACTTATACCATACTCAGGTGAATCCCCTTTGATCTCTATCATTAGGGTATTAACATACTCTCCATAGTTGACTGACGATGATTCTTCACTATCATCAAACATCTTCTGACTTCCTCCATCACGAACTTATGGTAGTGTTCTACTTCATAGGATAGGGCTATCAATGATACCATGTAGGCAACACTAACTTGGATGCACTCTATTTGGTGTAACAACTGATACGAAACAGTTTTAACTGGTCATACCAAGTTGAAAAGAAATAAGGTGAATATACCTATAGAATAGTAAATAAGAATATCTACTCCAGTTGGGTAAGGAAATGTGTATACAAATATGACAGTATTATTCTCAAGTGAATAACCATCATAGTTGTAGTAATATATAGTTTAGATAAATATGATAACTTCCTATAGTCTTACCAACCTACAAGTCTCCTAAAAGGGTTTTAATCCTAAGGTCGTTCGCTCTGATACCACCTGTAGTGACCCAGCACACCACTGCATGTTGTAGTGTACAAGTCGTTGACATAATACTCACGAAGGACCATTCCGTAAATATTACATCCTTCAGAGTAGTACAACAGAAACATAGTCGGTCCAAGGTAACACTATAGGATTACAACACTATTCAATACAAAATCTCGAGAACCTCCTTTACAAACAGAAGTAGGTCTCATGCAAATAAAACTCCCGAAAGACTCAAGTCGAAGCACTAAGCTGGATACCAGCTCTACTTCTAACTCCTAATCCACTACTGCTGTTGTCACAGCCCTATCTATCCATTTAGAATCTTCATGTCTGGAGTTGTGCTCCTCCATCTAACTATAGTTGTCATGTCCATAGGCTTTGTTGTCGACGTGTCCACCGTTGCACTATGGTCGCCACGTATCCGTTGGCTAAGTAGAGGTTGATTCCTTCAGGCCCACCAGGTTGATTTGACTCCTTGTCGAAGATCTCACCAATATTGCTATGGATTCCTGTCCTTCTTCTGTTGTCTCCAATTATCTAAGCAAGGGTCAACGGAGGAAAGAGTGAGCAACACGAGCGTTACTCAGCAAGTTCATATAATAGGAATGAGGTGTTTTATGCACTAGCTACCATCCATCCCAAAAGGTCATGGATGAACATGCATAACTTTGTAAAACATTTTTAGGAAAAGATTTATTTTATCTTCAGAAAACTATGCCCGTCATCGATTCACAGGTGCTAGGGCCTTGAGGAGCCTCCTTTCCTGCAGCGTTCGCCGTTCCTTCCTGGAACGTGGAGTAACATGTCACATTTTTACACTCTGCAGAGGTGCGTTACTTTACCCATAAGAGACCAACGCCTTGTTGCACAACCGGGCGAGTCTTTCCCGTCCACACTTCCTATGGTGTGGGGCCCAGTCGTTGATCCAAGCCATTCGCCGTGCTTCTCCAACAACCCCGCATGCCCACCCAATTCATGCATAGCAGAATCACCCCTGGTTCTACCCCTCACGATAGATACCTAGGTGTCCTCTTGCAGACCATCATAGACACCAGAGTCCGTGGGCATTAAGGGGTCCCACCCATGTGCATGTAGTCGCACTAGATCTACAGCGTACGGCTCTGGCTGCCCGTTGACATGCGAAAGGGAAAAGATCACAGATGACTTTCCCGTCCCATTCCAAGTCTCATGGTTAACGCTTCATTTTCGGCGCAAGAACGCTGACGGCATTGGTTCTTAAGTCCTAGGTAATACTTTCCCGTGCAAATGGAACCTCCACCAACCACATCATTCCATGGTTCCATCTGCCAGCCAACAATATATATATAGCAATTCACATCATTCGAAGATAGTTTTTTTTTTTTCTTTTTCATGCAATGATAAACCATAGTATTTTTCATTTACTTTGGTAAACATAATCAAGTAGGACATGAGCAAGAGTGAACTTGCCTTTTTGACTGCAAGATTATGCAGCCAAGGTCTTCGATACAATAAAGACTCCAAAATCTGGAAAGAGCATCATTGGTCCGGTAAGGACTAATGTTTGAAGAAGCAATATGCTATTATGCATAAGTATGAGATGCATCGTCCTAAACCCCGTGTCTAACTCTCGATGCTTGAGGGTTGTTTAGAGTTTGGTGATTATTTTTAGATTTGTTTTATCTTCAAGTTTACTTCACAAGAAAGATGAATATAAACTTTTAATCCTAAAATATCATATTAAACATAAGAACGAAGTAAAACAATGTCATATTACTAAATGGTTATTTTAGGGTTGGTTAATATCATTTTTATGTTTGTAAAGAACATGTATTAACTTGAATTAATTAAAGAAGTGGTGTAGTATTATTATTCATGAATATAAAAATAATAACTTTTGAAGAAATAGATAATATATACATTTGTTGGTATTCTACTATGTAATTGTACTTATTTTATTTAATCAGGTTCTACTAGCTTGTACTTAGCTTGGTTTCTTTGGGATGAAGGATTTGTTTTTAGAGTAAAACATTTTGCATTGCTACATTAGTGTTTATGATCTTTTAAGTTGTTTCCTATTTTCTTTACTTAACTAAAATATAAGTGAAAGGAAATTAAGTAATAAATGAAATATGTGAAACATTTATTCAAAGGAACTTAGTAATTCAAAGTGTTGTTAGATTTTTTTTTTATTCATTGAAAATGGTTATTAAGTAATAATAGAACAAATTTCATAACCTTAATAACTTCATTTTCAAAATTATGAAAAATAATCCTTATTAATTATTTTCTTAAATAAAGTATCATTTTAATTAATCAGTTATTGAAATAAAAATATTATATGGTATAGTGAAAATATATTTTGGAATATGAAGTGAAATATGTGAAACATTTTACATGAAATTGAAATATATTTAAATTAACATTTCAAATTTAACTTCATATTTGAAATAATAAGCAAATTGTTATTTCAATTTTAGAATGATTCAAATTAGTCAAACAAACATCTTATTTATACAAACAGATAAATTTTATTTTTCTGATCATTTTGGTATATTATTTGTATTATTCTGATTTTAAATGATTTAGTTATGAATTTCCAAAGTTTAAATTCAATTTAAACAATTTCTGGATTTTATTTAAATTAAGTTGGTCCCACCTGTCATTGTTTTAATAATTACCAGAATCGATTTCCTAAATAATTAAATTTCTGACAGTGGGGTCCACCTGTCATATTTCTATTTATTTTAAAAAGAAATTCAGGGAAAATCCTGATTGGTCCGCTGACGTCATGCTGACGTCAGCAATGGAGCTGAGCTCCTGCCGATCACGAATTTGACACATTCGTTTGATTTGAGATGAATTTGGGTATGTAGTAAGTAGCGCGAGGTAGTGCGGACCATCTAGTGGTGGCGCCGCTCCGAAATGGTCACCGGAGCTTGCACACGGCGAGCTCCCGCGGCGGCCGGAGATGGCGCACGGTGTGGCGACGAACCCCTTGACGAATTGGCACAAATTAAGGACATGGGAAGATGCGTATTCTCACCACGAGCACGTAGAACTGCTCGACGAAGCAAAGCGTGGATGGACGGCGACGCATCCGTGATCGACAGCCGGCGGCCGGAGTTGGAGACGGCGAGCTCGATTCCGTCGATTGCTTGCTTCCCAGCAAGCACAACTCGACGAGGACAACGCATAAGTCCCGGCGGAGCTTCCCAGCAGCTCACAGAGGCACGGCGTGGCCGGAATCGGCAACACACGGCGGCGGCCCGACGAGCTAGGGTTAGGATTTCCGGTCGATTCTCTGGGAGAGAAAAAGAGAGAGAGGAGTGAGGCGATAGAGAGTGAGATGGGGACGGCTCTGGGGTCTTATCCGCGAGAGCAAGCAGGCAGGGAGGAGGTGGCAGCGCGGCGTCGGCCTCGTCCTTCTGGCGCGAGGAGGAAGAAGAAGAAAGAAAAGAAAAGGCCATTTTCTGAAAAACCCCCTGGACTTTCATGGAATTGCAGAATCAGTGCAAACAGGCCCCTGGCTCCTGTTTTAAATGATTTGAGGACTTGTTTGTGATGATTTTAATTACAGAAAAGCCCCTGGTTGTGTAGGGTTACATTTTATTTATGATTTCAACTTATAACTTTTAATTTTTGATGTATTTTGAATTCATTCCATATTTGGAATGAATTAGTGTATATTTAAATTTATTTCCTTTTACAAAATGTGTAGAATTTCAAAAACAAGTTTCTTTTAAACTTGGATTATAAATATTTTGTGTGTTTTAAATTCATTAACCACTTAAAGTAAATTTGAACATATTTGGAATTATCTCTTTTTAATAAAATTTATAGTTTATAACCTCTTTTCTTATTGTGTACTTATATAACAATTGATTTATTTTGTTATGCTTTTTATTTGTGGTTTTATATTATTTCCAAATACTACGGATAGTTTCTTCCTTGTCTTCAGCTCCAGATAAATATTCAAACTTGTTCTGAGTGCCTTATTGATTTCTGGACAACATCAAATTGTGGTCCAGCAATACAACATGATTTACTTACTGTGGTGACTACAAAGAGTATACACAGTGTTTCAATTCAAATTCATGCCAAGCACAAAATATGGCCCTAGTGGCTTTGGCTTGTGATACCTGACAATTAAATCATGTGAAAACATGATCAATTGTCTGTGGATACACAAGAGAAGATATCCTGCCTAAAGTCAGGTCTTATGGTAGGATAAAGGGGTAAAATGATGAGAACAGAATCTTGCTTAATTCCATAGCTCATTCTGATGATCAAAAGGATGATATACTCCTTTGAATAAAATAGATGATATTGTTTCTGTGGAAGCAAGTTGCCAAAACAATTGCTAACTAAGTAGTCCATGTGGTTCCATTTACCACATGTCCAGATTTATCTCCTCTTGAGAATGAATCTTGAATAAGCCAAATGGTCATGATGAACTTGTGAACTCCTCTCTTATGAGACATGTCCACACTCACAGGAATTTGAGAGTTAACTCATGTGATGATTACATATGGATGATGATCATATGGTTTTGTGCTTTGGCTTTACTTTCTCCCTGATAATCATACTCTTGGAGAAATACCATGTATTATCTGTTCTTTTGTTTATTTGTATATGACACTCAATTGTTTGAGCATACAAAAGTGATTTGTTAACAAGGTTGCAAAGCTTGTCACCCAACTACTTCTATATAACACAAACATTGGAATATCACACTATTTCTTGAGAAATTAATAAGAACATAACAGATGCAAGAGTTCCCATTGTCTCTGTGATAGATTGGCATAGCACTACTATGCATATCTAATCAATCCTTCTTCATAGTCTTCTTGTTGCTTTACCTCTTTTCTTGAGATGCTTCCCTGGTTGAATAACTTCAAGAAGATTAGGAGATAAGAAGTTAAGATTCACTAGATAAGGTGAAAAGATCTTTGTTAAGATTTTAGGTAATTCAATTTGTCTGTAAGACTAGAATGATTTCCATCTACTAGAGATATGTCTAACATATAAGGTTAGACAAGATGATACCTAAGAATAACTTGATTTATGTTACACTCTTGAGGTAATGTTTTGATGTAACGAGATATATTCCCACTGGGTTTAATAATTTTATCGAGTACCTCTCTGCCCAAAAATAGGTCTTAAGCCAAGATCATCTCAAAGTTTGTAACGCTCAAGTCGATGATCTACTTCAATTCCACCAACTCAAGTGAAACTTCAATCACTTTGTGTTTTAAAATTATTTGCGCGAAAATTCTTCGGATTTTCTGATGCATGAATGCAATGCACACTTGTGTGTCCACTCTAATTTGGAACTCTAAATCCTGGGATGTTACAACGGAGGCCTATGCCCAGGAGTTGTCGGATGCCGGATTCCCCCCCCCCAAGACGGAGAGTTTCTAGCGGATTCCCGGCAACGAGTCCATCCCCGAACCCCAAGATGGCAAGAGGGTCGTCTTGGCGTCCCACCTTCTCCGTGGTATGGGCTTGCCTCCTTCCGCCTTCTTCTCCGATGTACTTAGGCACTATGGGCTGCAACCGCATAACATTGCGCCCAATAGCATCTTAGTATTAGCCGGCTTCCAGGCCCTTTGCGAGGGGTACTTAGGCATAGCTCCCACCGTGGATTTGTTTAAGTATTGCTTTATATGTCGCCGGCAAACAATTGCCGGCGGCCAGCTTGCGACCTGCGGCAGTGTTACATTTAACTGCCGCAGAGGTAGCTGGTATCCAAAGATCCCGGTCATTGAATCGGTGAAGAATTGGACCAGCATCTTTTTTTACTGTAAGGATATCCCGGCCCCCGGTCAGTCGGTGGGGATCCCTCCTTTTGTGAATTGTCCGCCAAAGTATGCGGACCATTGGACGGAGAAGGCGGCAACCAATTTGCAGGAGGAACAACGCCGCGCCCTTAGGCGGATGGAGTTCCTCGCGAAGACTATGGTGCCCCCTCGTCTTGATGGAGCCGACACCGTCGTGTGTTGGCTGTCGAGGAAGATTATGCCACTTGACATGGGTATGCCTATCGGGTACCCTACCATGAGGGTACCTGGTGCACGTATCGACTAGGCCCAACTATCAGAGCCTACATGAAGCCCATGAAGGGAGGCCCACGAAGATGGAGTATCCTCCAAGTTTGGCGAAGCAATAGTCGGTTTAGGTTTCCTTACTTGTAAATCGAGTCGGTTACGAACACCCGAGACCCAGCCTATTATTTAAGGACTGGGAGGGCCATCGAACCAGACAACGAACCACCAGAGCCACAAACCCTAGCGAGATCGACATCTCGCCGGGATCCTTGTAACCATCATATTCACAAAGCAATAACAGACAGGCAGGACGTAGGGGTGTTACCTCCACACGAGGGCCCTGAACCTGGGTAAAATCTTTGCCCTGCTTGTCAGCCGACGATACTTCCAGCTCTACCACGTTCTCTCCCCCATATTCATAACCTAGGGACCTTAACCATGGGTCTTGATGAGTCTACCCCTCGTCAAGTGGCGCCGTCTGTGGGAAAGAATAGCGCTGGACTCGAAGTTTCGCCGGTCCCAACAGCAAACGGCAAATCGCCGATCACACCAGCAAACGGCAACACGCCGATCTCATCTGCAAACGGCAACTCGCCGGCCATGTCAGCAAACAGCAACTCGCCGATCCAGGCGACACACGGCGACTCGCCGATCCACTCGAAAAGCGGCAGCCTGCCCGCTTCACCGCAAAAAGCGCATCTGCTCTTCCAATGAATTTCAATCCGCACTCGCCAGCTTCAGGAGGCGTTTTCTGGCCTTGAATCAGGTTTGAGCTTAACTGTTGGAGCATTCAATTTTTTCGTAAACAATCTTGGCACGCAGGACTCGACAGATCCGCAACAACGGTGCTGGGTGCACTCGAGGCTCCGTCGACTGCTCTCGCCCCATCGTCGATTCCTGAAGCCTGCTCGCCCGCAACAACCATGTCGACCGGCGAGCTCGATAGGTTCATGATGACGGAACTCCAAGGCGAGGAAGCAGAATCAGCATACAACACAAGCAACATCGACTTCAACCTACCACTCGACGAGAGTTTCGACTGCGGGATCTCCCTCGATGACTTCTACGAGCCCGCGATTCATAACGACAACAACGTCGACTCGGAGATCTTCACCAACACCAACCTCGACTCAGAAATCCGTAATGGCTTCGCCAACACCGAGATGAGCATAGGTGATGAACACGACAACGAATTCGCCTCGAAGATCTACTCGATGAACACTGGCTCTGACATGAGCCTCGACGGCGACGTCGAGTCCATGACTGGAATCGACAGCACATACACCTGTCCTCGGGTCACGCCCCATCAGGTCTACGTGGCCTTCACCGCAGAATCATCCGCAGACGCTGCCGCTCGCAGGCCTGCACAATTCCCATGCACGGTAACCATGCCGGATGGGGTCACAACCTTGACAATCACGGAGGAGATGGCAGCAAAAGCAGATAAAGTCATAAAGGAGTGCACTATGATGCCACCAAACTCCACCCCAGAGAGATGTTGACCTTCCAGTACTTCAACTGGCAGGAGTCAATTCGACTGCAAAACTACCGAGCGACGCTCGAGGAGCGCAAAAGGCAAGCCAGCCTCTCGAGTGCCCGACGAAGGGAGCAATCCCTCGGGTCCACACAGCAACCAACCCCTCGACCTAGGTCGCGGTTGGCAAGCCTTCCAGAACATGAAAGGGTAGCAATCACCCGTAACCTGTCGTTCATGACAGAGGACGCTAACGGAATCCCAGTGCCCAAAACTGCTGCGGGTGCATTATTCTCCGTAGGTGCTTACCTCAAGGCAATACAACCTCCGGCGAATGACCCTAACGCAGCCCTGCATCGCCAACAACTCAAATCGCTAGCTCTAGCGGCACAGGCTATGCAGCCAGAAGACAAAACTCCAGCAAGGATCGCGATCGCGACATAGTCGACTCACGACACGCAGCACATCATCGCAGTGGTCGCAGCCACCACTCGGATGAAGGAAGGAGAAGCACGCGCCGGCACAGGTCCAGCAGAAGCAGATCTCGAAGATCCTATAGCAGCGATTCATACTCTGATCGCGAACCAGAGCCATGCGGAGCATTGTGCTTCACTCGACGCATCCGTGAGACGCGGATGCCCAAACGGTTCAAGTTGACAGGCGAACAACCCAAGTACAACGGTCGCCAAGAACCTTCTGGGTGGCTAGAAGATTACAGACTCGCCGTGGCATGCCAGCGGGCACGAACACCACGGCGATGCAGTACATACGACTTATGCTCGAAGGAACTGCCCGCGACTGGCTCAAATCACTCCCTCCATCATCATATGACTCGTGGGATGATTTCCGCAGAGACTTCATCAAAAACTTCGAGCCTCTGTGTGAGCGCCCGAAGACATTCGAGGAATTAAGGACATGTACTCAACGATCAGACGAGTCGCTGAGATCATACATACGGCGGTGGACCGAAATACGCAATTCGGTTGGCAAAGTGTCAGAAGACAGGGCCATGGATGCCTTCATACAAGGTCTCGCCAGGAAGGACTTCAAAGAGGCACTTGGTCGTGAAAAGCCAACCTCCCTGGCTGACCTCATCAAAGTTGCGACTGAGTGGGCAGATGGAGAGGATTCTGTACGCAGATCCCGTGCTTCCCCAACACGCGACAACTACGAAAGCGGCAGTCGAAGCCGCAGAGATTCATACAGAGAAGATCGCAGGCGTAAACGTCCAGACGTCCTTACGACGATAACAGACCCGAGTTCATGGCGGCTGGATACACACAGCCAAAGGAGGACCAAGATAGAAGCAATCGACGCTCGGATGATCGACGGACAGTCGAGATCGCGAGCAGCGGAGCGACAGCTACAAAAGGCAAGAATGGCGCAAACGTAGCGACGCAAAACCCGAGCGGTCATTCGAGGAAAAGATGGACGACTGGTGCAGATTCCACCTCTTCAAGGGGGACGACGGAAAACTACGCTCCAATCACACCCTAAGGAACTGCAGGGAATTCGACCAAATGGCGACTGACTATGTGATACGACTCAAGAGGAATGGCCCAGCACCTGCTCAGCCCATGCTGCACCCGTACCACAGCCGAACGCTGTGCCCGCTCTCATGGCGCCACAGCCGCCACCGCAACCCCACCACAGCCTGCTCCAGGCGCAAACCTCGCAGGTGCCATACAACCCGTACTACGGGCGGAAGATGATCAATATCCACAGCCCCACGGGCAGATGTACATGATACAAAAGGGTCGCCCCTCTAACAGGCAGCAAAAGCTAATCACTCGACAGGTGAACATGGCTGTCATGGCACCTCCAGCCGTGCCTGAATTTCTGAAGGGATCGGAAACCATCATAAGCTTCAGTCGAGAGGATCATCCCCAGCTGTAGTTCGACCAGGGCATGCGGCTCTGGTACTCGACGCGCAAATAGGAGGCTACGCCATGACCAAGGTCTTCATGGATGGAGGCAGCGGCATAAACATCATCTTCGCGGACACGCTCCGCAAAATGAACAGGTCAGTCGAAAACCTCCCAAAATCTTCAAATACCTTCCACGGTATCGTTCCTGGCAAAGCAATTAGCCCAGAAGGCACCATACAACTCGACGTTACGTTCGGGGACAAGCCACTTCAGGACAGAGTCGATTGAGTTCGAGGTCGTCGACTGGAAATCACAATACCATGCTATTCTTGGTCGCCCGACGTTTGCTCGATTCATGGCGGTGCCACACTATGCGTACCTCACGCTGAAGATGCCAGGACCAAAGGGAGTCATCACTGTCCGTGGAAACTTTCAAAGGTCCGATGCTTGCGACCGCGAGTTCAGCAAAATCTCCGAGATGTTCGGGGTGGAGAATCACTCGCCGACTTAGCGATTACCAACGACCGCACACTCCTTCCGGAGCATAAGAAGTTGGCAGTCGACAGATCCTTCAATGCTACAAATGACACAAGGTCGCATCAGGTGCACCCGACCGATCCGTCCAAGACAGTCAACATATCTTCGAGCCTGCCTATCGCATAGGAAGGCGCGCTCGTCGAATTCCTCCGTGAGAACTGGGAAATATTTGCGTGGTGTCCAGCCGACATGCCAGGTATTCCCAGGGAATTCGCCGAGCACTCTCTCCAATTGTTTCCAGATGCAAAGCCAGTCAAGCAAACGATGCGTCGAATCTCCGGCCCAAAGCGAACCGCAGTCGAATCTGAAGTCGACCGGTTACTCGCAGCAGGATTCATTAGGGAAATCAAGAAATCACAATGGGTGGCCAACCCCGTACTCGTAGAGAAGAAGCATACAGACATCCTTCGGATGTGCGTGGATTTCACAGCGCTGAACAAGTGCTGTCCAAAGGATCACTTCCCGCTACCCCGATCGACCAGATCGTCGACTCCACCGCCGGATGCGCACGACTCTCCTTTCTGGATGCTTACTCAGGTTATCACCAGATAAGGATGAAGCAAGAAGACGAAGAAAAAACGGCGTTCATAACCCCACTCGGGGTCTACTGCTACACAACTATGCCCTTTGGGCTCAAAAACGCGGGTGCAACATACCAGCGCATGATGCAGGACTGCCTCAAAAAGCAAATTGGACGCAACGTCCAGGTCTACGTGATGACATTGTCATTACCACAAGGGAAGAACGCACACTACTCGACGATTTGAGGGAGACGTTCGCAAACCTCAAACGCTTCCATATCAAGCTCAATCCTAAGAAGTGTACGTTCGGCGTTCCAGCCGGGCAGCTCTTAGGGTACCTAGTCTCTGCTCGTGGAATCGAAGCAGACCCGGAGAAAATACAGGCCATCCTCACATGCAAAGGCCTTCAAAGCTTCATGATGTGCAGAAACTAGCAGGACGAGTAGCAGCGCTCAGTCGATTCATCAGCAAACTGGGTGAAAAGGCTCTACCATTCTATCGACTGATGAAGAAGGCGGACAAGTTCGAGTGGACGCCAGAAGCTGAAGCAGCCTTCACAGATCTCAAGCGGATCCTCACAAGCCCTCCGATCCTCGTCGCACCTAAGGAACGGGAACCACTCTACCTGTATGTCTCGGCTACAAACAGGGTGGTGAGCACCGTACTGGTAGTCGAACGCATGGAGGAGGGGCACATCCAAAGCATACAACGTCCAGTCTACTACCTGAGCGAGGTTCTCTCCATATCAAAACAGCGGTACCCGCACTATCAAAAGCTGGCATACGCTGTATTCATGTCCTCAAGGAAGTTGACACACTACTTCACCGAGCATCCGATTACCGTGGTAAGCAACTCAGCAATCGGTGATACTCACAAACCCCAATGCAACGGGTCGAGTGCAAAATGGCTCATCGAGCTGGCTCCAAGAGACATCAAGTACGAGCACCCGAAGGCTATCAAAGCACAAGTCCTACCCGACTTCACAACCGAGTGGATAGAAGCCCAATTACCTGGAGCACCAGACGTGTCCAATTCCTGGACCATGTACTTCGATGGGTCCAAGAAACACGAAGGCGCAGGCGCAGGCGTCATCCTCATATCACCAAAAGGGGACAAGCTACGTTATGTTTTGCAGATGGGATTCAACTACCCTCCAATAACGAGGCTGAATACGAGGCTCTGATCCATGGCATGCGGATGGCAAAAGCACTTGGGTGCACTCGATTGATGATCTACGGCGACTCCAACCTCGTGGTGCAGCAAACAATGAAGGCCTGCGACGCAATCGCGGACAACATGATCGCTTATCGCGACCTGTACAACACACTAGAGGGCAGCTTCGATGGCTGCGAGTTGAGGCACATAGGAAGGGAAAGCAACGAAGAAGCAGACATGCTAGCCAATCTTGGCTCAACTGGCGCACAAATTCCACCTGGTGTCTTCCTCGAGCGTATCGAACACAGATCTATCAAGGAGAAACGAGAGCCTCCTCCGTCGACTACGCCACCCAAAAGCAAAATGCCTAGCACAGAGGACCCCCCTGTCGAGGTATTTCTCATTGAGCCAACCTGGACTCAACCTTTTCTGGCTTACATACTCCGTAGCGAGCTACCAGATGACATAACCGAGTCCCGACGCGTGACTCGAAGATCAAAAGCATACACCGTTATCAACGGCGAGTTATACAAGCGCAGCATATCAGGTATGTTCCAAAGATGCATCGCATTCGAAGATGGCCAAGCCATACTTCGAGACATTCATGCAGGTACCTGTGGGCATCACGCCAGCAGTCGATCACTCGTAGCCAAAGCCTTTCGCGCAGGGTTTTACTGGCCTACAGCACTCAAAGACGCGGAGGACATAGTCAAAAGGTGCGTCGGCTGCCAGAAATTCGCAACAAGGCCGCACGCACCCGCATCGGCGTTGAAGACTATACCGCTGGCCTGGCCTTTCGCCCAATGGGGGCTCGATATGGTTGGGCCACTCAAAAAATCATCGCATGGCGGGCATACTCACCTACTGGTGGCAGTCGACAAGTTCACAAAGTGGATCGAGGCGGTCCCCATCACAAATTCGACTGCTACTACGGCAGTCAACTTCATAAAGAGCATCATCTATCGCTTCGGTGTCCCAAACAGTATCATCACTGATAACGGCACAAACTTCACGGCTGAGGAGTTCAAAACCTTTGCAAAGAGCAGGACATTACGCTCAACTACGCATCCGTGGCGCATCCGCAATCCAATGGCCAAGTCGAAAAGGCCAATGGCTTGTGACGAGTGGAATCAAGAAGCGCCTCCTGGTGCCACTCAAAAGAGCTGCGGTGCTTGGGTCGAAGAACTACCATCTGTGCTATGGAGCCTACGCACAACTCCCAACACTTCTACGCAGTTCACCCCATTCTTCATGGTCTATGGTGCAGAGGCAATTCTGCCATCAGACGTAAGGTTCAACGCACCACGAGTTGAAGCATACAATGAAGACGACGCAAAGAGGCACTCGAAGACGCAGTCGACCTACTCGATGAAGCGCGAGACACGGCCTTAGCCCGCACAGCTGTTTACCAGCAAGATCTCCGCAACTACCATAGCCGTCGACTGCGAACCAGGTCCTTCGTCGTTGGTGACCTGGTTCTTCGACTGAAGCAAAAGAAGGTGCACAAGCTCGCTTCCCCATGGGAGGGTCCCTTCATCATCACGGAGGTCCTTGGTGGAGGCGCATATCGACTGAAGCACGCGAAGACAGGCGAACTCTCTCATAATCCTTGGAACGTTGCGCATCTGCGCCGTTTCTACGCATAAAGTGCCCACAATGTAATAGGCTATATGTCGGATGGCTGCAGGTTTCAGACGCGCTCTTTTCCTTACCAGGGTACCTAAGGGGACTGGAAGGTTTTTAATGAGGCGGCCTGCAGCCTAACATTCAAAAGAGGAATAAAATCAATGTTCCTTCGACTTCTTTGTGGTGACTACTCGCATAATTCATACCTTAACCACACCCGAAACCCTCGGGGGCTGTGTTATCAATCAAATGAGCTCTCGCTCCTGCAGAAACACAATGCCTTAGCCGCACCCGAATGCTCGGGGGCTGCGTAACAAGGATCCAACAAAGAACACAAAAACTCTGCAACCGCACTCGAATACTCGGGGGCTGCACAGTCATTGGTTCACAACCAACCCATATTTCACAAACCCCGCTCGACTGACTCGGGGGCTCGACAAAAAATCAAAGTATACAAACTATACAATATACAAAGAGTCAAAATTACACTCGGGGGCTGCTCCCTGTACAAAAATTGCACTCGCAAACTGTTCTAATCCTCAGGCTCGTCCTTTACGGGCAGCTCGGGACCGCAAAGCTGTTCGCGAGTGCACTCGATAAGTGTCTCCGCAGCTTGGATTGTGTCATCCAGGTCTTTTGTTCGAGAACCTCTCCGGCTGCAGGTGTCCGCAATACCAACTTGGTTTTCGGCTACGCATATACGCCATTGCAGCGTTGGCTCCAATCACAAGTTTCTGAGACAGCAACTCTCGAATGGGATTTGTTTGGCGAAAGATGTTCAACACAGCACGAATCCCTTGCGGTTGTGGCCCCGAAGGAAAAAGAGTCTCGTTCAGGCGAATAAATGCTGCCCGGCATAACTCCAGCAGTTCAGCACTTCGCCAGACGCGATCCTTCAGGGTGGCGAGTATGCGGGCATGATACCTATCAAGCCAAAAGTGTTGACGCCCAGTCGTAGGGTCGTCAACCGCGCTATCCAGACGCCCCTCCACGCGAATCTTTTCAGCCTGGAAGCTGTCGACAAAGCCTACAAACACGGGCACAACAGTCAGATCAAAAAAGGCAAAAGCTACGCAAAAAGCTTGTAAATAGAGCAAGACTCGAACTTACACTCGAGTTGCCTGTTCACAAGCTCCATCTCCCCGAGCACATAATCCTCGCGTTGGGTGGCCAACGCGGGTCTGGCCCTCAATCGACTCAGCTCAGCCTGGGCATCCTTCAGATCTTGCTCCATTCTCACAAACTTAGCCTTCATATACTCCATCACCTTGGCATCATTTGCCACCTGACCCTGGGATCGGGTGGTGATTGGAGCCTGTGAAGAGCTAGTCGCAGTACCAGGTTCTCGTGACTGTTCAAAAAGCATAATCACAAACACAAAGTTTGTGTCAGAAGCCAAACCTCGTGTCATAAGCATACAACTCTTCGAGTGAAAGGCATTAGCAAAAGACTTGCATAAACAAGGAAGCATAAACAAAAGCGCAGACTCGCGCAGTTCAGAAGGTATCATTACAAGGCATAAAAAAACAAAAGGGTACAGCTACCCTAAACCTAAGACTTCGATTTCCTAAGGAGACGGTTAGCAGTCTCGAGTGCCCGACGCTCCATGGTGTTCATAAAAACTTCGGCCAGTCGCGCGGCGGCTCCGCTCACCCCCTTTAGTGAAATGGGCTTCCCGTCTGGCTTCTGAGGGAACGCAGACAGTGCTGCCTCATAGTCGCAAACTATCCCATGTCCCATAAGAAGCTTGATGGTGGACTCGGATCCGCGTACCGTGTTGGCGCGAGCGAAACCCGCCATGGTGGAAGTCCCGGGGCCAAACACGTTGGCGAAGTCATCCACCGTCGACGGCATCACGCCAGTCGGGAACACCACTTGGTATACAGCGCCAAGCGTGCTCGTCGATTTGGCGAGTGCTTCTTTCGCCTTATTGCATAGAGCGCCTAAGCCGCCCACAGCCTGTTCCAGCGAAAGATCTTCACTCGCCACGTCTGCAGAGGCCGGTGCGCCAACAGCTTCTGCACAATTCAAAACAGGCATAAGTCATTTTGCGACACTCAACAGGTTATATCGTCCTATCAAAGGAGAAAAGATCACTCACCTCCCATGACCTGCGCGAGTGCCGCGAGCTGGTCAGCATATTCTCGTTCGCGTGCAGCGGCTGAGTTGGTGGCGGCAGCCAACTCTTTCTTCGACTCTTCGCGCTGCGCGGCGAGTGCGTCTTCCAGCTCCTTCTTCTCGCCTGGCCCAGCAGAATCACGTGCATTCAATACTCGACAAAATCAAGCATTGCAAAAAGAAGTTCGGCAAAACAAAAGCAAAAAGAACTCACGACTGAGCCGCTCGAGCTCGGCGCGCATGGTGTCCCTCTCCTGCTCCACCTGGACATAAGCCTTGGCAGAGTCTGCCAAGGTGTGGTAGAAGGGCTGCAAAGCGCACGGATTCAGCAAAAATCCAAAATTCTCACAGACCTACAACTTAACGGGTCAAGCAAAAAGTTACTCACGTGGTTCATCCACGGCTCAGGAGCCGCGACTGATGTACCGACATCTGGAGTTGCTGCCTTGGCTGTCCCAACGACAGCGTCAGTGGCCATTGGCTGGGCAGCCTCGTTTCCAGTCGGTGCAGACTTCGATTGCTCCAGGGTCGGAACATTTTCGACTGGAGGAGTCCCAGGCTGATTGTTTTCAGCACTATGGGCAACACAGCAAAGCAAAAAGATTGTGAGCATAAACATGCGACAGCACAAAAACTCTCATACTCAAAAACACACATACCTGTGCTCCTCGTCCTCCTCGTCTTCGGAGTCGCCAAAAATTGGTCCTCCAAAGGCTGGGGTGCCACTCGACTGAAGCGGAAGGGTCGAGCTTGTTGAGCACGCACGCAAAGGAGCGGCTTGGAAAACAGGTGGTGAACCCGATTCCTCGTCATCCTCCAAACCTGCTCCTTCGCGGGTGAACTTGCAGCAGAATGCGCCTTCTTGGCCAGTCGACGTCGCTTCGGTGGCGCGATATCGACTTCCTGGTCAGAGGTGGCCTTATCTTCAGACTGGACTTCTTCTGCTGTTTCCTCCTCGACCTCCTCCAAATGAGAATTTGTGGCAGAAGGGATGGGTGAATGATCCCCTTTCGGGTCCACCACCTGTGCTTGTGTTTCTTCAGTCTCGCCATTTTCAGGCAGGGGAGGAAGGGAGGCAGCAGTCGAGTGACCCTGCATAGCATACATCACAGATTGCAAAGTCAGAATCAAAATCCGCATATCGCAGAACATGCGAGTGACAAACTCTTCATTGCAAGCAGACTATAATACATACATACCTCAAGCAAAGGGTTTTCCAACCCATATGGTGCAACAGGGCAGTCGACGTTGCAAGCGTCGCCTGTCGTCAAGTTGGTGATGTGCCGCACATGCGTCAGCAGCTCACTCCTTGAAAGCTCCTCTGGGTTCATTCGGGTGATGTCACCCGCGCCTTCATACTCCCACATGGGGTGCGCTCGGGCACGGATGGGCCACACCCGCCTCTTCACAAAGGTAGCGATCAAATGGATGCCTGTGACCTTGTCCAGCAGGCCTCCGATCCGAGCCAGCAAAGGGCTTGCTTCCTCCATTTCTTCGGCTGAGAGTTGGTGATCCCACGCCTTGGTCCTGGTGAAAGCAGCAGTCGAGAAAGGGGCGGCTGCATCCTGCTCGACAGTCGCATAAAACCATCCCTTCCTCCAGCCTTGAGCGGAGTCGACGGTCTTCAGACGGAAGTAGCGGGTGTCGCTGCGCACCTGGATTCCACAGCCGCCAACAGGGTAGGTGCGACCGCCTCCTCTGTTCGGCCGTACCATGAAGATGGCTTTCCACAGCGCCCAGCTGGGTGCGACGCCGAGGAAGCACTCGCACAGCGTGATAAAACACGCGATATGCATAATGCCATTTGGGGTGAGATCATGGATCTGCACCCCGTAGGCAAAAAGAAGACCACGAACGAAATCGTGGAGGGGAAGCGAAAAGCCCCTAGGCAAAAACTCCGCAAAACAAACACGCTCGTTGGCGCGTGGTTCGGGGAGTACCTCCTTGGGCGACGGCGCGCGGACGGCGAGCTGCTCCGCGGGTGGCAGATACCCCTGCTCGCGGAACTTGATCAGATGGGCGTCCTTGATGGTGGACTTCGCCCAGTCCCCGCTACCTTTCTTCAGCGCGGCGGACGCAGATGTACCCGCCACGGCCTTCTTGCCCTTGGCCGCATCAGTCGCGGCGGCGGCGGCAGCACCACGCTTCGCACCTCCACCTTTCGCCATTGCTACAGTGGAGGAAGTGTGGGGCAAAGAGCTTGGGCGCAGAGCAATGGAGGGGCAGTGCGAGGAAGGAGACGAGGGGCGGCGCAGGGAGCAAATGGCAAGTAAAAAACTTTGCCAGCGCCGTTCCCCCTTATTTACCACAGATCACAAAAACGATCGCAGCCGTTAAAACAAATGCATACGCTCCGCGCGAAATCTGGCCGTACACGTGGCAGCCCTGGAGAGCAACCGTCGGCGGCCACTCCGTCCACTATGCACGAGAATCCAGGAAACCATCATTACGCCCCGTGAAAATCGCGCCAGAACGGTCAAATCAAGTCCACGCGGCGTCATCCCTGGTCAGCTCTGCAGAAACGGGCCCACAAAACAGGGTCACGTCCTATCAAAGCCTCTCCAAGCACGCCACCGCTTGTCAGAGATAGCAGTCGCAAAATGCGTCACTGCTGACGTTGTTCTTTCTTTCACAACGGGCATAAAAGTCACTCGATGATATCTTCGGGTGGTTTCTCGCATACGTCTTTGTTAGTTTTTTAGCAAATGTCATAGAGGCCAGTCGACATTATTTCGACTGCAGCATCATACTCCCATCGGGAGCGTATCAAAAAATTCTTTGACTACTATGTGCAGGGTAAAAAGATTTTGAGATTATCCTCTATTGCGAGCAATAAAGCACAATCTCGGGGGCTACTCCCATCGGGAGCGCTGTCGCGCACCCGATAGAATAATGGCAAAAATATCAGTCGATGAAACACTCGACTGAGTTCATAAGCAAAATCACACTCAAAATATTCCCGAGTTGATCCGACGATCCTTGGATGCTGCATGCATAGTGCAAAGGTAAGACCCGCCGATCAGTCGAGCTGGGCTAAGGACCGCTCCAGCAGCGTTATCCTTAAATGTTCCGTGTCAGCAGACATGATGAATAATCCCCGACGGACGCGTTGGGTTGATTCAAAATTATACTGCAGTTCGATTCCGTAAGACCTCAACGGCTGTTTCGAGTCTGTCCAGTTTGTTCCAGATTCGAGTCCGGGGACTCGAGTTTGATTGAAAGCTAGTATGGTTTTGCCACGAATGGTAGTTAACCGGCCCCGATCCGTCGTGTGTGCCGGGCCTGCTAAGCTAATATCCCTTGACTATCATAAGCAAAAACTCATAGTCGATGAAACACTCGACATAGCTGACATGTGCTATTTCATAAGAATTCTAAATGCAGATGTAAAAAATGTATAACGTGCATGATGTATGAGTCCATGCCCGACTCTTCGAATCAGACAAGTACTCGGGGGCTACTGACATGGGTATGCCTATCGGGTACCCTACCATGAGGGTACCTGGTGCACGTATCGACTAGGCCCAACTATCAGAGCCTACATGAAGCCCATGAAGGGAGGCCCACGAAGATGGAGTATCCTCCAAGTTTGGCGAAGTAATAGTCGGTTTAGGGTTTCCATACTTGTAAATCGAGTCGGTTACGAACACCCGAGACCCAGCCTATTATTTAAGGACTGGGAGGGCCATCGAACCAGACAACGAACCACCAGAGCCACAAACCCTAGCGAGATCGACATCTCGCCGGGATCCTTGTAACCATCATATTCACAAAGCAATAACAGACAGGCAGGACGTAGGGGTGTTACCTCCACACGAGGGCCCTGAACCTGGGTAAAATCTTTGCCCTGCTTGTCAGCCGACGATACTTCCAGCTCTACCACGTTCTCTCCCCCATATTCATAACCTAGGGACCTTAACCATGGGTCTTGATGAGTCTACCCCTCGTCACCACTTCAACATCGTCCATTGAAGATGTGCGAGTACCAGTCGAACGCAGCCGACAGCGCTATTCTTGACGAGGACGTGCTGCTAATTCGACTGAGGGCCCTCATTGTGTCTTCCAAGGTTAAGGCGGCTGAGGGCGTCCCCATGTTTACTTTCGACAACCCTGCTCCAGCGGTAAGATGTTTATCTTTTTCATTTGCCTATACGCCGGCTTCTTGTACTAACACATAGTTGCCTCCGCAGCTGATGAGCCTGGCGGAGAACGAAATGGCGTGCCTTTGGTATGAGGCAGATACCAGCAGGACAAGAAGCGCAAGGTCCCTGCCGCCTCTACCAAGGACATGGAGAAGAAGAAGAAAGCGGCCCTGGCTGGTTCGGCTGGTGCCGGGAACTCGACGGACAAGGTCTCCGGTAAACGGTAAGAAAACAGTCTTAACGCCATATTTGCACACACTTGAATGATGTCTGAACCTTCTTTTTATGCTTCATGCAGCATAAAGCTTACCATGCCAAAGCTGCGAGCACCCCTGTGACATTCTCTCCGGGTACATACTCGGAGGGCCAACCTGGGATTAACTACGCCACCAGGGCTGCGAGCATGGCGGCTGCCAACAAAAAGACTGATGACCCAATTTCCACCACGGCTGAAGCTTCGGCTAATGACGCCGCCACCTTCATTAGGATGAAGGTGGATATGGGAGGTGCTGATGCCGGCACGTCAGGCGTAGGCCCTCGCGCTGCCAGGGTGATAAATCCCCTACAGACCCTTGTCGACATGCGTCGCAGCTGCCGCGGCCAATGGGACCAACTGCATGAAGAGATTGAGGTAAGCCGTCCTATAGCCCCAGCACCTGATCACTTTGGCTGTTAAAAAAAATTTAGCCGGCAAGGTGATCATAAAGCTATTTTTGGCCGAGGACTTACTTCTCCTCTTTTTTAAAAATTTTTGCTCCTTGTTCGACAGATTGCTCTCTCCTCCAACAAGAAGCTTTTCCAAGCCGCATAGGCTAAGAATGCAGAGTGCTGCCAACTGAAGCAAGAGCTTGAGATGAAGGATGCGCAAATTGCGAGCTATGAAGAGGCTCGTAAAAAAGATGAAGGTGACAAATTTTACTTTGCCTTCAAAAAAATTTCGCTTTCTTTTACTCTTGCCGACAACTTGCTTTAGTTGGGCTTTCCTTTTTTGTATAATTTTTTGTAGAACTGTTAAGCACTGCCTGAGAAATTCTTGCGAATTCGGGTGACATGGAAGCTCTAATGAACGAAGCTGCAGATCTTGCCGAAACAATCCTCAAGCTGAAGGCGGAGCACACCAAGGAGTTGGAGAAACGCGATCTGGAGCACGCCCAAGCCCTTAGCCGGCTTACTGAACAGCAAAATCTTGGCAATAATTTAGCAACTGTTACCAAGAACTCCAAGAATCAGCAGGAGCTGCACGCCCAAGCCGTGCGACGGGCTGAAGAAAAGCTTGCTCAGCATGAAGCCGAAATCGCCGCCATTCAGGAGCATGTGCTATGTAAGATTCGTCAATTTTGCTTCACCATTTGAGCAATTTTATGTTTGTCTTAACCATTTGTCCCTTGTTTTCAGTGACGGCTGGTTTTGATGACCAATCCGACTCCGCGCCGCGCCCTTCACGCCTCCGCCAAATTGGCGGCTTGATCCGCCGGCCGTCAATGTAGGACAAGCTCTTGTCAACAAACTTTATCCCAGCAAGGAGAGCGACCCCATTGACTTCAAATTCCTGCCCGAGCTTCTGGAGAAGCTCAGCCAAGAATACGAAAGCAACATGCGATCGGCTGCAAGGGGAGGGGCGAAGAAAGCGCTTGTTCTGACCAAGGCCTGGTATCCGGACGCCGACATCCACCAGCTGACGGAATTTATGCCGACCGAAGATGAAGACGGCAATACCCTTGACGTTGCACAAGTGCAAACTTCAGTGCAAGGGTATGCCACGCGCGTCGCCGACATGGTGGACCTTGGCAAATTCTACAAGGCACATCCAGATCCCCATGGTGGCGCAAGCACTTCAGCTCCAGCCCCAGGCTTGTCGGACAAGGAGAAGGCAGACGAGGAGTTGGCGGACGAGGAGAATGTTCCTGAAGGTAGCGCCAGCCCCAAGACCGTTTCGGCACCTGCAGTTTAAACATGCACAAACAATTTATGTTGCCTGCATTAGTTTGTAATGCAGAAGAAAACTTTGTCGTGCGTTGTAAACTATATTTATTTTGTGTATGGGCCAACTTTTATGCTACACTTGGCGGTAGGCTAACTTAAGTGGCCCGCCTTAAAATGTGTTTTGTGTTCATACATTTGACTTTTTCATATGTTGGCGGTACCTCATCACAGTGACTTTAGTTGTGCCAACCAGGTGCTATACCAATTAGTTTAGACACAGAGACCAAAGCCGGCATTTTGGTGCCAACTACATACTACTGGGCAACCCATGCATAAACAAACAAAACAGACAAACTAGGCGGTGCAAAATTTGTTTTGCTTTTAATTTTTTGCCGGCAGGCGGCAGATGTCAAAAGTTGTCGGACCATTGGCTCTGAGCTAGAGAAAAAATCTATTTGGTAACTTTTTTGACATGGCATGAAAATGATTACAAGAAAATACAAAAGATGGCATGACTCTCAAAACTAAAATGAGCACCACAGACTTTTATTTCATGATCATAATGTACTTGATACAATGTGGAAATTGCTAAGTGTAGAAAGGACGTAGCTGCTCAATGTTCCAAGGTCTCTTGGTTTGCTCATACTTGTCGTCAACTTTCCGCTTGCGCTTGCGGCCACGAGTCTTCCTGTAGCCGTCTTTGATGTCCACCAAGTAGTAGGATCCATTGAGCAACACCTTGCTGACCCCAAAAGGTCCCTCCCATGGCGGGGATAGCTTATGCAAGCCTTTCCTGTCTTGGATTAGGCGGAGAACTAGATCACCTACCCTAAAGCTTCGTTTCGTAACTCTACGGCTATGATAGCGGCGCAGGCTTTGCTGGTAGATGGCTGATCGAGCCAAGGCAACATCTCGCTCTTCGTCAAGTAGGTCTTGTCCGTCCTGTCTTGCATCTTCTGCGTCTTCTTCGACGTAGGCTTGCATTCTGGGAGAATCGAACATCATGTCGGATGGCAGTACTGCCTCAGCCTCATAGACTAAGAAGAAAGGAGTGAACTTTGTTGATTTGTTTGGAGTTGTCCGCAAACTCCAAAGGACAGATTGCACATCGTCAACCCAAGCCCCGGCTGCCCTGTGCAATGGTACTTCGAGACGTGGCTTAAGCCCCTGAAGAACTAAGCCATTTGTACGCTCTACTTGTCCATTAGCTTGTGGATGAGCAACGGAAGCTAGGTCAAGGCGGATGCCGTGCTGGTAACAGTACTCCTCAACTTCGCCTTGGGAGAGATTCGTGCCATTGTTGGTTATGATGCTATGAGGCACCCCGAACCGAGCGATTATTCCCCACAGAAAATTGGCGGCAGTGGCGCCATCAAGCTTTTTGATAGGTTTAGCTTCAACCCATTTTGTGTACTTATCTACGGCCACAAGCTAGTGTGTGTAGCCACTAGGTGCCGTCTTAAAGGGTCCAACCATGTCCAAGCCCTAGACTGCGAAGGGCCAGGTGATGGGTATTGTCTTGAGCGCCTGAGCCGGCATGTGAGGTTGCCGAGCATAAAGCTGGCAACCCTTGCATGTCCTCACAATCACCTCAGCGTCTGCCTTGGCCGTCAACCAGTAGAATCCTTGCCGAAAATCTTTCGAAACAAGGGAACGAGATGCTGCATGGTGACCGCAATCGCCAGAATAGATCTCGTCTAACAGATTGCGTCCTTCCTCCGGTGAAATACAACGCTGGTAAACTCCGGTAGTACTACGCTTGTATAGCTCACCGTTGATAATTGTGAAAGCTTTGGCTCTTCTTATGATTTGCCGCCTTAATACCTCATCATCCGGCAATTCTTGGTTCGTCAAGAAATTCATGTAGGGGTTGTCCAGTCCGGCTTCACCAAATAGACCACATAGCTTGCATCTTCTACTGGTTCCGCTGCTTCTGGATCCAAATGGTCAGCTCCTTTGATGGACGGCTTGTAGAGGTGTTCCAGGAAAACATCCTTTGGCACTTTTTTCGCTCAGATCCAAGCCTGGCAAGTGTGTCTGCCGCCTCGTTCTGAGCTCTCGGAATGTGACGAACTTCGTAACCTAGGAAGCATTTGGCGAATTCATCGACAATGGCTCTGTAAGCCGCCATCGTTGCGCTTTTTGCGTCCCAAGTTCCCCGAATCTGCCGTGCCACCAAGTCGGAATCGCCGTAACAGAGAATGCGCTGGATGCCGATTTCTTTGGCAATGTGCAAACCATGAAGGAGCGCTTCATATTCGGCAACGTTGTTTGTTGCCTTGAAATGAATTTGGAGCACGTAGCTCAACTTGTCTCCTTGTGGGTTTCGAAGCACAACCCCAGCCCCAGACCCTTGGAGCATCTTGGATCCGTCAAAGTGCATGATCCAGTACTCTGACTCAGGGAGAGGGATTTCCTCCATACTTTCTGTCCAATCTGCCACAAAATCGGCAAGTGCCTGAGATTTGATGGCAGTTCTGGGCTTGTATGAGATGTCGAACGCAGCAAGTTCAATACCCCATTTGGCGACTCGGCCAGTGGCTTCAGCGTTGTTGATGATATCACCCAAGGGTGCTTTGCTCACAACCGAGATGGAATGATCCTGAAAATAATGCCTCAACTTTCTGGCGGCGAAGAATACGCCGTATGTCAGTTTCTGGTAATGTGGGTAACGCTGTTTTGAAGCGGAAAAAACTTCGCTGACAAAGTATACTGGTCTTTGTTCAGGAACTTCCGAGCCTTCTGTTTTGCGTTCCACAGCCAGGACGACGCTAACAACCAAGTTGGTTGCAGCGACGTAAAGCAGCATGGGCTCCTCTGAACGAGGTGCTGCCAAGATTGGCGGAGATGTTAACGCGGCCTTAAGCTGTTCCAAGGCGGCATCTGCTTCATCTGTCCACTCAAAGTTGTCGGATTTCTTCAAAGCCGGTAGAGAGGCATTGCCTTTTCTCCAAGGCGGCTGATGAAACGACTGACGGCAGCGGCTGAGCCAGCTAAACGCTGCACGTCCTTAAGGCAACATGGCCTTTTTATGTTGAGAATCGCTTTGATTTTTTCCGGATTCACCTCAATTCCTCGTTCGGAAACGATAAAGCCGAGCAATTTGCCGGCAGGAACCCCAAAAGTGCATTTCTTTGGGTTGAGCTTCATCCTGTACGTGCGGAGATTATCAAAGGTTTCTCGCAGATCGTCGAGCAAATCCGCCTTTTTACGAGACATGACGGCAATGTCGTCTATGTAGACGTGAACATTACGGCCAATTTGCTCGTTTAGGCATCTCTGCATGCAACGCTGGTAAGTTGCGCCGGCGTTTTTCAGACCGAAAGGCATCGTTACGTAACAGAAGGTTCCTACGGGGGTAGTAAACGACGTTTTCAACTGATCCGACTCGCGCAGTTTAATTTGGTGGTACCCGGAGTACGCATCCAAAAAACACAGCAATTCAGAGCCGGATGTTGAGTCGACAACCTGATCGATACGTGGTAACACGAAGTGGTCCTTAGGACAACACCTGTTCAAACCGGTATAATCGATACACATCCTCAGCTCTTTATTAGGTTTCGGAACCATTACAGGATTTGCCAACCAGTCTGTATGAACTACTTCCCTAATGAAACCAGCATCTAGTAACTTGATGATCTCCTTTCCTATTGCACGCCGCTTCGCCTTTCCCTGGCGCCGTGCCGCCTGCTTCACCGGTTTGGATCCTTCAAAAACGTTGAGAGAGTGCTCGGCAAGTTCCCGGGGTACACCTGGCATATCAGCAGATGTCCATGCGAAAATGTCCCCGTTCTCACGGAGGAACTTGACGAGCGCGCTTTCCTATGCGTCAGATAAGCCGGAACCAATGGTGACTTGCTTGGAACTGTTGCCCGCACCAGGTCTACCTGCTTTGTGTGCTCTGATGCCTTGAAGGTGCTCTTGTTGTCGGCGGTTTTGACAGCAGCCGGCAACTCATTGGTCTTGTCCTCCTTCCTTAGCATCTCTAGCTCTTCAGCGTGGAGGACGGCCTCATCAAAGGCGGCGTTGCCTCTTTCACACTGCTTGGCTTTCTCGAAGTCGCCATTGATGGTAATGGTACCATTGGGTCCAGGCATCTTCAACTTGCTGTAGATGTAACATGGTCGCGCCATGAACTTGGCAAACGCCGGGCGACCAAAAATGCAGTGATAAGCGCTTTTGAAGGGGACTACCTCGAACCGAAGAAATTCGGTCCGATAATTGGCTTCTGTGCCAAAGGTAACCTCCAGCCTTATGCTGCCTATGGACTTAGCTTGCTTTCCCGGAACGATGCCATGAAACTTGACCTTGCTGTAGTCAAGCTGGTCTTCCGTCAAATTCATGCGCTTCAGCGTCTCTTCATACATGATGTTGAGACTGCTGCCACCATCCATCAGCACCTTGGTGAGTCTGAAGTTGTCGACGATTGGGTCGACGACAAGAGCGTACTTGCCTGGGCTTGGCACGCGATCGGGGTGGTCCTCCCTGTCCCACGTGATTGGCATCTCAGACCAGTTCAAGTATTGAGGGACGTCTGGCACCGTGGCGTTTAGCTCACGAAGTTCCGCCTTTTCCTCTTTTGCCGAAGGAGTTCCCAGAAAACAGACTAAACTGCCTTGTACATTGGGGAACTTTTTGTCCTTTCTTGGCGGCTAGGGGTCCTTTCGTGGCGGCTTGGGTTCCTCGTCCTCAGAGATAGACATCGCCTCCTCGTCGTCTTCCTTTTTTGACTTCGCCGCCTTCTTCAACTTTTTGGGCTACCAGCCCACCTCGGGGTCTTTCTTGGCTTCATCCATGAATCGGCATTCCCCCAGCGTGTGGTTGACTTTGCCTTGTCCTGCGTGGATTGGGCAAGGTAAAGTTTTGGCGTATTCCCACGACAAGCGGTGCTTGCCGGAGTTATCTACCTTGCCTTTCCACTTGTTGTCGCCGCCACCGCCTTTTCCTTTGAAGGCGGCCGCGACCTCATTGGACGTTCTGGCTCTGTCTTCTGGGGAGCTTTGCGCTTGTTGTTGGCGCGCCTACCCGGTGCCATGTCGTGGACGGCATCCGTTTCACGGGTGTCGTTGTCAGCTTGCGCATACATGCCGGCTGCTTCTAGCATGACGCCGAGGTTTTTATACTGCATCCGAACGAGCTTGTGCCGAAGGCTGGTCCCTTTGAGTAATCCAGTGGTGAAGGCATGGATGGCCTGGTTGTCGTCTACGTTCTCGCAGCTGGCCTTGGTCTGGATCCATCTGGCCAGAAAAGCGGTTGCTGTTTCGCCCGGGCTTTGCACACATCTTGTCAGATCGGTGTACGTGTTGGGCCTCTTGTACGTTCCTTGGAAGTGCTGGGTGAAAACCCGCTCCATGTCACGCCAGCAATGGATGGACTTTTCCGGCAAGTTCTCGATCCAGCTTCTAGCCGTTCCTTCCAGCATTAAGGGGAGGAAACGTGCCGCAACCAGACCGTCGCCGCCGACAATCTGAACTGCCAGCGCGTAATCTGAGAGCCATGAGTTTGGCTTGTCCACGCCGCTGTACCTTGGGCAGGTTTTTGCCATGGATGTCATGTCCTTAGGAACAGCAGTGACGCGGACTACTGGGCCAAAACACACAGGTCCAAGATACGACTGTTCTTTTCCAGCCTTGATGTCATTGAGGCGGTGCCTTGCGTCTTCTGGAGCGACTTGGCGGATATTTCTATCCACGTCAGGCTCGTCCTGCGCGGCTTTGCCTCTGCTGAGCCTGGGCTCTTCGTGGTGTGCATTGCGTCCGCCTCCGTGCCTAGGCGCGGGAGGCGGGGAACGCGTGCGATCTCTGCTCCGTCTTGGTGGTGGCGGGCCATTGTTGCGGCTGCCGCCACCTTGTGGTTGCTGGTCGTTTCCTCTGCTGTTGCTTTCGTTGCGTCTAGGCGGAGGAGGTGCTTCATTCTTCTGTCCGCCAGTGCGTGATGCTTCGTCCCGCTGCCTTTTGGGAGGCGACGGTTTGCGAGGCTCTTTGCTCTTGTCCTTTCCCTTGCCATGGCTGCTGGAGCCGGATGGGTCCTCGGGTTGGCCATTGGCGGTAGCTTTGCACGCGTCTGACTTCGACTCCAGTCTTCCTCCTAACACGCCCGCCAACTCCGTGCGGGAATCAGCATGGGCTTGCTGTTCGAGGGCTTTTTCCATGAGGGCTGCAGTGTAGAAGATCTTGTCATCGTTGTTGTAATCGTTACCCGTGAGGATATCGAGGGCAGCCGCTGTGTTAAGGACTGGGGTTGCGAAAATTGGAGCACCCTCCTTGTTTCGCCGCTGAGGTGCCGAAGCCCACTCAAATCCAAGCTTCTGGGCAGGTGACATGTACTCCTCAGGAGGCGGATCGTCCTTCCTCCTGCTTTTCTTCCCTGCCCCAGGCGCTTTGGCGGTTGGGGTTGTGGTGAACAGATTTCTGGCGGCGACAACGTTGGCGCTCTCCGCCTTGGCCTCGTTGATCATGTTCCGGGCCTTGAGTTCTTGCTCATCGAGGGCACGGGATTGTTTTACAACTGAAGCGCGGAGCTTCTCCCAGTACTCCGGATTTGCATCGTCGGGAACCGGCGAGTTTAGGATGTCGTCGAGGGGCGGGCCATCTTTGCCGCTGGTGCCGTCTTTTTCCAGGTTCGTCTTCTTCTTGGGAGCCGGCGGAGGCTCAGGGCTTGCTTCGTCTGCTGCGGTCAAGCCGGCCCCGTTACCGTCTGCTTCTTTTGCCGGATCAATCTCAGTGACGTCGGCCATAAAGGCCTGCTGCATGGTTGTGTCAGAGTTGACCGCCGCCTCGGAAGGCGCGGGATCAGCCGTGGCGAAGCACTTTTTGACCTGTGACTCAAACATGCTGGCAGAATCCTCCTCGGAGTGTGAATCTACGTTGACATGAACGGTAGATTCAGATCCGGCATCTGACTGCGCATCCTCCTGGAGGGCAGGAAGGATCGATTCAGGATCGCTGCCATGTGGCTGGGAGTCGGATCCCATGCCGGCAATGCCGACGAAGTAGGAATCTGAATCTGCGGACTCCCAGGAGGAGGCGGATTCAGATCCGTCTTGTGAGTAGTCGGACTCAGGGTGGCGGGTGGGTCCCCAAAGGGTGTGGTTTTTCGGGAAACCCGTGGCTTCCGGGGTGAAGCCGATGAAGAGCTCGATGTCGCCGATTGGAACGAGAGTGTAGGCGATGAGCCCATCGTTCGCCGGTGTCCAAGACGCGTCGTCTTGAACGTAACCCATGGAGCCGACGCGGATGGAGCGGCCAACAGCGATAGTCTCGCCGATGCCGCCAAGTGTTCCCGCCTGGAACGTGACGCCGGTCGCCTTAGGCCCCACGGTGGGCGCCAACTCTCGGAGTATCGGCATTGGAGACAGGAGATGGGGTCCTCTAGCCGAGGGTGAATCGTAGGGAAGAAGGTGGACGTCGTCAAGGTCGGGATCGAACACGGCGGTTTACCCAGCTTCAGGCTCCACGGCGATGGCGGAGCCCTACGTGCTGCTATACCTCACTATAAGGCGGATTCGCCGTGTTACAGGTTACAATGAGTAGATTGGATATAGGATGGGATGTCTGATGCGTCCAGAGTATGCCCTAAAGGCTTCCCTGGTCCAGCTTATATAGGCGGCCGAACCTAGGGTTACAGGAATATTGCGTGTCCGGCAAGTATTGGGAGTCATAAACCTATCCGCCAAGTCTACCGCCTTCCGTCTTGGACTTGTCGGCGTCGTGGGCTTCGGCCTTGGGCTCTCCTTGCCGGCATCCGCTTCCCTTGTCGTCAGCTATCCGGGCCGCCCGGTAGGCCAAAGGCCTTGCCACCACTGCGGGTCACCCTGGACTAGCCGGATTACGCCATGTTGGTTGTACCCCCTTGTGATACGACCCCAACAGATACTATAGTGTATGATACTCCCGACTATGACTAGTCTGACACGAATTACATATGCAATTATTACCCTGACGACCAGCAGACATGACACTCGCACGCATCGTAACACATTCTTCACCGTTTTACCAAAGGCCGTACACCGAATCAAGTAGATCCAGCACAGGACACCGCCACTGACAGGATCAGCAGATATTGCCAGCTGCATCACCACCACCGAACACTGACCGGGGCCGGAATCCCGGAGGATCTCCGAGCTGGGCGCCACCACCGCAAAGGACCTTCCTCGGGAACCGCGGCTAACTGCAGGTCCACTCCACCACGACCCTACTTGTGATCGCCGCCGGCCGGCCCCGCCCTGACGCGGAAAGGCATGGGAATCTCGCGTGAATCATGTCGATCGAGCCGGCGGCCGACCTGGGCGGGCAACGGACAGCCGTTGGCTCGCTCTGCTCTGCGGGTCATGTGCAGCATGTTCGTAGTACCTCGCTCGCTCGATTAAAGAAAGTGCCCAACACTAGCTCCATTGTCTGCTACCCCTCTAGTTCAGTGAATTCTGTGGCTCTCCTGCTAGGATCGCCGTGTCTTTCGGCGCATGCGGCCGCTTGCCCTCCACAGTTTTGGCAAGGACGACGGTGACATGAACTGGATCAGAACAGTAGAGAAAATGCTGCCTGCAGTCTGACTCACAAGCCATAGCTGAACATGGTCTCGAGTCTCGACTCTCGAGTTAGCGTAGTGCTTCTACTTGACCGAGCGAGTGGCGAGTTTCTCGCAATGCATTCGGATGCACGCACGGCCATTTCGCCGATCGTGGAGAAAGTCGCCAAATTGGGTGGCGCTAGCTGAATTGGTCTACCTCAACTCGTGCTGACGGTGCTGTCATGTCCAAAGTCTCGAGTACAATTTCTCCGGTGGTCTATTAATTCTAGCCGCATTGTTTATGTTTTCTCCGCGGAATGGCTGTACGGAACATGCAATTAACTAACGAGGCTTTGTACTACTCCATAGTAGTGCCGTCTTCCAATTTCCTACTGTAGAAAAAAGAAACTAGGAAGTAGTGCCGACCAAAATTTAGGCATGGAGTGAGCATGCGTGACAAGTTGACAATATGAGATGGAGTGTTCAATGCATCATTCGTCCTCCGTAGCCAATTCAAAACTACACGCCCCTCCGTTTACTTGAACCTCCACATGCTTGAGTGGAGCCAACTCAGCCTATTGTTGCCTTTTATCGTGAGATATGGTAGAAAACTCTCCATGGTGTTGTTGCTGTAGGCCGACCGTTTGACTTCTCTTTTCCTCTGGAGAATTAGGAACTCGAATGATATTTCAGGGTGCACGGCGTACTGACGAACAAGAATCATCACTTGCCAAAACTTTCTCTGAAATATTTAGTTCTTAATTCTTGGCACAGCTTAAAAGCTATACATAATTTTACTTAACGACCCGCACTTGTTTAGATTAAGGGCATGCTGCAAGGACACTGCATATGTAATTAAGCTCGGCCGTACGTAGCTAGCTAGGCGTTTTCTTTTTTTTGAAATCAAACTAGGCGTTCTTGTGCCAATGCAAGAAGATCCAGAGATAATTATGAGAGGGGGCAAACCAATTGACTCGGGGCATTATGTGTACACATTATCAAAATTTGATTTTTTCCTTTGAAATATGAACAAATAGTAGGGGAATCCGAATTGCTCTGTGGGGGCGTAGGCCCCCATTCCCGTATACTTTGGTCCACACCAGAGCGCAACTGCAACAAGTGTGCCCACTGGCGGAGCTACGTTGACCCAACCGGGTGCACAGGACACCGGGTCAGTTTAATTTTTCTTCACGTACCAGCAATTTTCTACCGTACGTGCACCCCTGAGCCCATGAGTTGTGCACCCGTGCAGCCCAGAACGAGATGAGGAAGCGCAAAACGTTTCTCTCGTACGCATGCCCAGCGCGAGACAAAAGAAATTGGGGAGTATGGCACGGAGCGAGCAGACAAAGAGGCAGCGTTGGCTGGCAGCCCTGGTTGATATTCCGATCGTATCCCTCCCTCCCTCCACCGTCCTAGGACGCACGCCTCCGCAGCTCGCCGGCAACGCCATAAGCTGATCCCATCCTGTCCGGCCGTTCGCAATCCATCCCTGGGCCCTGGCTGCTGGCTCCCTGCCTCATGCCCTGCCCCTAGTTTTCCAATCCGGCGAGGTGGCAAGGCAATCCCTAATTTCAGTTTTCAAGCGGCCAAGTCTCAAGTCGGAAGTCCCCTGTCCCAGCGGCAACAAGAGCGAAGCAACAAAAAAGAGGTACTCTCACTCTCTCAGCCATTTAGATCTAGTAATTATTTGTGTAGTTCAAATGTTCAATAGTTGTGCAGTTTGTGCAATTTGTGTAGTTCAGTAGTTGTGCAGTTTGTGCAATTTGTCTCACAAAATTGCAGATGAGATTATTTGTGTAGTTCAGTACTTCAGTAGTAATTAGTTGTTCATTCTTCTTAATCTGTTCATTCTTCTATTTTGAATTATTGCCGAAGTTTCTCATATTCCATTCTGTTTTCTATTTTATAGGTTGGTGGACAGCTGGATGGTGTTTTTGGTCAAGCTGCAGTGCTGCCAGCGGTGGATTTATTTTGTTAGCCATTGTCATCTTGAATTTTCCATTTTACCTTAGTTAACCAATATTGTCAAATCTCAATGGATTATCCATTTTTTATTAGCAATGTTATCGTCAATTCTCTGTTATTATACATATGTGATTGACTCGTGTCTTTTGGAGAATTGTATATGGTCAAAACGGGTGCATACTTCAAAAATTTGGTGTGTTGGTGCTTAGAAAAAAATTACACCGACATGCACGATGTAGGGCTGTGCACCCTGGAGTCGTTTGCTGTAGCTCCGCCGCTGAGTGTGCCTGTCTGGAGAGCTGAATATTTGCTACTCTACCTATTATGGCTTACTTTCATTCTCTAGTACTGATGCTTAACTTAAGTATCGAAAGTAGTAGCAGAAGTTACCGGGATAAAAACAATGATATATATACTCTATACAAACTAATTATGGTTTTTAACCTCTGGCTCCTGGAGCCGCTCAACAGCTGCCTACCAGGCCACTGGCCTCTCGCGAGTGATCGATTGGACGCCGCCAGGGGTCATGCCCTGCGCGTGGCGGTCCGTCCGTCCGTCCGTCCGACGCCGCCACTTGTCCCGGCCCACATGTCAGTCTTACGAACAGATTCATCCGGAGGCCAAATGGCTCAGTGTGTGATCTTAACGTACGGACGCCACGGTTTTGTGAGGGGCCTTGCATGCATGCGCCATGCTCCCAAGATTCGGATCTTCGAGGGGCCAGGAAAACGACCACTTTCTTCAGGCGCCGGTCGTTTCATCGTTTGATTCCAAGATGCCGCTTGTCCGTGCACACACAGGGATTTTGGTCCCAGCCGTCCGACCTGAACTGGAGGCTTGCATGCATGGTGATTTACGAGTTTTTTTTTTAATTTCAGGGTTATCACCGAGAAATTATAATCAACCCGTTGAAATAGCAATACATGTTCCATCGTTCTCAGCACAAGAGTACATGGCCGTTCGGATGAACGCAACATGTCAGTTCAGGTCCATTAAGCATATATAAAGTACCATTCCAATGGCAATACAGTAATAATAAGTGTTAGTGGGACATGTGACATTATCCCTTGGCCTTCATTTGTACTCCCACGTTCCTAACCATCCCGTCAATGGTTGATCCTCGCGCCCCTAGCTTATCGATTAGAACCTCACACCGTGTGACATCTTAGGAGTACCGGTCTATGACGTCTTTCGTCCTAAAATGTTGGCTCCACCATGGTGATAGAGATTGTAACATTTGATTAACGAAAGTAGCACCGGCTGTCGGCATGACTTTCTCTGTTCACTGCAGTGGCAGACAACGATGCAAAATTGTAGCACGACAAGCACAGTACCGTTTCACTCAGACACCACGCACTACTGTATAACGTTGGTGGAGCTTCTTCATAGGAGTTCCGAAAGCTGCCGGATAACTAGGTTAGCAAAGCTAACACGTCTTGCGCGGTTCCGCCTAACATTGATGTGCATGCCTTGCTATTTTTTTAGCATGCATGCACTTGATTCCCCGGCTTCCAATGGAACTTGCCAACTGAATCCTCGAAAGCTAGGCTATTCTTTGAATCTTTCCTAGGGGACTTCATATGTCGCAACATAGGGAATATTCAAAGTATACTTTTTTCAAAGAGATTCACTTGTTGTAAGGCTCATGCATGACATCAATCGGAGAAAACAAAAGGGCATGCATCTCCCTTTCGTCTTTGTTTCTTCGAACATGTGTGCATTACTAGGAGTTCCGAAAGCTACCGGATAACTAGGTTAGCAAAGCTAACACGTCTTGCGCCACTAGTGGAAACCCCCCCTCTAGTTCCGGGTTGTAGACCCCTAATGTACCGGATTGCCATCCGGTACATGGAGGCCGGGACTAGAGGCCCCCCCCTCTAGTCCGGGGTGGGTTACGACCCGGGACTAGAGGCCTCCACGCGGGGGCAGCGCATGGCGCATGTGAGAGGAGCTCTAGTCCCGGGTTGTATACCACCCGGGACCAGAGATGCTTCCACGTGGCGGCCTGTGGCTTTTTTCGTTCCGATTGTTGTATATTACGAATAATTTGCAAAAAATACGGTTAATTATCTGTAAATCAGAAAAATACATATAGCATATCAAAATGTTCGTAAGAGCAAGATTTATGAGAAAGTCGGGAAATCGGAAGTCGGAACGGAAAGTCGTGAAGACAGGAAAGTATTCGATTATTCGATTACAAATAAAGATCCCATATATAAGAGGGACTAGAACCGTCAACTATTCGATTACATGGAGATCATCAAGCTAGCCACTACTAGAGCCCGTCATCTATCTTGAGATGCCGCCATTGTATTTTCCCTTCGGGTCTAAGACATAGTTTATCAAAAAGCCCGCAATTTCCTCGCTAATTGCTCGAAAGCGGTCCTTTAGTCTCATGTCCCTCCGTTTTTTAGACATCTATAAAAGAATGGAGATTAATATGAATATCAATCATCATAACAGAAATTATGAATGACACTCAACACAATTGATGGTTATAAAATGAAATTGTGAATTTATTTGTTCACTTACATCGAGAAATGAGTCTCGGTTCCGCTCAGAGACTATCTTGCGAATCCACTCGCAGACGTAGTATCCACAATAATTGGTCCCGGTGGCTGCCTATCCAACCACTACACGAGAATAGATTTCAATCAAATAATAATCAAGCATCACGATGGTATTGAAATTTGAATTAAAAGGGGTGCGCGAACACCTAGCTAGCTCATACTACTTACTCTGGGGTATTTATAAGTAAGTTTCTCCGGAAAGTTCCCATCTGTACACTTTCGGAAAAGTTCCCAAACCCTGCCCAACAAACAATTGAATAAATGAGTTATTAATTAGTTACTTCATATCTCAGGAAAGAGACCGATGTAATACGATAAAGATTGAAATTACCGTTCGAGCACTCCTTAGATAAATTCGTGCCTCTCTTTGGGCCAGTCCAATGAGTCCATGATATCAATTTCTGCTGTATCGACTCGAATGACTAACATAACGTAATGCTCGCTGCGCACGTTTATATATGTCAGTAACTAATCAGTTACACTTAACATCGAGTAAGCAAAAATTAACCAATGTGTACAAGACAGTAATACTCTTACCTGAAGTGGTAAGGAAACAATATCTGCCCTTTATAATGTTGGTCTCGGAGGGCCCTAAACAAGTTGTCCACCGTATCCTCGTGCTTTAATGTAAACATTTTGTGATTAACTAGGCTTGGGTCGACGAACCCAATCTCAAAATTTTGCTTTCTGTCACATTCATCGCTCTTCATTCTGCATAATACCGTAGTGAGCATAATTAGAACAGGCAATGACCGAGCTAAGAGCTATAGACTTATAGACAATGTTCATCTTTACAGAAAATAAATGTATTGAATCACTTACAGACAATAGGTACTGAGGATGCTCAAGTCGAGGGCGTCAAGCTGGTATAACTGATAGATTTCTTCAAGTGGAATAGTTAACTCGTTGGTAGAACCGCTGAAATGTTCACTTGTAACTCTCACAACGATCATTTCTCGACCTTCCAAAACGACCTCCTTGTACCATTTATGCAGTCTTGTCATTTGTGTTGGTAAAACCTTGAGCTCATCAGGTGACACTAGATCCTTCCCGTATACCCAGGGCCATCTAGTAGGTTCAAATGAAGAGGAGAGGAGTTTTTCGTTGTCCAGTTGAGAAACTGAAATACCAGCATCTGCAGCAAATTGCGCGCGGTGAGCGGGATTGTTCTCAATTAGCACAGAGCCCTCCTCAGTGGTCACCTTGAGCGGGGAGATGGACTGATTTGACGGATGTCCTAGCTGGGCAACATCTCTTCTCCTTTTCCCGCCGGAGGGAGCTCTCCTCATTTGACGTACATAATCATCTGGCCTATTCATCGAAATCTGCGATGGCTGATTAAGAAAACGAACAGCAAATTGTGTTTGCTCTTCCGTATATGTTTCCTTTGGCGGGGGTTTTCTTTTCTCCCTAGATTCTGCAGCCTGTCTTCTCGAATCTGTTTGTAGCCACACGCGGGCTTCCTCTGCAGTACACGGAGGTTCGTCGTAAGGTCTCGGGGGAGGAACTTTCGGTACTTTTGGGAGGGGCTCAAGTCGGCGTTTGGGTGATCGGAAACCTTTAGCCTTCATACCCTTTCGACCTTTAGCCTTAATGGGAGGTGGAGACGGCTCAGGAGTCGGCTCAAGAGTCGGCTGACGCGGCGGCGGAGTCGGCTGATGCGGTGACTGACGCGGCGATGGAGATCGAGATGGACTCGTGTCGTGGTGGTCGTCGTAAGTGTCGTCATGTCGACTCGGAGAAGGCGATGGTGGCCTTGGCGGTGTCCAGCCTGGAAACTTGATCATTTTCTTGGGCCATAGAATGAGTCCACCCTGGACATCTCCCAGTTTCCTCTCATCATCCTCTCCAGGGAAACAAAGGTCGAGTGATTCAAATCCGGGTTCAACGTGATCCACGCCGACACGACCATAGCCAGCTAGAATCTCATTGTCACGATACAATGCAGTAGATTCACAAGGTAAAGCATAGCCGACCACCGCCTTAATGGATAAGTTTCTCATTGCCTCATGTAGCTCACAAGTTTTCTTCTCAGTGATAAAATCCACGGGGTATGTTTGGTTCGATGGCTCATCAGCACCGACCGTCGTGGAGGCCACGCTGCTTTTCCGTTGAGACGGACCACCTTGCTCACTATCTTGCAGCTGCAGCTGATGAGTTGCCCCTTGACTAGCTCGCTCGCGCCGCAGTTCTTCTAGTTGCTTGGCGTACTCGCTCACGATACTTTCCACTTTGCTCAACCGGTCATTTTGCTCCTGTTCCTTCCTCCTCTTTGCTCTTTCTCGGCTTCTATAAGAGTCACGGTCCTCGGGAAACCCTTCAAGCCACGTCATAGCTCCCCTGCCTTTAACAGTTCCTCCTTTTTCTTTAGTACCGAGGGCCTTCCACAGCACGTCGCGTTCTCTGTCGGGAAAAAACCTTCCCTCATGAGCATCTTTTATTGCATCCAGAATTGTTTGCCGGGGTATAGGAGTTTCTTTCGTTTCATCAACTACTGCATCACCTGATGCGTCATACTCCACCCCATGAGCAAGCATCCAATTTCTGACCCTACGGGGCCAATAATCTGTAACTGGAGTGATCCCTTCTTTGCGCAGACCGGCCTCAATCTTTGCCCACTTAGGCTCGACAGCTCTGTAGCCACCTCCACCCAACTTATGGTTATATATCTTCTTCGACGCATTCAACTTATTTTGTGACGATCTTTCCTTGGCTAGTTGTGTCTCCTTGTAATCCAGAAATGCCTCCCAGTGAGCCCGCTGCCTCTCTAGTGTTCCAGTGAAATCTGGGATTTTCTTCTTGTCGACCCACTCAAGGTATATTCTGTTCTTCCATTTATTGAATGCTGAAGCCATCTTCTTCAGAGCCCAATGCTTGACTTTGTTCGTTATGGCTTTTGTCCTTTCGGGAGTATCCAGCATCGGCAGACTGAAAAATCTCATGAGCTTCTCCCAACATACATCTTTGTTTCTGTCAGTGACATAATAATTGCCGTCTATGTCTTTTATCTGATTCCATTCCAAAAGGCTGATCGGGACATTGTCCCTAACAACAACTCCGCATTGATGCACAAACTTATTGCGGACTTTCCCAAGCGGTTGGCCTTCTGCATCGACAAACTCAATTTTGAAATGATCTTTTTTGTCTACCAACCCTTTGGCATGGCCTCGTTTAGTAGTTTGTTTCGATGCGGAGGAGGTCTAAAAAGAAGAAACATTTGTTAATATATATACAAATAAAAATTTACATCTGATCAAATAGAGGCTTAATATACCACGCCGGACTGCGGGGGTTCACCAACTATGCTAGTTTGCCCTTGGTCGCTTCGTTCCACCTCCATTCCCTCACCGGAATCGTTCAAGAACTCGGAGCCATCTAAATCTCCTCCAATGTGTTCATCACCGGGTCGCCGGATAAAGTCCATTATCGCATCTTCCCCTTCTCTGAATTGGAAGGGAGAAACATCTCCATCGTCCATTGCTTAACTATTACAAAAGAAAATAAAACAAATGATAGCATTAGCACAATAATTCAACGTAGGGAACTTTCCGACTACCCGACTTCCCGACTACACGACTTCCGACTTGACGACTTCCCGACTCAACGACTTCCCGACTGTACGACTTCCCGACTACACGACTTCCCAACTGGACGACTTCCCGACTACACGACTTCCCGACTGTACGACTTCCCGACTGTACGACTTCCCGACTCAACGACTTCCCGACTACACGATTTCCCGACTACACGACTACCCGACTACACGACTTTACGACTTAACGACTTCCCGACTTAACGACTTCCCGACTTTCCCGACTTTACGACTACCCGACTTCACGACTACACGACTACCCGACTACACGACTACCCGACTTCACGACTACACGACTACCCGACAACACGACTTTCCGACTTAACGACTTCCCGACTAACTTAGCAAAATTTAAACTAACCTACACTAACTACAAAAATAACTTAGCAAATCTACACTAAATTTCTAGACATAGCTAATTAACAACTAAATCGAATCTAGCTAATTAATCTACACAAAAAAGAAAATAACTTAGGTAATGAAAAAAAAGAAAAAAAACACCTTCTTGGGCAGCCTGCCGGCGCCGGACTTGGATGGCATGGAGGGCTCGGACGGCGTGGAGGCGCGGGCTGCCGGCGTGGAGGGCTCGGGCGGCGCGAGGGCTACGACGCGGGTGGGCTCGGGCGGTGCGGAGGACTCGATGGCGCGGGCCGGCTCGAAGGACTCGACGGCGCGGAGGCGGCGCGGGCGGGGTCGGGCGGAGGGGTTGGGTGACGCGGGCGGGGTCGGACGGCGCAGAGGATTCGACGGCGCGGGCGGGCTCGGGCGGCCCCGGAGTTGGGCAGCCTGCCGGCGTCGAGGCGGAGGTTGGTGGCGCGGGGGCGCTGAGGGAGAAGGGCTTCCCGGGTCGTGGCTCGACCCGGGGTCAAACCCCTGGATATTTATACTAGGGACCTCTGGTCCCGGGCGTTGCCACGGCCCGGGACAAGAGGGTACCCTCTTGTCCCGGGTGGTTCCACGACCCGGGACCAGAGGTGTTTTCGCCCAGCGCGCGCAAAGACACCTCTTGTCCCGGGTGATGCCACGACCCGGGACCAAAGGTACCTTTTTTCGTTCAACCTCCCAAAGTTTTAAAATTTAGCGCGCAAATTTTTGAAAGTTCATTTTAATATGAATGTGAATAGCTTCTGCATACTTTTGAATCTGACAAAAAATTCAACATGAAAAGTTTTTGAATTTGCAAAACTAATCCAAAGCAAATTTCTATTTTCTAAAATAATTATTCTAACTATTCAAACTATTAACCATTTTGCCATTCTGCTGAGCACGCTCGACCTGGTCCAGAAGGCGCTGCGGTGGGCGTGGTGGATCCATCTCGTGGATACGATGCCTTCGTGGCTTAGGGTTTACATATAGAGCAGCACTGAGGTAGGACAGTTTGACCAAGGCAGCGCTGGGGTTTGACACGTGTCCAGGGGAGCACTGGAGGACACGTGACGGACCCGCCTCACGTCCCGGTTGGTAACAGCAACCGGGACTAAAGAATCGCACGGATCGTGTGTTTCTTTCAACCGCTTGTGAGCCGTTGGATCAGGGGTGTGTTTCTTTTGAGGGCTTGTTAGTTGTTGGATCAGCACTATTAGGACCACTTCGTGAGCCACCAAACCCTATATATAGCCCCCTCCCGGACATGTTCGGCACTCACCGTCTACTCACATTGTAGTTCATTTTGATATACAAAGCATTCGGATTCCCTGCATACGTCCAACGGTGCATTTGATATGCTGGCACTCACGAGCCACCGTTGGGCTGTATGCAGGGGAAACCATGTGTTTTGTTCTATCTATGTAACCATAATATGTGACCGTGACCTTTCGCCCATTCACGTTTGTTGAATCATCAAAGCGGACACCGCTGTTTTGGTTGGTGCTCTTTTTATCTTGAGCGTTCGTGTAAAATGTATTCCCATTTATCTCGTACCCTTGGAAAGTCAAAATAGTCGATGATGGCCCCTTAGACAACAAGTACAACGCATCTGAGACTGTGTTGTTGTTGTTCAGATGCATTTCCAACCAGCCGCCAAAACTCTCCACGTGTTCTTTTGTAATCATATACTGATCCATCCCCGGGTTGTTGGAGCGTACAATGTCCTTGTGTATCTGGATATACGGAGCCACCAAAGTGGAATTATGCAGAACTGTGTAGTGTGGTTGTGTGAAAGAATGCTCGTCCCTACATATGTATGATTTCTTTCCTAGAGTGCCTTGTCCATTGAGTCTCCCCTCATGTCGCGATTCAGGAAGACCAATCGACTTAATGCCGGGAATAAAGTCAACACAAAACTCAATGAACTCCTCTGTTCCATAGCCTTTGGAGATGCTTCCTTCTGGCCTAGCACGGTTATGAACATACTTCTTCTAGACTCCCATGAACCTCTCAAAGGGGAACATATTGTGTAGAAATACAGGACCCAGAATGATAATCTCGTCGACCAGGTGTACTAGGAGATGTGTCATAATAGTGAAGAAAGATGGTGGGAACACCAGCTCAAAACTAACGAGACATTGAGCCACATCCTTCTGTAACCTTCTAAGCGTGGCTGGACTGATTGCCTTCTGCGAAATTGCATTGAGGAACGCACATAGCTGAACAATGGGTAGTCGAACATTTTCCGGTAGAAGCCCCCGCAATGCAACCGGAAGCAATTGGGTCATAAGCACGTGGCAGTCATGAGACTTTAGGTTCTGGAACTTTTTCTCTGCCATATTTATTATTCCCTTTATATTTGACGAGAAGCCTGACGGGACCTTCATGGTGCTCAGGAGTTCAAAAAATATCTCCTTCTCTTCTTTTGTAAGAGCGTAGCTAGAAGGAATTAGACGTCCTTTATCCGTTTTCATTGGATGCAGGTTGTTGGGGTCTTTCCAAAGTTGTTGGTCCTGTCGTGCTTCCAGAGTATCTTTTGACTTCCCATACATGCCCAGGAAGCCTAGCAGGTTCACGCAAACATTCTTCGTCACGTGCATCACGTCGATTGCAGAGCGGACCTTTAGAATTTTCCAATAGGGTAGTTCCCAAAATATAGACTTCTTCTTCCACATGGGTACGTGGTTGTTAGCGTCCTTTGGAACAGACTGTCCGCCAGGATCCAAAGATTACATCTAAATCATTTACCATATCATATATATCTTCACCACTACGGAGGGGTGGCTTCACCCGGTTATCTGGTTCACCTTTGAAATGCTATGTGCCTCTCTTTCTTAGGGGATGCGTCTTTGGAAGAAATCGACGATGCCCCGGGTACACATTCTTGTTACATACATATATACTTTCAGTCTTATCTAAACAGTGTGTGCATGCATTGTATCCCTTGTTTGACTGTCCTGAAATGTTACTAAGAGCAGGCCAATCATAGATGGTTACAAACAACAACGCTCGTAGGTTAAATTCATGTTGTTTGTACTCATCCCACACACGTACCCCTTCATCAGCCCACAACTGTAAAAGTTCATCAACTAATGGCCTCAAGTACACATCAATGTCGTTGCCGGGTTGCTTCGGGCCTTGGATGAGCACTGGCATCATAATGAACTTCCGCTTCATGCACAACCAAGGAGGAAGGTTATAGATACATAGAGTCACAGGCCAGGTGCTATGACTGCTGCTCTGCTCCCCAAAAGGATTAAATCCATCTGTACTTAGACCAAACCTTAAGTTCCTTGCATCACCTGTAAAATTCTCGTACTCTGTATCGATTTTTCTCCACTGCGAACCATCAGCTGGGTGTCTGTTCATCTCGTCGCTCTTGCGGTCTTCTTTGTGCCATCGCAAGAACTTTGCATGCTCTTTGTTTCTGAACAAACGTTTCAACCGTGGTATTATAGGAGCATACCACATCACCTTGGCAGGAACCTTGTTCCTGGCGGGCTGGCCCTCAACATCACCAGGGTCATCTGCTCTGATCTTATACCGCAATGCACCGCATACCGGGCATTCATTCAAATTCTCGTACTTCTCACCGCGGTAGAGGATGCAGTGATTAATGCATGCATGTATCTTCTGCACATCTAATCCTAGAGGGCAGATAACCTTCTTTGCTTCATACGTACTGTCAGGCAATTCGTTATCCTTTGGAAGCTTTTGCTTCGTTATCTTCAGTAAATTCCCAAATCCCTTGTCAGATAAGCCATTCTCCGCCTTCCATTGCAGCAATTCCAGTGTGGTACCGAGCTTTGTGTTGCCATCGTCGCAATTTGGGTATAACTTTTTTTTGTGATCATCTAACATGCGCTCCAACTTCAACTTCTCAAATTCACTTTCTACTTCATTCTGTGCATCAACGATGACCCCACGTAACTCATCATGTATGATGGGATCATCTGGTACCTCTTCATCATCAGCTTCCCCCGTTGCGTCACCATCGTATTCAGGGTACATGTAGTTGTCATCGTTCTCTTCTTCTTCGATGTCTCCCATCATAACCCCTCTTTCTCCGTGCTTGGTCCAACAATTATAGCCGGGCATGAAACCAGACTGAATCAGGTGGACGTGAATCATGTCTGTGCTAGAGTAATCCTTCTCATTCCGACATTTACTGCATGGACAACACATAAAACCATTCGGCCCCTTGTTATCCCTAGCCACTTTGAGAAAAGATTGCACACCTTCCATGTACCCTTTAGAGCGTCGGTCATTGTACATCCACGGATGACTCATCTGCAAATCACCGCTAAAACCCATTACGGTAAACGAACATAATAGACAACTGACCATATTCATTAATACAAGTTCATCACATTAAAACCAAAGTATAGTAGTGACCAAATGTAATACATAGTTCTCATAAAACATACATTTAAACCAAGATACAACTATCCAAAGAATTTAAACCCAACAACAAATGCGATCAAAATCGCAACTAAGTTAACTACTGAACCAACAGCATAATGATACTAAGCCTCTTGACTAATGGCATAACTTCTAATTTTTTTAATCTTCAAGCGCATTGTATCCATCTTGATCTCGTGAGCATCGGCGACGTCGACAAGCTTAAACTGGTGTTCATCGGCGATGTCGGCAAGCTTGGACACCAATTTCCTGTTCTCTTCTAGGCATTGGAGACGAAGATCTTCACTTCTTTTCAGTTTTGCTTTCAAATCATTGTTTTTTTTTATAAAATACTCGACAATAGGGTCGGTTGGAATTTCCGGTTCAACTACCTCCTAGATAAAAATATATCTATGTCAAGTTGGTCGGCATGATAGTCATAAACACAAAACGAAACAAATATATAGTTATAACAACAATCATACCACATCCGAATAATAGAGCGGACGAGGGCCGGTGTGGGCATGTGTCAAAACCATGGCACTATATATATAACAAACAATTATACAACTAATAAAAATACAAATAATAATTATGCATCTAAATCATACAACTAAGATTTTTTTAAATATAAGTTTCAAGAAATATGTTTACTGAGGTGGTGCCGGTGACGGGACAACCGGGGCGATCAACGGCGGTGAGCACGACACTGGAACACACAAATAATATTTTAATTTAGCTTAAATTGCATATGAAACAAATGAACTTCCTAACTTAGGCATTTCATCAAACACCTACCAAGCACTACAAAAATGAAATGAGCTAAGCTAGTAAAGAAATGAGCTAAAATGGGCAATGACGGATGAAAGGATCAAGTTGCTAACCCTCGGATAGATGGCTGCCGCTAATCTTGACAATAGTGAGAAAAAATGGGGATAAACTTGAGCTAGGGAGAGGAAACAATGGAGCAAATGAAGATGAACTCGAGCTGAAAAATGGAGGGGCTGCTCTCGGGGTAGAAGATGATACACGGCGAGCAATGGTCCCGGATGATATCATGACCCGGGACAAAAGCTCCACCTCTTGTCCCGGGTCGTGGCACGACCCGGGACGAGATGTTCTCGCGTGGCCCACGCCCTGGGCAGCCCTGCCAACGCACATATGGTCCCGGGTCGTGGCACCACCCGGGACTAGAGCTCCCTCACGACCCGGGACAAGTGGAAACGTTTGACCCGGGACTAGTGCCCCCCTCTAGTCTCGGGTCTTAAGCCACCTGGGACTAGAGGCAAAATCGGCCCTGGTCGAAAGGTCTTGTTTCTAGTAGTGCGCGGTTCCGCCTAACATTGATGTGCATGTCTTGCTATTTTTTTAGCATGCACTTGATTCCCCGGCTTCCAATGGAACTTGCCAACTGAATCCTCGAAAGGATATTCTTTGAATCTTTCCTAGGGGACTTCATATGTCGCAACATAGGGAATATTCAAAGTAAACTTTTTTTCAAAGAGATTCACTTGTTGTAAGGCTCATGCATGACATCAATCGGAGAAAACAAAAGGGCATGCATCTCCCTTTCGTCTTTGTTTCTTCGAACATGTGTGCATTACTGACTAACCTTGACTGCAACAATATTTTACATGTAAAGAAAGGTTTAAATTAACACAGAACAAGTCAGTATCAGCAAGCACTAACAAACTGGCACTAGTGGGAAATACCCTATCAGTGGCGCACCAAATTAGGATTATGTGGCGCACCCCCAGAATTGCTGGGTGCGCCACAGAATCGTCGCCACTAATTTTTTTTTGTGGCGCACCATGGGCGTGCGCCACCGAAATTGCTCGGTAGGACACATAGTAGAGGTATTCTGTGGCGCACTGGCGCCTGGTGCGCCACAGAAAGTGGTGCGCCACAAAAAAAAATGCGTGCGCCACAGAAATATGAAACAGTAGTACAGGTATTTTTTTCATTTTGCTGTACAAATACAGGTATATACAGGATTTATACAGATTTATCTAGAAATACATATATATTTGACAGGTATATAAACAGACACACATTAAACACTATGTCATCACACATATTACTTAGTGTGCCCGATATACATACACATAGTCACAAAAGTGCCGAATGTTAATTTACACAATATATTAGTTATGATAGAAACAAAAGTTCATCATTTCACACTACACATTACAAATGAAGTGTTCACCGCCTAACTAGGATCAAATGTAGTACACATCGGCGATGATGGTGAGCAAGAGCGCGCGGGAGCATGCATGATCATGGCTTCCTCTTCTTGAGCGGCGCCGGGAATGGTAGAATGCCCCCTTTCGTCCTCCACTCCCTGGTGTCATTCTGCGCCGCTAGTCGTTCTTCCATGTCCCTCTGAGACAACGCTGAAGATGGATTGGGATATATATTGGTTATTGATATACATAGAGTATAATTTGTTCATCTAAGTAGAGAGGCAAGACGATCAATCAATTGTCATGGTTGGAAATCATATGGCTATCCTATTTGGGTTTCATAGCATAGCATATATATAATATATAACCCTACACATGCACTTCTATAAAAAAGTACACACTAGCTAGTAATGCTTAGCAAGGCTATCTTTTATAATACATCCTACCCAAGCGGAAGTGGAAGGACCCTGAGGCGTGAATGACATCGTCGAGGATGATCGTTGTTAACTGCAGCCGGATGCGATGGAAGTCTTGTCTATAATCAGCCTCGGTGAGAGCATCCGCCATTTTGGTGTATTTTGCGAGATTAGATGCAATCTTCGTTTTCTCGCAATCCCGGACAATCGTTTTAAGGTGATGGAGGGCGTAGTAGGCCTCCATCACGCTGCCATCCAGTTGCTTGATGCAATGGAATCCGGTCCCATGCAAGAACTTGTGTGTGTTGTCATCCTCCGTGAAAAATTCCGACTGCTTATGGAAGGGCCCGCCCTTTTTGGCATAGGCCTCGAGAGCGTCATCGAGAACACCCTTTAATCTGTTGTATGATCTCGGCTGGCCGGATTTATTCCCCGAGTCCAAATAAGTGGCAACGGGCCACCTCGGGGATACGTAGATGAGTGCGCAGTACTTGTCCCTGCTCAACACAATTGAAGCGGAATGTTGGACAAAGGATCAGCAATGGAAGAAATGTACAAGAAGGCATAAGATAGGACGGTGGCGAGCGGATGTGTACTTACTCGAAAAAGTAAGGCACAAGAAGGGTGTTCTTCTTCTTGTCGGCCAGGAAGACCCTAACGAGGTACTCCTTGGCCGTTTCCCGTTTCGTTGATCTTTCCACCAGATGGCTGTCGCGCATGTAGTAGGGATCCACTATCGCGACGTACGGGGTATCATCTCTCCTGATCTTCATCGCCGCATCGAGCGCATATAGGCGGACCATGTTATAGTCCAGCCGTTTGGAGTGATACAGGTTGAAGATGTCCTCGTACGCTATGAAGAACACATCCGCAGGGTCTTCCTGGACGAAGTCCACCAACTCTTTTGGCACCTTGACCGTGAACGCCGGGTAACCTGGGTTCTCCTCTTTAAGAAGGGTCTCGTCTAGATACACGACGAGATTCTGCAAAGTAATCATGGGTCCTTCTGCAAAGCGGAGCAAGTCCTCGGACAAGATAGGTTTACCAGCTTCATGAACTTGGGGGTAGCCTTGTGGAATCGTGTCTTCAGGACCCCGGATCTTAGGATCTGGCTGGCTCGCAGAGGATGCTTTTCTCTTCCTTTGCTTCTTCTTTTTCTTCGTCTCTGGGGATTGTGGGGGTGCAGTGAACCCCGCTTTAACTATTTCATGCAGTGTGTTAGGGCTGAAAATGTTACCCGGTTTAGCTTGATGATCGCCGGCATCCGGAGGCGTGTCGGTGAAGGCCAGGCGCTGTGTGCATGAAGTGGGACGAGCAGGTTGAATGTGGTGGTCGTGGAAGGGTTCTTCATCCATAAGAGGCATGAACATATCATCCGCGGCAGTGCCAGTGTTGATGTAGTCATCGAAGTTTACATCATTATCATCCTCCTCAACATTGTCGTCGTTGCCACCAAGTTGAGGTGCAACAGCTTTGTCCTAAACATAAACAATAGCACATTCGTTAGTCAGGAAAGTCGGAAAGTCGGGGAATTTGGAAAGTCAGAACTAACCTTGGACGGTTGAGGGGAAGACGTTCCCAACAACTGTTTGTGGTGGTTGGTGGCGGCGATGACCGGCGGCGGTAGCGTCCGGCCGGTGGTGGGGGTGACCGGCGGTAGCTTCCGGCCGGCAGTGGCGGCGACCGGCGGTTCCGTCTGGGTGGTGGTGACGGCTGCTTGTGGCGCTGGTTCATCCGCAACATCTTTTTTGTCCGCCTCGACGGGGCCGAACGATCGGGGCCCGGGGCCTCAAGGTGGCGCCGCCGGTACGCCTGGCCCCATGAAGAACATCCCCAAGACGAATTTGGGTCTTCGGCCATTCCAGCATCCACCTCCCGCATTCGCCAAGCTTCATGTGTTTCTCTGCTTCCTGAGGTTGCTTGGGGGGTCGATGTCACGGAACTCAGGCAGTACCTCGCTCACATTTACTTTCATCACGAGCTCGCTCATTCGGACGTTGTGGATATCGCGGGTCAAAGGTTGTACGGTCGAGGCCCTTGCGACTTTCTTCAACTCGCCGTCGGCCCCCACCCTATGCAGGAGTATGCAAGGCATGTCCTGGGAGTCAACACATAGCGGGCACCATGAGATAAGGCATATATAGTCTCACACACAATGTTTCATACATATTCATGATCATACATATATATGTTTCCATTGCCTCACACACACATACTAATTAGTTACCTTGGTGACGGCGTTGAGCTTGGCTAATGTCAAGACAAGGGAGCCGGTGCCGGTGGCCGGCCTATCGTTCTCCGGCCGCTCGTGTGCATTATCATTATTCTTCGGCGTTGGTGTATGTTGCTCCACGGCAGGGGGCACCGGTGGGGTCGGCAGGACCGGCGACACGTTATTGCTGGAGGTGCTGCCGATGAAGCTGGGCACGTGTATCGGCCCCTGTTGACCTCCCGCATGCCAAGCAGTTATCCCCTGCACCAATGCAGGGGTAACAAAGTCCGGAGCTTCTCGTCCACCTTCTCGGCCACTAGCTTGTCCACCACGCTGGAGTCCACCTTCTCGGCCTCTAGTGCGTCCAGCTTCTTCCTTAGCTCGAGAACCTCGGCTCTATCTTTAGCTGGCTTCCTCCTCTCCTTTTTCTTCTCGGTGTCCGTGCTGTAGTACTCGGTGAACTTCATCGCCGTACCAAAGCCGGTCACACGGCCAGCTGACGTCGGCGGCTTTGACTTGTCCCTTCCCTTGTAGACGTCCATCGCCCGGTTGAAAGTCGTGTCCCACGGGCCGGCCGGAGCCTCCTGGGACGACGGGCCGGCCTCAGCCTCAGCCTGCAACTCAGCCTCCTGCGGACAAAGGAAATAAACGTGAACACATGTAGAAATCAACGCAAATGGACTTTGAGATATCCGCGCACTAGTACAGAAAAGCTATTCTGTGGCGCACCATTTTTCTATTCTGTGGCGCATGGGTGGTGCGCCACAGAATAGTCGCCACTAAATAAGCTATTCTGTGGCGCACCACCCATGCGCCACAGAATAGTGGCTATTCTGTGGCGCACCGCGACTGGTGCGCCACAGAATAACTATTCTGTGGCGCACCCGTGTAACCATGCGCCACAGAATAGGGTGCGCCACAGAATTACTGCGCAGTACTGTACCCGCATATTCATACAAATACCAGTATAATACCAGAATACATGTATATTTCATATTTACACAGATATAACAGAAACAGAGATATATTTTCACAGATATATCAAAACAAACACATTACTAATATATGTCATCACAAGTTGATACAAAAGTGCGGAAGTTTTACACAATTGTTGAGATATACAAAAGTTCATCGAATCGTTGCCCACGTTACAAAATGAAGTGTTCACCGCCTACACTAGGATCGAATAGATTACATCTCGGCGTTGACGGTGAGCAATAGCGGGAACACGACGATCTCATGTAGCCTTCTTCGCGAGCGCTACGAGCGGAGCGGCGCCGGGAACGGTTTGCCGAGAGGCCCTTGAGTTTGTATTCCTGCATATCACAAGTTTCACTGACGCCATCTCTGCGTCACATAGTGTCACAACATTTTAATCATCGGCATTCTAGAAATGAATTAGCTAAGGTCAACTAACAATCATGCCTCATACTTAACTGGTATCAACTTACAAAAATCATGCCTCATATTTTATATCAACTTACCACAAAAAGATCAAATAGAGAAAAACCCGTATGATGGATCCTTCTTCCTGATCCGCTCCGGAAACGGATAAATGCCGTCTTTCGTCATCCACGTCCTCCTGTCATTCTGCTTATCTAGGCGTTCTTCGATCTCCCACTTAGACAACGCTGAAAATCGGTTGGGATATATATTTGATTAATGCATGATATAACTAGAGTATGATTTATTCATCTAATATAGAAAAGAAAGAAGCAAGGTTTCTACCTCTGGCGTTGTGTAAGGACCCCCCTGCTGTCTTGACATCTTCCAGGATGATTTTCGATAACTGTAACTGGATGCGATGGAAGTCTGCTCTAAGGTCATCATCAGTGAGATCCTCATCATATTTGGCCCATTCTTGGAGACGATATGGCAAATTCGTTATCACTGCATCCCGGACATACGATTTCATGTGTAAGAGGACGTAGAAGGCATCCACGTTGCGAGACTTTTGCTTGAGGCAATGAAACCCCGTCCCATGGTAAAACTTGTGTGTGTTGTCAATTATACGTTTCGCTTTCTTCTCGAAGGAACCTCCGTTTTTGGCGTAGCCCTCGAGAGCCTCATCGAGAACACCCTTAATTCTAGTGTAGTCTTTCGGCGTAGTCCCTGAGTCTAAATATGTGGCAGTTGACCACTTCGGGTGCACGGCGATGAGTACTGAGTACTTGTCACTGCTCAACACAATTGAAACGGAATATTGGAAAGGATCAACAAAACAGAAGAAATCTATAAGAAAGCATAAGATACGACAGCGGCGACTAGATGCGGACTTACTTAAAAAAGAAAGGCACAAGAAGGCTGGTCTTCGTGCTCATGTTCAGCATGATTCTCTGGAGGTACTCCGTGGCCTTAGCCCGTGTCGGTGATCCTTCCTCCAGCTGGCTGTCCCGCATGTAGTAGGGATCCACTACCTTGACGTACGGGGTTTGTTCTCTCCTGATCATCATCGCCTGGCTGAGCGCGTATAGGCGGACCAAGTTATAGTCCAGCCGTTTAAAGTGAAACAAGTTGAAGACGTCCTCGCACGATATGAAGAACAGATCCGCTGGAGATTCATCAACGAAGTCAACCAAGTCCCTTGGCACCTTGACAGTGAACACCGGGTAGTTCGGATTCTCGTCTTTAAGAAGGTTGTCCTCTAGCTTCAAGATAGCAAGTTGCAAAGGGGCCATGCATCCATCTGCGAGGTGGAGCAGCTCCGAAGGCAGTATCGGTTGACCAGCTTCATGCAACCGGGACGACAAGTCACCCGCACGGGGTGGTATCATGGGGTCACTCCGGACATACCCCGGTGTGCTAAGTTTCGTCTTCGGAGCTGGCTTACTCCTCTTCCTGTGCTTCTTCTTCTCTGCTGTATCTGGTGTATCTTCCGGAGGCAGTATTGGGTACTGTCTGGAGCCGAAGCTGATCACTGGGGCAGGCCCTTTTTTCCCTCCTTCAGTCCAATCCCTGACAGACTCACATATGGTTGTAAAGAGCGACGTGAGCGTATTTGTCACCGCCGCTGAGATGAAACTCGGAATCATAATATTTTGCTCCATCGGTTCCTCGCCCCTTGTTCCAGAAACCCCAGCCTCGTCATTGTCGGCCATGTTTGCACTGCATTAAAAAGAGGCAAAAAGTTAGTATGACAAATATAAGAGAAAAAAAATCACCTAACTAAGTACTAAGATACCCCGGCCCATGCATTAGTCGCAATACCCCATATGTCCTATTTTTAGCAAAGTCATGCCAAATTTCACGAAAAAATTCGGCATGACCTTTGCTAAAAAAGGGACATATGGAGTACCCGAAATTGCCGGAACGGAAGTTAATCGACGTTCCGGCAATCTCAAGGGCCTCACGGGGTACCTGCAAGCATTTCACAAAAAATATGCACAACTCCGGCCGGCATCTCCGGCCGGCATCTCCACGACACGAGGGTCGGAGCACAAACACGACACGATGGTCGTGGACACATATATATCCATCAAATATCATGGCCGGCATAGCTGGCCGGCAACAGCATCACAAACAAAACCACGACACGATGGTCGTGGTAGCACAGAACACATGGTCGTCACGGGAGCTCACCAAGGGCGTCTTCTTGCCTAGCCGCACACACAAGCACCTGTACAACCAAAGGAAGCCTCTGATTAGTAAAGAAAAAGAGGCAAAAAAGTGAGAATAAATCACCTGGGCAATCATAAAGCAAAATATAAAGATTCTAATATCGTATGCAATATTTAGGAGTCCTTCTCCTTGCAAACAACAAACTGAATGACAAGTAGCAGTCCTGCATTATAGTAATTAAAATGCAAAACTAAAAGCATTTGAGCAATATTTATAGAAACATGTTATCATTTTCCCTCTAAAAGCAAAGCTAGTTTCTTAAAAACACTAGCATGCATGGTTGGCTGCAACTGCACATACACAAACAACTGACAGCAAATAAATTGACACTTGTTGTCAACCATTTGAATTTACATCTAATCAAAGTATCTGAATATTAGTGGCACAGTGCAACCAAATTATGGTACAGAGCTACAGCTTCTACTCTGAAATCTGAACACTAAAAGCCTATGTATACTTGCTGATGGTTTTTCATGAAAAGGTTCAGTTTGTAATTTATTTGTACAGCAAGATTAGCAAGGCATGCACACACATAGAGCAAGCTACAGCAGTTTTCAGTTTCAGAACCTGAGCTACTGTACTACAGAAATAAACCTGTAGTTCTCCTCTTGCTAAATCATTACTCAAATGTACAAGCACTAGCAGCTACTACTCCGATGGGAGAACATCCAAGAAAGGTGTTTGTTCAGGTAACATCAATCCCTACACGAAACTGAATTTTTGTTTAACCCTGACTATGACCACAACTGCAGTACGTGTGTGTATGTTCAAATGGCCAAAATTCAGGAAAGCATGAACCAAGATCCCTAACACCCAATGGAGAAATGGAGGAACCTAGACTAATTGTTCCATTCCTCAATCAAGATCTGCTCTCTACCTCACTTCCCCACTAATTGATTTGAGCAACAGCAGCAGATTTGAGCAGCAGAATTGTGTCGAGCACCTTGCGTGCAGGTTCGGTAGGGGAGGGAGGAGGGAGGAGGGAGAGAGGGGCGGAAGCACACCTCGGGGAGGGGGGAGGGAGGGGAGGTCGAGGGAGTCTGCAGGAGAGGGGGCAACGGCGGCGGACGAGGCCGAGCTTGGAGGAGGCGGCGGCGGACGAGCAGTTGTGGCGGCCGGCCGGTGTCGAGGTCGCAGGGCCGGTGTCGAGGTCGCAGGGGACGCAGGGGAGCACGGCCGGTGTCGAGGTCGCAGGGGAGGTCGCCGGCGGCGAAGGATTGGGCGGGGGCGGCCGGCGGCGACGGTGAGGGGTGGCAGGGGACGCGAGCGAGGGCGCGGTTGTGAGGACTTGGCGAAAATTGGAACGAGAGAGAGGCAGCGCGGGGGAGGGCCCACCTGTAAGCGGTGGAAAACATTTCTGTGGCGCATCCCCTAGCGGATGCGCCACAGAATTCCTATATTTTGTGGCGCATCCCCTAGCGCATGCGCCACTGAATTCAGTGGCCTGTAAGTTTAAAACTAGTGCTGTGCTGTAGTTTGACAACAACAGCAACTTATCAAATTATCTAATTCATGATATACATATACTTTGTCTCTCACACACAAAAATTATCAAATTCATAATATATGCTTCCATTGTCTCATACACACACGCAAATTAAATACACCAAAAAAGAAAGAACATACACACATATTAAAGAAAAGAATATACACACAATTGTTAGTATAATATTTCAAATTCCATAACTTTCCACATTCAAGCATAATATTTCAAATTCCATAACTTTTGATCCACTTGGCCAAATTCAACAAATTATATATAATACACAAAAAAGTTTTCGATCTTCGTCCCGGCCGGTTCCAAACTAGCATTTCTTCTTTCCCTTCTTGGCGGTTGAATAGCTTAGGCCGGTCACCTTGAGACTTCTTCGCGTGAACGGACAACCTTTGGTAGGTAGGGAGGTCTTCCTTTTTTCTTTAGAATTAGTAGTAGGCATGTCGAAGTAGTTGTCGAATTCCTCCTCGATCTTCGGATCGCCGTCCAGGTCCTCCTCATTGGCGTCTCCTTCCATTCCGATGATGCTCCTCTTGCCCCTCCTCACGACAACACGGTTAGGCTTTGACGGGTCGGTAATGAAGAAGCATTGATCGACTTGGCTAGCGAGTACCCATGGCTCATTTTTCGCGGAGGCTTTCTTCGAGTTGGCTTCGGGTATAACCATGGTGGTGAAATACCGGCCTTCTTTTTCGACGTTCTTGGCCCATCTCACACGGAACATTGGCACCGACTCTCCACAGTAGTTGAGGTCCCATATCTCCTCTATCCTTCCGAAGTATCTTTGTTTGACGGTAGCCTCGTCATCGGCGTAGGATAGCATAGTTACTCCTGAGTTTTGATATTCGCTACTCCTGTCCTTTTCCTCGGTGCAGAATCTGTAAGCATTGATGTCGTACGTCTGATAGGTCTTCACGTTCTGCGCGGGGCCCTGTGATATGGAGAATATGAGTTTTTCATCTTCCGTACTTGGCTTTCTGACCCGTGATTCGGACAGTTGTTTTTCCCTGAACCAACGCGTGAAGCTGGAGTTGTGCTCTCTGGTTACGTCTCCGTTCTTCCTCGGCCGGCCCAGGTCGATGTAGTTCTTCTCGATTATGCTTCTGTGCTCTTCCACCCAAGGTTCGATCAATTCTAAGTGTTGTAGCGCGACCCGGTGAGCCCTATCGAAGTCGACGTGTCGACCATCAATCAAGACAGGGAGTGAGCGGTAGCCCTCACGGTGACCAAAACCAGCGAGCCTGCCGACGTGCGGCCTGGTGGCCAGACCAACATCCTCGTTCTCGGTGCTTAGATAACTCTGGCAGAAGGTGATGCACTCTTTGGTCAGAAAGCCCTTGGCCATGCTTGCGTCTGGACGGGCCCTGTTGCGAACGAATCCTTTGATGACACCGTTCTGCCTTTCGAACGGCATCATGTAGTGCAGGAACGTCGGACCGAGCTTCAGTATGTCATCAACGACGTGGAGAAGGAGATGCACGCAGATGTCAAAGAACGCGGGCGGGAAGTAAATCTCGAGCTCGCATAGTATCCCCACGATCTCATCCTGTATCTTCTGGAGCTGCCTCACGCCGATCGACTTACGGTTGATGACGTCAAAAAAGTTGCAAAGTGCAGACAGCGTATCACGGACGTGCTCGTCCATTATCCCTCGGATCGCAACGGGAATTATCTGCGTCATAAGCACATGACAATCGTGAGACTTCATCCCGCTGAACCTCTTCTTTGTTTCGTCCAGATATCTGCTTGTCTTCCCCGCGTAACCGTAAGGAAATTTGACTCCTAAGAGGCACTTGTAGAACTGCTTGAGCTCCTCCGGACTCATAGTGAAGCAGGTAGGTGGAAGCACAACCGCGCTCTTCTTCCTCCTTTTGCGGCGACCTTGAGTCCCTTCCGTCTGGTCATCATTATCATCATCATCATCACTATCGGGGCCGTGAATATCTTTCTTGATGCCAAGCCATTTCAGATCGTATCGTGCTTTCTCCCATCCTTGGTCTTTTCCGGCATGTTTGAAAGAGTGCCAAGAACAGCCTCGGTAACATTCTTCGTAATGTGCATTACATCGAGGCTATGGGGCGTGTGGAGGACCTTCCAGTACTCCAAGTCATGGAAAGCACACCTCGCTTTCCATACACCCAGCAGCGGTTTTACCCTCGGTCGCTTCTTTCCCGGCGCAGGGCACTCCTCCCAATTTGTCAAAAGCTCATCAATTTCTATGCCGGTCCTCGGGATCGGTTTTGTTTCTCTTTCTTCTTGACCATCGAACAAATCCCCGCGTTTTCTCCACGGGTGGTCCATGCGAAGCCACCTTCGAGCCCCTGGGTACACGGTTTTCGAAGACCCTTGTATTCTTGGTAGCTGGATATGCGGGGTCTCATCCATGCACCTGATACATCCACAGAATCCGTGGCCCACCTGGGCCGATACAGACGACATTCCAGGATAGTCCTGCACCGTCGTGAGCAACGCGGCGCTCATATTGAAATATTCTTTAGTGTAGGCGTCCCACGTACGGACAGGCGTCTTCCATAACGTTTCTAACTCCTCTTTCAACAGCTCGAAATACAGATGTATGTCGACACCTGGTTGTTTCGGACCCTGAATAAGCATACTCATGTGTATGTACTTTGACTTCGTGCACAGCCACGGGGGAAGGTTGTAAGGCCATACAAACACGGGCCAGGTGCTATGTGTGCCATTGAAGAACGGATTCATTCCATCTGTGCACATACCCAGCCTGACGTTCCTTGCGTCGCGCCCAAAATCTTCGAAGGCGATGTCCAATGCTTGCCAATTGATAGCGTCTGCAGGGTGTGTCAGGATGGTGCCCTTCTCCGGATCTTCTGCGGGCTTCTCCCTTTCCGCGTGCCATTGCATGAGCTTTGCTTCCTTAGGATCCACGAACCACCGCTGAAGACGGGGAGTGATAGGAAAGTACCATACCACTTTTCGAGGATTTTTCTTCTTTCCACTCTTGTACCGTCCGTGACCGCACACCGGACATTTGGTCAAGTCCTCGTAATCGCCCCGATAAATTACGCAATCATTGATGCAGGCGTGGTATCTCTCGTGCGGTAGGTCAAGAGGGCACAGGACTTTCTTGGCCTCCTCGATAGTAGTTGGTAATGTGTTACCCTCGGGGAGAATATCGTGCCAGAATTTCAGGTTCTGGTTGAAGCTCTTATCGGTCCAACTGTTTCCCGACTTCATCTCCATAGCATTAAGCGTTACTTGCAAGCGCGTATCCTGAGGCCGGCACCCAGGATACAACGGAGTGATCCCGTCTATCCCCATTTGCGCTAGCTTGGCTTTCTCTCTGTCGTTGCTCGTCTGACTGAGAAGCAGTTCTTGAAAATGAGCATCATGCAAGCCCAAACTTAGCGGGGTCTGCTCGTCTCCTTCGTCATGATGATCATGTCCGCCGGCATCTCCTTCGTCATCATGATGATCTTGTCCGTCACCGGCATCTCCTTCGTCATCATCTTGTCCGCCGCGGGCATCTCCTTCGTCATGATCATCTTGTCCGCCGCGGGCATCTCCTTCGTCATGACGATGATCTTGTTTGGCTTGTTCCGGCATGAAACCGTGCCTGAGCAGGTGCTCCTCCAATAATCCAGAATCAGGGTGTATCCACCTCTCATGTTTGCATTTTCGACACGGACATCTTATCTGCCTCCCGTTGGACCGAATCATGTCCGCCTTCGCTTGGTCCTTGTATGTTCTGATTTGACTGGAGCTCATCATTATGACCATGGTTGACTACGCGCTATACATAGAGAAGAAACGAGAGTACATAACTTAATTAGAGCCGCAACATGCATGCACACACAAACACACACAACACATCTAAGTCCGGCATCTCAACGACACGATGGTCGGAAGCACAAGCACAATTAATACCTCACATGTCCTATTTTTAACAAAGTCATGCCAAATTTCACGAAAAAATCCGGCATGACCTTTGCTAAAAAAGGGACATATGGAGTACCCGAAGTTGCCGGAACGGAAGTTAATCGACGTTCCGGCAATCTCAAGGGTCTCTCAAGGTACCTCCAAACATTTCCAACAAGATGGTCAAAGCACAATAACCTTTCTCACCTTGTAGATTTGATCCAAAATAGAAGATGGGAGAAAGGAGACTATGTATGGAGGAGTCTATCAACCAAAATAAGTTTAACTAAAAAAAAAGGAGAAATATATGGTCAAAAATGGATGGGAAGGAGGAGCACCACGAGTTGGGAGGAGAGGAGGAAGAAGAGGAAATGAGAAATGGGTAGGGGAAAGTGGGTGGAGATGGCCTTATAAAATATCTGGTACAGTTATTCTGTGGCGCACCCCTAACTGGTGCGCCACAGAATAATCTAATTCTGTGGCGCACTGGGTCAGGTGCGCCACAGAATAGTTCCCCCCAATTATTTGTGGGGCCAGAGCACCTTATTCTGTGGCGCACCTGCATGGATGCGCCACAGAATAAACTATTCTGTGGCGCACCTGACCCAGTGCGCCACAGAATAAGGTCAAAAGTGGCAGACCCGTTCGTTGGTGTGGGGCCCGCGCTTATTCTGTGGCGCACCTTATAGCCGTGCGCCACAGAATAAGATTCTGTGGCGCACCATGGCTGGTGCGCCACAGAATCTTATTCTGTGGCGCACGGCTATAAGGTGCGCCACAGAATAAGCTTTCATAGAATTGGGTTTTCCTACTAGTGGCGGTAATTAAGTTCCTTACCAGCTTTTTCTCGAATTCCAACACATCTTTATAGTTGGTAACGAATTCCCCCGTCCCCGGCTTCAGATAGTAGCGGGACCGAACAAAGTTCCTAACTTGCTCGTCCGTGAATTTATGCCACGGGTTCTCTTTCCCAAGTCTCGCAACCTCGGCATCCTCGTTGTCCCAAACGGGCTTTTTTCCTGCGTAACCGCCGCTTCCCAAATGGTGGTTACCTAAGTTCAGTGCCCGCATGTTCTTCCCCACTCGGTCCATTTTTCAGCCTCCGAAGATGACAAGGACACCTTGAATATATCGAACTCGTCTTTCTCGAGGTACGGCTCTTTGGCACTGATCTCCTCCCAGCTAAGACCCTTTTCAAGAATCTTCGCCTTCACGCGGCCTCTCCAGCTTGTCAAGGCGGTGTTCATCTTCATGATGGTGATGTTGTCCACCTTTTTGTTTTAATCATCCGGGAAAATATATCGTTGGTGAAGATTCTTGAGGAGGTCATTGCGCAAAGCCTCATTCTCTGGATTCCTGAGGTCATACGTGTTGATCGATGCGGTTTCCCGGAGGATGCATCGTAGTTGCATGCCGTACCCTTTTGCGATGTCCCTAGGCTCCAGTGGTTGGCCACTTAAGGAGACCTTAGTAAACGTGTCTATGACGGTGCCGACCGCTTGCGGTGTCCGGTCCTTCCTCGGCTTCTTAAGCTTCTTAAGCCTCTTAGCGGTCCTTCCGATGGTCGTGGTAACACAGAACACATAGTCACCGAAGCTCACCAAATCGATTCCACGGGTGCTGATCGCTAAGTTGACTAGGGGATATATTGTGGTGTTGCTTCTATCTCCCTGTCAACGGCGCCAGACAACAGTCTTGATACCCGTAGTAGATACCTGCAGTGGTATACGGGGTTAGGTTCAGCCTCCAAGTGCAGAGTATGTAGTAGTGGTAATGGTGTTTTCCCCACGAGGGTGACTCGAGGGTTTAATATCGAACTCTCGGGGAATCAGTAGTGGTAGATTTATCTTCTTTGTCCTTCTTTTGGTTACCTGCAAAACAAAGTTAAATGTTTTGGTCATCAACCTTCACCTGTGGTTGTCAAGCACAAGGTGTAGAATGATATCAAGATAAATATGCAATGATGGTGGATTAATATGCTAGGATGATGATGGCAATGATATATGATATATTTTTGGGTTTTTATGATGAATGCAAGATGGAAAAGTGTTTTTGTATTTTCGGATTTAAAAATGGCAAGGTGGCAAAAGTGGTTGGAAAGGTGTTTCTTATGATTAAAAATGGACCGGGGTTCATGGTTTCACTTATACACTCTCTCTTTAAGTGGTGTGGCAGACAAGTGGACATAGAGTTGACATATGAGATTGCAAGCACAAAGTTTGATATCAAGTTGACAGTTATATGGGCATCACATCCTAACATAGAGACCTTTTGGTTATTAGTCTCACTTATACTCCACCAAGATGCGAACTAAATCATAACACCTCAGTAATTAAGATGACTCAGAGTATAGCGATAAATTTCATGACATGAAGTTAAAATAAGAACATGCTGGATCTAGTCATAGAGAAGAGGCTTGATCACCCTCAATCCCGGCAGCAAGGTATTTTTGTTTATCCCTAGTGAGGTAACAAAGTAAGGTAAAAACCCAAGTGGATCGCGATATTTCAGTTGTCAGCTTACCGCACTCTCCACTCCCCGTTACTCCAACTAATGCACACATCACCCCAAACACGCTCTCATAAACATGCTTGATCATAACAAGTAGACAAGAACGGGGTACATAATATGCATCTATACTCATAACTGAAACAAACATTTGCAATCTCAACATATATTAACTCAAAAAAAGATCCACCACATAGGTAATACAAATATGACTGTAATCATGTTCAGCAGCTCATACGGTACTCATTAGTGAAGCTCAAGAGAGAGGAGAGATACCTAAGTTACTTCCACAAACCCATAGTCCAGGGGTGGACTACTCCCTCTTCATGGTGGAGACGGTGGAGATGTCGATGGAGATGAAGGAGACCACGCCGGCAGCGCCCCGCCAGAGTTTTCCCCCTCCAATCTGCAGCTCCAGGTCTCTGTTTTCGTGTTTCTGTGATATGGCGGCGCTTCTTTCGCGAAACGTTATGGGACCTTTTTTATAGGCGTTTTTAGGTCAATACGAAGGCGGCGGAGAAAGGATCGACGGCTGCGGAGCCCCGAGGGCCAATTGGGTGGGCCCCACGCGGCCAGGTACAGTGGCCGCGTGGGCCACCCTCTTTCGGCCTTCTGGCCTCCGTTTGCTTGCTTCCTTCGCTCCAAGGTCTTCCTCCTTCCAAAATAATGATGCATGTATTTTTCCATAATTTTTGGACGTCGTTTGGGTCCCTGAAACAAAAAAGGAAAGAAATTGGGTTTTCAGCCTGCGCAGAGTTAATTCCATAAAAATAGGAAACAAATGATTTATTTCCTAAGATCATTAAATAACAGTGATATAACCCTTATATGATGCAAATATGATTGGAATATAAGTGATATAGTGCAAAGTTCATGTATGCATTTTACATGCATCAACGGGCGTCTTCTTGCCTAGCACACACAAGCACCTCTACACCCTGCACAACCAAAAAAAAGGATCATGTCACAAAAACACCTAGCAGCAAAAGCACCTATAGCAGCAACTAAAAATGCATCTTCAAAGTAGTTAAAAAGTACCAACTTTGGAGCATTTTCAAAGCATCAAATCTTGATCCTATTTCACATTAACCTCCATGGATCTCTTGTACTAAGTTAGTACTTCATGATAAACCCCAGAAATATTTTTTTGAATACATCTAAAACCTTAATTGAAGGCATTTTTATAGGCATGTTAAAACAGTGACCATATTGAACTTAGCAAAAATTTAAATTTTTTTGGACTCCAAAATTTTCTTAACACCACTAGCACCAACTAGAAGCATTAGCAACTACTTGCAGCAAGCAATCAACAACCAAATCAATCAAATTCTGTAAAAATGTGGGTTTGGCATTTGACCAAACACCTTGTGTGCAGGTGTGGAGGGGAGGGAGAGGGGATGGAAGGAGCAGCACCTCGGGGAGGGGATGGTGGAGGGGAGGGAGACGGGATGTCGAGGGCGTCGGCGGCGTCGGCGTCGAGGTGGCAGGCCGGTGGCGACGGTGGCTCTGCTCGAGGGCGGCGAGGTGTCGGGCTCAGGCGCTCGAGGTGCGGCGAGGATGTCTGGCATGTGCGGCCGAGGCGCGGAGTAGTGTTGGGCGGGGGCGGCAGGCGGCGGCCGGTGCGGGTGGCCCTGGGCGCGTCGAGGATGCCGGCGGCGAGTTGGGGAATCACGGACGGTTCACGAGAGATGGTTTTCGCGCGCGGGACTTAGCCAATTTGGGGGAAGATGGAGGCAGCACGGGTGCGGGCCCACATGTAAGTGGGTACAAAGTATTTCTGTGGCGCATCAACCAGGGGATGCGCCACAGAATTCTCTGTTTCTGAGGCGCATGGGACCGAGCGTGCGCCACAGAAATCTGATATTCTGTGGCGCATCGGCGTGGGATGCGCCACAGAATTAGGTGGCCTGAGCTTTTAAAAACATGTCCTGTTGTGTTATAACTGTAACAGTAACTTAGCCCAATGGTTTGATGGGCAAAACTTGTACTTTGGACAGACAGGTTCGAATCCTGGCTGTCTGACTTTTTTGTGAACTTTTTTTCTGACGTTTTTTTTCTTTAAAAATTTTTGGTTAAATTTGGTTCAAAAAACACACACAATATTTCTCATACATATTTAGTTCATTGAATACATAACTCTTGCATTGTCTCACACACAATGTCTCATACATATTCATGATCATACATATATATGCTTCCATTGTATCACACACACACACACAAATTAAGTACACCAAAAAAGTCTCTTCTTCGTCTCGGTTCCGAGCTAGTTTCTCTTCTTTCCCTTCTTCGCGGTTGAAAACTTTAGGCCGGTCACCTTGAGATTTCTTCGCATGAACGGACAACCTTTAGTAGGTAGGGAGGTCTTCCTTCTTTGTGTACTAGTAGTAGGCATGTCGAAGAACTTGTCGAATTCCTCCTCGATCTTTGGCTCGTTGTCCAATTCTTGCTCGGTGGTGCCTCCTTCCATTCCGATGATGCTCCTCTTGCCCCTCCTCACGACAACATGGCTAGGCTTTGACGGGTCGGTAATGAAGAAGCATTGCTCAACTTGGCTAGCGAGAACCCATGTCTCATTTTTCGCGGAGGCGTTCTTCGATTTGGCATCGGGTATTACCATGGTGGTGAAATACCGGCCTTCTTTGATGACGTCATTGGCCCATCTTACACGGAACATTGGCACCACCTCTCCACAGTAGTTGAGCTCCCGTATGTCCTCAATCCTTCCGAAGTATCTTTCCTTGACAGTAGCCTCCTCATTGCCGTAGGATAGCATAGTTACTCCTGAGTTTTGATATTCCGACATCTTGCCCTTTTCCTCGTTGTAGAATCTGTAGCCGTTGATGTCGTACGCCTGATAGGTCTTTACGTTGTGCGAGGGACCCCGTGATAAGGAGAATATGAGTTTTCATCTTCCGTAGATGGCGCTTTCCTCTTTGCTAGCTCCATTTGCTTTTGCTTGAACCAACGCGTGAAGCCGGCGTTGTGCTCTCTGGTTACGTCTCCCTTCTTCCTCGGCCGGCCCAGTTTGATGTAATGTTTCACGAGTAAGCATTTGTGCTCTTCCACAGAAGTTTCGATCAACTGTAAGTGTTGTAGCGTGACCCGGTGAGCCCTGTCGTAGTCGTCCTTTCGACCCTGCATGTTGACAAAGATTGAGCTGGTGCCCTCTCGGTGACCATATCCATTGAGCATGTCGAAGTGTTTCCTCGTGGGCAGACCTACATCCTGGTTCTCGGTGCTTAGATAATTCTGGCAGAAGGAGATGCACTCGTAGGTTAGAAAGCCCTTGGTCATGCTTGCGTCTGGACGGGCCCTGTTGCGAACGTATCCTTCCATGACACCGTTCGTCCTTTCGAACGGCATCATGTAGTGCATGAACGTTGGCCCTAGCTGCCTGATGTCATCAACGACATGGAGAAGGAGATGCACGCATATATCAAAGAATGCTGGCGGGAAGTAAATCTCGAGCTCGCATAGTACCAGCTCGATCTCTTCCTATAGCCTGTCGAGCTGCTTCACCCCGATCGACTTCCTGTTGATGACGTCGACAAAGTTGCAAAGGGCAAGCAGCATATCACGGACGTGCTCGTCCATTATCCCTCGAATCGCAACGGGAAGTACCTGCGTCAACAGCACGTGACAGTCGTGAGACTTCATCCCGCTAAACCTCTTCCTCTTTCCGTCCAGATATCTGCTTATCTGCCCCGCGTAACCATTCAGAAATTTGACTCCTAGAAGACACCTGTAGAATTGCTCGAGCTCCTACGGACTCATAGTGAAGCACGTAGCGGGAAGCACCACAGTGTTCTTCTTTACCCTTTTGCCGCGACCTTGAGTCCCTTCCGTCTGATCATCATCATCGTCGTCATCGCTATCAGGGGCCTGAAGATCTTTCCTGACACCAAGCCATTTCAGATCGTATCTTGCTTTCGTCCCATCCTTGGTCTTTTTCGGCATGTTGGAAAGAGTGCCAAGCAGACTCTCGGTGACATTCTTCGTAATGTGCATCATATCGAGGCTATGTGGCGTCTTGAGGACCTTCTAGTAGGGCAAGTTGTGGAAAACAGCCCTCGCTTTCCATACACCCAGCAGCGGATCTACCTTCGGTCGTTTCTTTCCCGGCGCAGGGCACTCCTTCCAATTATTCAACAGCTCGTCGATTTCTGTGCCGCTCCTCGGGATCGGGGGTCCTTCGAGCTCGTCCTTACCATTAAACAGGTCACCGCGTTTCCTCCACGGGTGATCCATGCGAAGCCACCTTCGAGCCTCTGGGTACATGGTTTTCGAAGACCCTGTCTTCCTTGGTAACTGGAGATGCGAGGTTGAGTCCATGCACCTGACACATGCGCAGAATCCGTGGCTTACCTGGGCCGATACATATCAGCAACCAGGATAGTCCTGCACCGTCGTGAGCAGCGCGGCTCTCATGGGGAAATAATCTCTAATGTAGGCATCCCACGTACGGGCTGGGGTCGCCCACAACGTGGCTAACTCCTCTTCCAACAGCGCGAGATACGTATGTATGTGGACACTTGCTTGTTTCGGTCCCTGAATGAGAAGACTCATGTGTATATACCTTTGCTTCGTGCACAACCACGGGGGAAGGTTGTAAGGCCATACAAACACGGGTCAGGTGCTATGCATGCTACTCTGGTTGCCAAACGGATTGAGTCCATCGGTGCTCATACCGAGCCTGACGTTCCTTGCGTCGCCTCCGAAATTTCCGACGGCGTCCAACTCTTGCCACTGGCTAGCGTCTGAAGGGTGTGTAAGGATCCTGCCCTTCTCCGAATCTTCTTCAGGCTTCTCCCTTTCCGCGTGCCATTGCATGAGCTTTGCTTCCTTAGGGTCCACGAAGTACCGCTGCAGACGGGGAGTGATAGGAAAGTACCATACCACTTTGTGAGGACCTTTCTTCCCACGGCTCTTGTACTGTCCTTGGCCGCACACCGGACATGTGGTTCTGTCCTCGTACTCGCCCCGATAAATTGCGCAATCATTGATGCATGCGTGGTATTTAACGTGCGGTACGTCAAGAGGGCACACGACTTTCTTGGCCTCCTTGATACTAGTTGGCAATGTGTTCCCCTCGGGAAGATGCTCGTGGAAGAATTTCATATTCTTGTTGAAGCTCACGTCGGTCCATTTGTTTCCCGACTTTATCTCCAGAGTATCAAGCGTTATTTGCAAGCGCGTATCCTGTGGCCGGCACCCTGGATACAACGGAGTCTTCCCGTCTATCTCCATTTGCGCCAGCTTGGCTTTCTCTCTAACGGTCCTCGCCTCCTTGAGGAGCAGTTCTTGAACATAAGACTCCATCAAGGCCGACATTAGCGAGCTCTGCGGCGTGTTCGCGTCTTCTCCACCACCATCTACTCCTTCATCATGACCATGTCCGTCGGCATCTCCTTCGTCACGATCATTGTGGGAACCCCGGACTAGTCGTCCGAAATACCCGATTATGCTTAACACAACGATCCCATGATCAGTCTATCGTTGCACATAATCCGAACTGAATATCAAAGTTTACATCCAATACCGAATTTAAAGTCTTACAAACATGGCCATACTGGCCTAATTATACATAGGTGCCTTCAAGGGCCAATCATCTTTATTCAGCGGAAGCTACGGTAGTAGAGCTAATCCATCCTAACAACACCCGACAGGCAGCTGACTTATGAAGATCCTAGTTTGCATAGACGTCGCCAAACTCCTCTTCAATGTAGGGCTCCTGGAAGTCTGGCTAAGACAATAGCCAAGGACGAAACCAATATGAGTACATTTGATTGTACTCGCAAACTACCCCAACTTGAGTGAGCACTAGTTTTAGATTTATTTCTTAAAACTTTTATTTATTTAAAACATCTCTAAATTTTTACCGAAAAGGGGTAAGAAGAAGTTTATAACTCTCCTTTAAGAAATCATCATTTTAGTTACTTCTCCAAACTCCTCCTTCTTCCGACCATATCTCAATCATGGTCCATTTCACTCCACGACCTTGTACCAACTCATTGGTACAAGTATGCAACCTTTTCCACTTCATTTTCTTTTCAAAACTCAAAGTTTTATAAAAACTTGCACATGGCCTTAGGACAGCCTCCCAACTGTCCATATCCGAGGACTCGGCTATTCGAATAGTTTTACACTCTGCAGAGGTAGCACGCTTTTCCCACACCCATCCGGTCACTCATCGTGTCAGCCACGTCCCGCCATACCAGGGGTATTCGAAGTTGAGTTCCCGGCCATAGCCAGTCCTTTGCTCATGCTAGTATAGGATCCTGCCGCTACGACACTTTCTATCGACACTTAAATCCTCAGAAACTAAGTGTGAGGACTCGTAGTTCTGCCCGGCGAATTTTAATGGCCCTACAAATCCTCTATCTCCAATTCAATCATAACAGCCCTTAGGCGTCCTTCTCTTTAGAGGACCCGGGTCAGGGGGTAGGTCCTCAGACCATCCCCTCATGGAACGAGGTTATCCTCGTTATTGAGGCATCCAGTACTAACACGAGCAAATTATATGACTACGCCCTGCCCCATATGGGGGTAAATGTGGTCGCACAGGGTATTGGTTGGTCGTCATAGTACTAGGACACAATGTGCTTTTTTTTTCAAAAACAACACCAGCATTCTCCAACTTAATACCGACCTTTCGGCATTTCATCTTCATCCAAGTACTTTCAAAGGAGTTTTGAGAAACATTGTTTTTCCCATCCTATAGTTTTAAATAACTACCTTATACTTCTACATAGGGTGGCAAAATAGTTTTCATGTATTTGTAAAAAGGGTTTTCCAAAATCATTGGTACTTTTGAACAACTCCTGAGATTAAAAAAATAGATGTATATAAATGCAAGCTCAGTGGAGTAGCTTGCCTTGCTCAACAAAGTGGTACTGGTCCTGATCTTCTGGTTCAACAAAACCTCCTTCCTCGATAAATCCGTCAACGGTATCGTCTAAACGTTAATCAAGCAAAACAAACCATCACTACACTAACTCAAGCATCATCACAACATTACAATCACAAATGCTATAAATAGCCACTGCATACATCAAGCAACACAATGTGGTTTCAATTTAATCGAATTAACCTTTATTTAGTTATTTTCAAACTAAGGCAGAAACTAGTTGTACACCTTTTAATTCACCAAATAATCTAGGTTGGCCACAAAATTTCAAACTAAAATTCTATGGATAGCTACTGATGTGTAGAAGACAACCCAATTGGGTTGAGGTCTTTTGGAGTTATCAAACTCCCTACACAAATGTTTTAGTTCAGAAGGTCTTAAATCAAGTTTTAGCTACTGCTTAAGTTTTATTGATCAATAAATTAAATCTTTCTAGGGGTAACTAACCTTGGCTAAATGTGATCTAACAAAATTGGTCCTAACTCAATTTGGCTTAACATTAAATCACAATAATTGGTTTAGTGCAGTAGGGTTTACTAACAATTAATCGAAGGCTAATGATTTTAAACTTCTCAATTAATTCTACCAAAATTTGGCGAGCTAAAGGATCCTAATACAAGGCTACCAAAATTGGTTTCAAGTTGTTTAGACTAACAGGGCTCCAGAAACACTTAAGTTGGTATTTTAAACCTTATGTGGCACTTTTATTAATACTCTTTTATTATTTAACTAAATGAGATGAGACCACTTCGGTGAGTTAAATAATTTCATAATCTTTACAGATCATTTGAGTTTGATTTATTTGGATTCCTAAATCTCGAGATATTGAATTTCAAAGTTCAGTCCAGTACTGAAAAGCAGAGGAGGTTTAAATTCTAAAAACCTAATTTACTGGATAATGTTGAAAATCCTGACGGGTGGGGTCCGCTCGTCAGTGACTCAACGGAAAATGTTTCACGCGCGGGTTTAAGTTTAAAACGCTGACGGGTGGGGTCCACCAGTCAGTGTCTACTTAAACGAAACGGTACGCTACCCTTGATCTCTAATCCTACGGCTGAGGATCAACGACACGGCGGCGACCATTTCCTGGCGGCGCCGTGGCTCCGGCGACGGCGGTGCTCTCGATTCGCTCACCTGGGGGCTCGGGTGGTGGCGGAGATGACGGGGATTGACGGCGGAGGGAGTGGGGAAGCTCTGGGGTGAGTAGTGCGTGCTGGGACGGCTTCAATCGACGGCGGCGTGTTCGGCTCCTCCTCCACGGCCGTGCTTCAAGTTCGGCGAGTCCTCCGCGGCGCTGATGTGCATGAAACACGGGCAAAACGCGGCGGGTGAGCTAGGGTGTAATGGTGAGGCGAGTGAGGGGCAGAGAGAAGGCAGGGGAAGAGAGGCACGACCTGGCCGTGATCGTCTTCTTCCTCGGCGCGGCAGCGCACTGCCGTGCGTGTGCACGGTGGCTGCGATGGAAAGCTCGCCCTCCTGGCGATGCTCTGGTGTGAGGGGCGTGAGAGGGGAAGTGATGGAGGTGTGTGGAGAAGAGGTGGTGCGGGGTGGGTTTTTATAGCGGGCGGAGGCGCTCGGCGCTCCACGGCGCGGTGGTGGAGTGAGGGAAAGAGAGGCGCTGGGTCCGGCTGGGGGTGCCAGAGGGGTTGCGGGGAGCTAGGGGATGCTGCAGAAGCGGTCGGGTGGTCAAGGGGGACAGGGGTGGCGCGCGAGCGTCGATGCCGTGCTCGGCCGGCCATGGCGAGCGGCGTGCTCCGGCGCGTGCGCTGGGGTCGGGTAGAGTGTGTGCGGTGCCTAAGAGGGGCAGGGGTGCTCGCATACGACGCGGTGGAGGTGACGGAACCAGAGAGGTGAGGTGGGGCAGCGCGGAGGCGTGCGGTGCTCGTAGTTGACCTCGGCGTTGCCGCGTCGCTCGACGTGCTCTGGCGCGGACAGAGCGCACGCCAGAGGGCTCTGCGGCGGTCGAGTCTCGTCGGGCAGGGGCGGAGAGAGTTGGGTGGTGTGGCGGGCACGGCGCGGCGTCGTCTCAGCGTTGCGTCTGCCCTCCCCACGAAATGACCCGTGCGGGAGCTCGCCAGGGACGACAATGGCGTGGCGCCACCGGCTTGCCTCCTCTGGGGTCAACGAGCGTGTCACTTCTCCATCCTTCGAGTGAGTGAGGTGAGGTGAGTGAGTGGAAACGCTAATGGCTCGGGATTGCTCCGAATTGAGCTTGGATTTTGGATTGGATTTTCGGGTTAGGGAAGAACACAGTGGTGATCAGCAGGTGTTCGATCTATTTCCCGAACCAAATCCAAAATTGGATTTTTCTAAAATTTATTTTCATGGTTTGCTTCAAAATGTTTTGTCAAAGTTTGGGGTACCACTGGGGTATTTATTTTGGAAGTGTAGCTTGGTGATTTTGATGATTTCCAATGTTAAAGAAACATTTTGAATTTTGAAAATAGAATTTATATTACAATTTAAATTAGGGAGAGAGAGAGAAAAGTTTTAAGGATGAAAAGAGAGGGGTCACATTCTCCCCACTGGATTTTTGGTTTTTGGAAGAATTTTAGAATTCTCACTTGGAGATTTAATGTGACACTTGTCACATTATTTTTATTGTTTTAGCACTTGTTTTATTTCTTTTCTTTTCTTCAAGTTTTTATTTAGAGCAAACAACAACTCAAGCAAGCATAATCAAACAAACACACATAAAATAACAAAAGTTTTTTTTTGTTGGCCCACAATTTTTGACTAATACAGCTGGGTTACAATTTTGGGATGTTACAATCATCTTGCCCGCCCTCGTCTTCAGGCACAACATTTGCTGTCGGTGCTTCATTGAAGCCTTCCATGAAACTGCGCCTGAGCAGGTGTTCCTCCAATTGTCCGGAATCAGGGTCGATCCATCACACAAATTTGCAACTTCTACACGGACATCGTATGTGGCGCCTGTTGCACCGAATCATTTCCGCCTTCGCTTCTTCCTTGTAGTTGTTGATTCGACTGGAGCTCATCTTCATGACCATGGTCGCCTACGCGGTATACATATAGAGTATGTGTTATTTAGTCGGAAATGTTCGACGAAAAAATTCGGCATGACTTCCCCTAAAATTAGGACATATGTGGTGCAAAAATTTACCGAAATGGAAATGAATCAACATTTCGGCAAACATCCATGCACCACGCCGGCGCAACACAACAACAAAAGGCAACAACATGCACAACACACACAAGCTTCATGTACACACATATTCATCCAACAATACTCACCTAGTAGATCTAGATCTGTTGTCGAGACGTGACCGTGATCGATGAGAGAGAGTGTGTGGTGATGGAGAGAAAATAGTGGACAAAAAGAGAGGAGGAGAATATATATGGAGGCTCTCCCCAAGCCCTCACCAATTATATGTCAAACAAAGTAGGTTTAACAACAAATAATGGATAATAGGATGGTCAAAATGGCATGGGAGAGAGGAGGAGCTCGAGCTAGATGTATGGGAGAATGAAGAAGGTCACATGGGCAAAGTGGGTGTTGCCACCTTTTTGTGGATCTGGGCCAACATTCTGTGGCGCACGCAGCTCGGTGCGCCACAGAATATCAACTTTCTATGGCGCATGGTGGCTGGTGCGCCACAGAAAGCTAACATTCTGTGGCGCATGGTGGCAGGTGGGCCACATAATGTGAACTTTCTGTGGCGCACTGGCCCCGTGCGCCACAGAATGTTCCCAGATGGACCTTGGCCCAATAATTGGACGTGGGACCCACGATATTTCTGTTGCGCATGGGTGGGCATGCGCCACAGAAAGCTGACATTCTGTGGCGCATTGGTTGCCATGCACCACAGAATGTCGCATGGCTATCAGATACGCCACAGAAAGGCCAAAATTTCTGTGGCGCACCTGCTGCCATGCGCCACAGAAATATTTCTGTGGCGCACCAATTAAGTGTGCGCCACAGAATGTCAACCCACCTATAACCCTTTTCCTAATAGTGTGGGTTCCATCGTGGCATGCAACTCTTCGATACTCCAGTGAGTACTGGTGGTGTTCGTACTTCAGAGGCATCACAACTTCACAGGTGGCTGAGGTTGGGCTAACTTTTGCTCGGTTAATGCTGCAGGCATCATCTCATTGCTCCGCGTAGCTTGGGAATGCATGCGATGTTGTGCGTGTCATCACCTCTCTTTGGTTTGGTCGAAAGGAATGCGAGGGCGCCAAAGTCTCACAAATTATTCTGGTCTGAAATTATCTTGGCTTGGGTGTACTGTAATTGCTAAAACTAACACCCAGGTGTCGAGTGATCAAGGTTGATGCGTGCTCGGTCGGGTGAAAGGTACTCGATCGGTACTCCCGGTCGAGTCGTAATTCATACTCTGTAGCTGATAACCGTAGAAACAACAATATTCCGGAGATGTTTCGCATGATTTTCGTGATCCTCATTTTCTCGTCACCGCAATATAGGGAGGTGCGGATAGTGAAACTCTGACCAGATAACGATGCGGACATGGGGCGAATTTCACCCTGTGATTTTCACCACAATTTTACCCAACGCAAGTGATATGGGCTCGTCGACAGGAAAAAGAAAGAAGGTGACAGCGATTTAGAGCAAGTATAATAAGACCACCTAGGCGGGCTATAAGAGTTGAATAATATATCTTTACTTAGTTGGAGGAGAGAGAAGAGGAGAGAGAACATAAGCGGACTCCTAGTTAGTAGCCAGCTGCAGCACGTGCTCCTAAACACGTTATGAGAGTGTAAGGTGGGTCCTATAATGACAAAGTAGTATATACATATAGCCAATAAATTATACATGTTGGCTATAAGCTAGCTGCAGTGACATGGCAATAGCATATAGCCAACAGCCGGCTCTACTATTAGAGCAAGTTTAATAGTAGAGCCAACAGCCGGCTATAAGACATTGCCATGTCATTTATAGCCAATCATGTAGCCAACAAGTACAATAGTTAGATATGAACATGTGTTACTTTACTAAGATAAGGCCCACCTCTCACTCTGACTAAGTACCTAGGAGCATGTACTAGAGCCGGCTCTTGCATGAGAGCCCGCTGCCCTTCTCTCTCCTCTTCTGTCTCTTCCATGTCATCAAAGAAATATTATTTTATCTCTTATATCCCGCTTATATAAGATTATTGTATTTGCTGTTAGCCATGCTCTTAGGCAGTAGAATCTTCACGCGTCCCCAGTAAATCAGCTCAGAATTATAAATTCCATAAACGAGAGATACGTCGCAAAGATTCCACCAGCATCGCTCGCGTGACTTGAGTGCGCATCTCCGTGTCTGATTCCCCATCTGTGTGGTCTGTCTTGTCTGGATTCCACAAGGAATCACTCCGCCCGCCGGGATCTTTATGTTCCAGGATTCCCTAGTCTCGTTCTTGCGTTCGTCGGGGTACTTGTGATTGTGAAGACCGATTTTATTTTTGGTGGACTATACTCCGGCCCGTTGGTGCTGGCCGCACTGGACTAGCAGGCAGGTCAATCTTCAGCACTGAGACTTTTGTTTCGCTTGTTCTACTTGACTGCGTTTCCGGGATGTAGTTGGAGTAGTACATCATGTTGTGTGCCAAAAAATAATTTGACCACACAAGTATGTCCTCGTCGTCAACATTTTCAACAAATGTGTCACAGTCTCTAGTTACTGTGCACTATATATAATTGAGATTCAGGTGAATTCTTTTACGTTGCCTCCACTTCAATGAATTCAAAAAAAAAATCTTGTGGGCTGGCGTATTGGGATTGAGCTCCAATGAATTTGAGAAACAAAGTCACTATCCGGAGTCCTCCATTTTAGATTCAACACGTCGATTAACTCAGATTTATGGCTAACAATTTCAAAGTGTTCAGAAATTTTTGAAATTTTTGCAATAAACTGTGAAATGCTCTGTTGTGTATTAGGACAAAGTCTCAGTTCATCTAGATGATTATTTTGTGAGTAAATCTTTTATGGGATAAAACATAAAAAACTATTTAATCACTTACCATTCAACCAAATGGATTGAAACATTATCATAGTACACAACAAAATATTTACAGTTTATTGAATTCTTTACAAAAATCAACACACTGAAGTTTTTAGCAACGGATCTGAATTAATCTGGCACGTTTGATCTAAATTGAAGGGCTCCGAATGGTGACTTTTGCTCGGTGACTTAGCTCATCAAAGTCACTGAAGCTGGGTCCGTTGTTTTGACACGCGGAAGCATATGCTCACTTGTAAGAAAGTCTTTTTACGAGAACTTTTTGTTTTTTCACACAAACCCACGCAAAATGATTCGTGAAACTTGGTGCTCTTAGAATGAGCTGTACGCCAAATTTCTGTTCGGATGTTTTTGATATTTAAAATATTTTTCAGTGGCAGAAGAATATATACTCTCATGTGTCAAAATGAATTTCCTGATGGATCCATTTTCTGTGCCGGTGAATACATTTTCTGATGGATACCCAGCTGTACACGACGAACATAGACCAACCTAGCACTAGGAACCGCGCACCTGTGACCAAACAGACGGCGCGGACTGTTGAATTCGTGAAATTCCGGTACTAGATACCGTTCCGGAGATGGAAAAGAATCCGCTGCCGCGCGAGGCGTCCGACGGCGTGCGTGCGTGACCCAAACCTCGCAGGACCCAAACCACCCCGCACCGCGTCCGGCCCCTATAAATACCCCGCCATCCTCCCCGTTCATCCACCACCATCAGAACCAACCAACAACAAGAACAGAGCACAACATAGCAACAGAGAGTCGTCAAAGAGATCGAATAGCCTAGCACAAAACACACCACCCCCAACAAACACACACATCCATGGGTCGCTGGGCCATTGCGATCCACGGCGGCGCCGGCGTGGACCCAAACCTCCCCGAGCACCGCCAAGCCGAAGCCAAGCGCGTCCTGGCCCGGTGCCTGCAGCTGGGCGTGGACCTGCTCCTCGCCGGCTCGCCCGCCCTGGACGTCGTCGAGGCCGTGGTGCGGGAGCTGGAGACGGACCCGTGCTTCAACTCGGGCCGCGGCTCCGCGCTCACCCGCGCCGGCACCGTCGAGATGGAGGCCAGCATCATGGACGGCCGGGCTCGACGCTGCGGCGCCGTCTCGGGGGTGTCCACCGTCGTGAACCCCGTGTCCCTGGCGCGGCGCGTCATGGAGGACTCGCCCCACTCCTACCTCGCCTTCGCCGGCGCCGAGGATTTCGCGCGCGAGCAGGTATATTCATTGATTAACAACGTATCTTTTTGATTTCGGATTAATTTACCCCCGTTAATTCTGCCTCCTCTGCATGGCTTCCTTGCCAAAAACTATTCACCAAATAATCAGTGGCGGAGCCACACTATAACTGTGTAGTCAAGTATACCTGCATGGCAATAAGCATGTACTACTATAAGGAAACTATAATCATGCTGCTGCATGGCAATTTACATTTAATTAATAAAATAAAATTAGATATTTATAATTAAAAAGTTCACGTGCGCTAGCTGGCATGGCTCGGCGGAACGTGACGGCTAGAACGGACGGAGCAGAGTAGTGAGCATGCAGCCGAGAATTGAGGTTCTCGACGCGTGTAGATGACGTGTCTAGCCGAACCTGTCGGAACAGAGAACTGACACAAGAGCAACCCAGCTAGCTTGCACGGGAAATGAGCGTGCCTTGTGGAGATGGAGCTTCGCTGGTCATGCAAATCCAGCAGTTCCATCTTCACAAGACAAGATGGAATCCGCCGCGCCGCCCATGCCAACCGCCGCGCCGGGACCATGCCACTTGCTCCCCTCCGACGAATCCGTCGTCCGTACATGGTCCACCCGCCGACAGCAACAAGATCTGATTCCAACAGAATCCTGCGCTCTCCATGCAAGATCTCGTTGTCGTTGCACCGATCAAATCTTAAAACGCATCGAGAGTTATTTTGAATTAATAAAAACATTTGTGTTGATGTGCTGATCTGATTTTTGTTGATGTGCTTGCATCGCAGGGCCTCGAGGTCGTGGACAACAGCTACTTCATCACCGAGGAGAACGTGGGTATGCTCAAGCTCGCCAAGGAGGCCAACACCATCCTCTTCGACTACCGCGTCCCGCTAACCGGCGCCGACACCTGCAGCGCGCTGGCGCTGGCAGCTGCCTCGGACAACACCAACGGCATGGTGATGAACGGGCTGCCCATCAGCATCTACGCGCCGGAGACGGTGGGCTGCGCCGTCGTCGACTCGGACGGCCACACCGCCGCGGCCACCTCCACGGGCGGGCTCATGAACAAGATGACGGGCCGCATCGGCGACTCGCCGCTCATCGGCGCCGGCACCTACGCGTGCGGGCTCTGCGCGGTGTCGTGCACCGGGGAGGGCGAGGCCATCATCCGCTCCACGCTGGCGAGGGACGTGGCGGCCGTGATGGAGTACAAGGGCCTACCGCTGCAGGAGGCCGTGGACTTCTGCGTCAAGGAGCGGCTTGATGAGGGGTTCGCCGGGCTCATCGCCGTGTCCGGGAAAGGGGAGGTCGCGTATGGGTTTAACTGTACTGGTATGTTCAGGGGGTGCGCCACCGAGGACGGGTTCATGGAGGTCGGCATCTGGGAGTGAGCGTGCGATCGAGCTCAGAAGGATTGGAGTGTGCGTTTGTATGATCGAGCATTTGGCCATCCTGCGATTGCCATGCATGTGATTCTAGCCTGGGCTAGCTACTTGTACCAGCTAGTACTGTAGTAGTGAATTGGAAATTGGAGGCGCTTGGGATGAATAAATATGGTGTGGTGATGATGATTGTGATGGCCGTGGAGAATAATAATGTGAAAAATCCTATGGCCCCTAAAATTTCAACTCTGTTCATATAACTGGGCCTTTCTGAATACCTTTTCATGTTTTTTTGTGTGTGTGCAACAATTAGTGGGCCTTTTATGCGTTGTCATGGATTGCTAAGTGCTGACTAACCGTTCTAGCCCAGAATCATTCATATAAAATAAGGTCTAGTAAGGCGCATGTATCCCTTTTAGCCTGCGCCCATGTATTCCTCTCCCGGAACAGTTTCAATATCTGCTAAAAAAAGGAAGAAGATGACAGTTTCAGACTTGAACCGTAGGTACATTGTATACATCCATGGTTTCACTTCTACTCCCTCCGTTCGAAAAAGGATGTCACAAAAATGATCTATCTATAGTTTATTTTTGTGACATCCTTTTCCGAACGGAGGGAGTAGTAGTTGGGAAGAAAGAGAAATAGAAGCAGCAATGTTTGTTTTGCCAGACTCAGGGACACGACCGGATGATTCTTATAATGATGTGGCTTCAATTACAACATCTTATCTTCGACGTTTGCTGAATCAAGCTCGCTCGACAAGGCTTGGTCGACGAATTCGCTGCCTTCGTCGCAACACGTTCCATGAGTGACCGCGGTGAGAGGTGGGGATTGCTCCTCATCCGAGCCAATAACTCTTGGATGATGTGCCCCATCTCTGCACGGGGAGGAGTGATGAGCACTCCCGACGACTGCAACAAGTGGCAACTGCCCCGGTATCGGGGGAGTTGGCTCATATCTGGTTTGAATTTTGAATAGTTGCATTCATCTGGTTCGGTATGAAAATGGGATGTTGAGTTCGCAGGGTTGTTCATTGCGGGTACAAGCGCGACATTGAAACAATTGATCCCCGAATAGGGAGGCGGCTGATAGGGGCCACCGGCAAACATCTAGCGTGCCAATAAAAAAAATCAACTTTACACTGTAGCAAAGCAGCTCAGATAACCTCCTAAGTGGCTCAATTAGGGTTTTAAACGGAAATCCATATCGGCTTATATGTCTAGATGCATCCACTTTCCAAATTTTTTTGTTCAAAATGTCAAAAAAAATTAAATAAATATTTCGGATATAGTAGATGACATTTTATGTTAGTGCAAAAAGTTTTGCAATATTTGCAAAACTTTTTGGGCTAACATAAAATGTCAAAATGTATATCCAAAGTTTTATTTGGCATCCGTGACTCAAAACGCCGTGTCCGGTTTTAAAGGACTATTTTCAGTTTATCAAGCATAACAAAATTATGGGAGAGATATCTGTATGATTTTAAATCAATGTAAAACAATACATGGATATCTACTTTTTTTTCTCTTAGTAGATGTACTTCGATCTTTTTTTTTGTTTCTCAAGTGGCATATAAACGAATTTTATTTAAAATAATATTTTTTTAAACTGAAATTTGGAAAATAGCGCGCGTTTTTCAGAATTTCGGAATCTAGCGCGGCGTCGGCGTGGCCCGTGCCGAAACAATGCGTTTCGGTGCTACCCGTGCCGAAAGAAGCCCCTGCATGTCGGCAGACACAACGGCAGGCGCGACCCACCTGCTTTGGCCGCTTTTGGCACCGCCCGTGCCGAAAGCATGGGGATTCGGCAGCGCCCGTGCCGAAAGAGTCCTTTCGGCAAGTCCTGTGCCGAAGCACGACGAGATAACCTCGCTTGTGACCCCGGCCTTCTCCTTCCTCTCGCCTCTCGCCCGAGCTGCTGCTTCCTCTCTGCCTTCCGTTTTCCACCCAAAAAGAGCACCGATCCTTGCTCAAAAAAATTCCCACAAGCCCACATACTCAAGAAATAGGGACGAGGAGGGTTGGGGCATCCCCGATCTATCGATGGGATAACACTTCATGGAGGCGTTTGGGGGTTGTGGAGGTGGAGCAATGGTGGTCAACAATGGTGGATAGCGGTGGTGTGTGCCTGTGTTGGGAAGCTAGAGGCGTGGTGGGGCGGTGGTGGTGCTAGATTGAAGCCGGGCAGCGGGAGCTACGCACGCGCCAAGGGTAAACCCTAATCTCTAGATTTTTTAGGTTAAATGTTAATATAGTTTGTCGGTGGATGTGTTAGGTTTAGTGAAGACATATATTGTCGGTTAGATTTTTTTGTATATTTTGAGTAGTCTTTATTTTACCGTGGGTCGTCATATTTATTTTCGGCGGTCATAATATTTAGATATATCCGCTGTGGAGTATTTAATGATGGAATAAATTTGTTTAGGTAATGGAAGTGATCGATGTTGTTGTGCACTACGGTGCCGGTACAGTCCGTGCATCTGAGTCAGGGGTTGATCTTAGTGAATTTGAAAATGTGGAGATTCAGTTGACAGAGCCAGAGAAAGTGAAAATCAGTGGTGTCCAGTGGTATTTTACGGTGAATTTTGGGTATGATCCTAATTACTGGACTGTTAGTATTCAGTCGGTATGGACCAAATCCCGGTCAAATATTCGCTGGGAGTTGTTGCCGCTTGATCGGACAAATCAGTGGGTTTCTTGGCTAGCATCATGCAAACGCCGAGGGACAAAACCAGAAGTCCTAGTGTCGTTTGTTCTGAAGCAGAATAATTTTGAGTCGCCGCCGCCGCAGGAAACCCAGACACAGGAGGAGGAGCCGTTGCAAGGCCGAGAGATGCGTGACCACCGCGCTCCGAGACGCTTGTCACCTTATGGGCCTCGACCGCGTAGACAGCCGCGGACACGTCCTCACAGAGATGAGTGATACTACTATCTACTACTATCTGTGAGACATATTTCTATCTAGGTACTACTATCCGTATTTCTATTTCTATGTGAGACATATTCATATTTATGTTTGTATAAGACATATTATCTATGTACGAGACATATTCATATTTATGTTTGTATGAGACATATTATCTATGTATGAGACATATTATTATCTATGTACGAGACATATCAGGGGAAATAAGTTGTACGACACATATTATTAAACAAACATTGCAACTTACACAGACAGCAAGAAAAGTGGTAGTACCGACAACACAACATAAATTGAAAAAGAAAAGTCATCTACCATCGACACAGCCTCCCGCGTCACTCTTCCCCTTCGACGATGCTGCACCCTTGCCCTTCGACGACGCCGCACCCTTGCCCTTCGACGATGCTTCAGCCTTGCGTTTCGACGACGCTGCACCCTTGCCCTTCGACGCCGCCGCCGCTGCTGCAGCTCTCTTGCTCGCTTCAGTGGGCATGAAGATATCATCTTCGTCCTCACTCTCCTCGACCCATAACATCGGTGTACGAAAAGCATCCAACATATATGCTTCAGTGGAATATGTTAGCTTCTTCTTCTGCCACCTAGCATGCAGCCTCACGAGTTCTTTTTCTATTTCCTTGTAATTCCTCCATGACCACCCATGCCTAGCTAGCTTCGCTGATAGCTCACGGAGATGAGGTGGATGACTAACAATATCTTCGAATGGGATCTCCTTATTGTCTACCTTGAACGGCCGTAAACTTCAAAAGGAGTGCCGACATTCCTGCCGGGAAACTACCATCTGAATTGTATCTCGACATGTTCGAGTGAGTGGACTATGCTTACCAACTCGACATCTCCTCCCGGGGTTTTTATTGGACGAGCACAGACCAATTGGCGGGAGAAATAGGCGGGAGCAAGGCTGGCGGGAAAATACAAGGCGGGAGCAAGTTTGGCGGGAAAATTAGGCACGGCAGAAAAATGGCGGGAGAAGAAGGGCGGGAGGAAAATGGCGGGAGAAAAAAAGCGGGAACAATTGACCGCGAAACAAATTTACTCGAGAAAACCAAAATATGCACGGTGCCGGGAAATATGAGCGGAAAAATAATGGCAACATTAGCGGTGGCAGGAAATATGAATATATGGGCCAACAAGCGGGAAAAACAAACAAAAAATGTAAAATGCCACTTTTGGCACGGCCAGAGCCGAAACACGCCAGATGGTTTTGGTTTGGCCCGTGCCGAAATCTTGGTTTCGGTCCGGCCGTTGCCGACGCCGCGCTATTTTCCAAATTTCTGGAAAACGCGCGCTAGATTCCGAATTTCTGTTTAAAAAATATTATTAAAAAAAATTTCCATATAAACCCCGTCGGCTGCACCTCCATTTTCCTCTAAACTCCTCGACCCCGAAAACCCTAAACCCTCTCCATCGCCGCCGCCGCCGCCGCCTCCTCTCGTCATGGCCCTCTTCGCCGCCGCCCGCCGCGCCGCCACCTCTTCCCTACCCCTCCTCCGCTCGTCCGCCCCGCGCTGCGCGGCCCTGATCCGCCCCCTGGCCGCCGCTGCGGTCCGGCCGATGCCGTTCTCGTCGGCCACCGCGATTAAGCCGAGCTCCGACGACGAGCTCCTCCGCGTCATCAAGTCCGAGATAAAGTTCGCCGAGGACTGCGACGACCACGACCGGGTGCGTTCCGCCGAGCTCCCCGAAACCTCACCAGTGTTCTTTTTCGATCTGCAGCCCGAATCCCTTTATCTGCGTAGATTTACTAGGATGTTCGCCGATGGATCTAATTGAGGAATCTATCGCCTTGAGTTTTCGATTGCTGTTAGCCTGCAGCGGTATACTTGGAAATGGTGATAGATATGCTAGTCTCCAGTCGAAAGGGATAAATTTTTATAGGTAATTTAGGAATCTCGTTCCTGCGGTCATGCTCATATCATCTTGCTGCAATTGATAGTGGAATTCGAAGTTGGTAGTAGTCTCTAGAGTTATCTCAGCACCTCGCTGTCCATGTTAGCTGCAATACTTTTTTATGCTGTTGCCACACTACAGTAGTTGAGCTCTCGATTGGTTTTATCCTGTAGTGGTAGGATTGGAATTGGTGATTGATATGATATTCTTTCTAGGTGATTTAGGAATTTCGTTACTCGTCATGCCCATATCTTCCTGCTGCAATTGATAGTGTAATTCGAAGTTCAGAGTAGTCTCTTGTAGTGCAAGTTCCTTGCTAATTTTGGTTGTGTTTGTTTTATTTCAGTTCATGGCTGTCTGCTATTTTTATAATGGTCACATAAATTTCACCTTCAGTTTTGATGATTCTTCAGTTGTAATAACTACTGTATTGATGGATGATTATTTTTTGTAATTCACCCCTCTTTCATAAAGATTTGCATGTGCCTTCTCAACAATGAGAATTTTGTCTTGTGGTGTTGCTCTTACTTGTTCTGCTGCTGCTTAGGTTGTTTTCAGTACAGTTATTGTGATATATTCTGCTGCACCGTAATAATTTTTCCCAGTTAAAATGTCGTTTAATCTTGTGACTTACAGTTTACAAATTGCTGTACCAAACCCTATATGCTCAGCTGTTTGAATGATATATTGTTAAATTCTATGCATGTTGTCATGTCTTCTTTTGCGATGAGGAGGTGTTGGTTGTTTTCCTGAACTGTTTTTCCCTTACACTCCCTGATTTGAGTTTATAGGAGCAAACACTCTGTTTGGACCATGCACTCAAGCTACTTTTATTTACCTGCACATATATTATATCATAACACTTCAAACTTTTGGTGAACTTTATTGTCGAACGTTGAGTTTATGGGGCCAAAGAATTGCTGATCTAGTGACTTCATGGTCATTTGATTAAGGTTTGAACATGAAGGCATACATGCATGGTCTGTGGCAGATTGAAACTTGAACAGTTAGAGTAGTTGCTAACATCCAATTCAAGACGTACTTGCATGGATTTACTCATTCCTTAAATCCTGCTTCAGATACCATCCTTGGGTCTTTAGGTGTAGTAGGACAGAAGGTAGAGGGTCTGACGATGTGTTAAATGCAATTGTTTTGCCTGTGCACGTTTATGTTAGCAATATATTGGCCTTCTCAAAGGCATCTATTTGCCTTTCCAATTTGTCTGCAGAAAATGCTACCTTTTATTTTTAAATTTGATGTGAGCAAATTTCCATTTTATTATAGGAGTGTCTTTGATTTGTTGTTCAGAACCTGATTCTATCCACGTTTAAGCAGGTTGAGGAGATCCCAGAGAACTTCCCTTTCAAAATCACCGACAAGAAGGGGCTCAACGAGATCACTCTGACAAGAACTTACCAGGGCGAGAAGATCGAGGTGTTGGTCTCCATGCCCAACCTAATCACCGGAGAAGAGCCAGAGCATGACCAGGACGAGGATGACAAGGAGAAAGATGATGACCAGGAAGACGGCAAGAAGGCCCCAAAGTCCAGCATCCCCCTCACTGTCACCATCTCCAAGACTGACGGCCTGAGCCTCGAGTTCACCTGCACCGCCTACCCCGATGAGGTCATGATTGACACCTTGTCCGTGAGGCAGCCGGCAGAGAACGAGGAGGAGGAGCTTATTGCGTACGAGGGTCCAGATTTCAAGTAAGTACCTTAAAATCATGGCTTTGCCATTTTAATTTCCTGAGATGACTGAACACACTGGTTCACAACTGCTTTGCTGATGCTGTACCACGCTTGGTCCCTTGTCTGGTGCAGCGACCTTGACGAGAACCTGCAGAGGGCGTTCCACAAGTACCTGGAGCTGCGAGGGGTCACGCCCATGACCACCAACTTCCTGCACGAGTACATGATCAACAAGGACAGCCGCGAGTACCTCTTTTGGCTGAACAAGCTCAAGGATTTCGTCAAGCAGTAGAGATTGTTAGCATTACTAGTATCCCCTAGCATACGATGAGCCAATGAATGTGCTGCTCTTCACATCCGTTTTGAGACCTACGAGGCTTTAAGCTCCTCCATGTTTCTGGAGAGTATACGTACAACGAGTGTGTGCTTATCGATTTATCCGAGCGTGACGTTAAAGAGTTTAGAGGAATTCATAGTGAATACTTAGTTGCGTGGTATGCTATTTCTGAAGAAATAATTATTCTCTATGCATGAAGACATTTGTTCACTATATTGTTTGCTTTGCGTCCACTCTTCTCTAGCGAACTTGAAATATATTCATGCCTGCCTTCGTTGTATTTTATCTAATGATTTCTCTCTGTCAGCAGTAATCTTTTCTGTTTTACTGATACTAGCTAAATGACCGTGCGTTGCTACGGTCTATTTTTTTTTTTGCATAATCCAATATATTTAAGTACAAACATAGGACCATGTTAAGTACAAATATCATTTTGATGTACAGTCATTTACAACTTACTTCTAACTGATGTATTCTACAACAAATATAAATTACATAGTTGAGGATACCATTTGTGAGAGTAAAAGCTTTAGTTTTGAACGTGCGCATATGTATAGCAAGCAGTACAAGGAGCGAGGAGCAGAAACCAAGAGTACTAACGCAGCAGAGCACCAGCGTCCAGATCGCCACGAACCAGTCACGCTCGTGCCTCCCCTCGGCAGCAACGTGCACTGCAGCTCGTGTTGAGGAGACCCTTCAAATCCTCATCCTCTTCGCAAAATGAACAAACGATCATCCGGCTAACCCATGCCCATCCACGGACGGGCAGGCTTGACTGCAAATCTGCAGCTCAACACGACCTGGAAGAATGGAGGAAGGCGACGGCGTAGTACAAGTCAATTGAACCAGAGGAGAATAGGGCGGAGGGAGTGGCACAGGGTGTAGTTGGGGAGAGCTGGTGATGGCCGCCCGATTTTGGTGCACGCGAGTAGTAACCAGTGGTGAGGTTAAGCTACAGGCCGGCGGAGGAATTGGATCAGGATTTGATGGCCGGGGGAGTTGCAAAAGAGGGTCTTGATCGTATGCGCTCTGATCTCCGCCGAGCAGGGATGGCCGAATACGGCGCGCCAGTGAGCGCAGCCGCGTAGGCCGGCTGGCCGTGGACCATGACGCCGATCTCCTCACGTAGGTCGTCGCCTGGTTGACCTCCGGGACGGATCGGGCGGTCCGCCGCTAGGGGCAGGGCAACCCAATCCGCTCTTACCAACGGAGATCGGGGAAGTTCTTTTTTCGGGTCGTGAAACGTTTCACCCTTATGACTTATGACGGCAGGTTGATTTCATAGGACTTGAGGGAGTAAAATGTTAAATAGTCACGACGTACCATGGACACCGTTAGTTATATTATATAGTAGAGATATGGAATTTGTGTCGCGACATTCTGTGGTTTCTGTAGAGTTCAGTAATAACTTGCTACAGGGGTTTAACTTACCTGTTGTCGCTGTATTTACTCTGTACGGTGTTCTGATGACATACCAACACAAGTGCTCCAGGTGGCATCTAGATAGGCGAATGGACCCTGTATGCGCTGTGTTTAAAAAAAAAATCAAAACAAAATACCTGGATGTAGCCAATTCTATGCACGAAGAGCATGCAAATTTTCAATGTCAAATACGTCGTATTTTTTGCTCAGAAAGAAAAGAAAATTCCAACAAATTTATGGATCGGTCAAGGACCAGCTGCTAGAAAAAGATTTTGATTTTTGAGCGGAAGCTTAGCCGCCCAAATCTCCTTAAAATGAGCAACAGTCGCCACTTGCAATAGTTTTTGTACATCAAACTATCCGTGTATTGACCCGAGGGATCCAGGGCCAGGAGATCAAGTTGTGACAATCTGAGAGTATAGTGTCATTGATGATAACTGCAAGCTCCTTCCGTTGTTCGCTCCTAGCCTGGTCAAAGGAACGTCTGAAGATACACCCACCCTCAACGGCATGAGCAACCGAAAGAAGTTGGTCTTCACGTTTGTTTAAAAAAAGTCGGAAGCGAAGCTTAAGCTGGCCATCTCCATACCACCAATCTAAACAAAACATGGTATGGCTCCCGTCGCGAACTTAGGGTGCGTTTGGTTGAGTGACTATAAAAAACTGGTTGGGGGCACCCCAACCATGTGGTTGGTGATAGCCATTTTTTATATTTGGTTGTGTGGGTTGGTTGAGCCAAGTTTTTGTTTGGTTGAACTAGCAAGGTGACCCTCGCAAATGCGAGGGCATCATTTTTAGCGTACTGAATACGTTTATGAAACTAAATTTGTGCTTCGAAGATACCGGAAAGACAAATATATAAATCATATCATTCTATATAGTTGTCGTGGATATTATGGTAGACACAATATAACACAAAATTTGAACCTTTTAATTTTTGGGACAATGTGACACAATGTCACATATTCTAGATGGATGTTTACTTTTAACAGTAGGTAGTGCTATTTTAATTTATATTTTACTCTCCCCATGACATTCCATATTCTTCATCCTACTCCCTTGCGGAACCATATTTTTTTTACCATGTAACAATAAATACATGGATTTGGTCACATATCCTATGGGTTGCTCCCTTTTACCTTGCACCTTCACATGCCGACACGCAGACGCGGGACCAAACTGCCCACACCATCATGAAGACGGAGCATGGCCCTTGATTGCATCCCTACTTTTCATTCGACTAGCTATAGTGGAAGTATCACATGAACATATGATCACATATACATGATTTTTTATTCCCATATGTTGAATTCGTCATGTGAATATTATTATTATTATCATCATCATCATCTTGCCGCTAAATGGTGGGTCTAGAATTAAAACTTGATATGCTCAGCCATTGGTCATGGCAATGATTACCTTTACAGGCATACACTCATGCAATCATTCTGTCTCTCCTAGTAGTGTCTACCATGCCACATTGTTGCACACACCAAATGTGTGGTCGTCACGTGCATTCCTCACATACTTATCGGTACCTAATGGGACCTGAGTTGTCTTATTTTTCATGATCAAATGATTTAAATCCTTTGTTTATCTGAATTAAAGGATTGCATTTATGTCGGTTTCATAAAGTTATCTCCACCTTTTGTGGTAGTAATTTATGCAATTTTTAAATTGCTCATAAACTTCAATGCATAGTTGGGTAACTACATCCTTACTATGTGTGTGTGCGTGTGTGGGTGGGGGCGCTCTCCTCATGGCCTGTACTAGCGTGAGGGTTCATTAAGAAGTTTAATGGCCTGAGACAATAGCGCTGATTGCGTGGTTTAATGGAATTGCTAATAAAATTAGAATTCTACCTACAGGATAGCGGGGAACGCCGAACCGGGTGGGATAGACGTGCACACGAGCACCGCCCGAGTAAGCGTCCACGACACCCTCCTACAAGATTTTCAGAAAAAATAGAGATAGCGAAGATACGGAATCGAACTAAATCCAGGATGGACTCACATAGAAAAACAACCCGCTTTAGTTTGGATTTTACTAAAAGTTAGATTGGACTGGTGAAAGATCAAGAATGTTGCCAAGATAGGGGGGGGGGGGGGGGGGGGGGGGGAGGGTGAGTAGGCGATTTAAAAAAAATTACGGTTTAGGCTTGAATAAATGCGGAATAAAACTAGTGTTTAGTTTATCAAGCACAAAACCTAAACAAGCTAGGTTCACCTATGTACACCAACAACTTATGCTAAAACAAGATCAACAACTATGTGATAGAAATATAGATAACTTCAATTTCGATGGATATCACAAAGGTAAATGCATAAGTAAAGGGTTCGGGTGTAGAAACAACCACAGAGTGGACACGAGGAGATGTTTCATGTAGCTCCTTCCAATGAAAGTACATTTACGATGGAGGGGTGTGGAGCCACCAAGGCACTCCAATAGTATGGATGTGCTCACCCTATTCTCCGTGAGCTTCAACCGTGAGGGACTGGATTGTTCCACTATGAGGTTGTCTTGAAGGCGTTGATTAAACCTTTACACTAAGGTTAAGGTCCTCCACAATGAGTTGGAGGCTCACAACAATGTCCCGAACCTTCTTACACCAACTTGAAGCTTCAAGACCCACAAAACCTCCTAGGTTACAAACACCCCAAGAGGATACAAGAACCACAAAGAACAATTAGCTTCTCAAACTTCACTTCCATGTATCACCGTGGAGAATTCAAACCGATGCACCTAATGCAATGGAAGGAGCACAAAGTGGTCAAAGTCCTTCTCACTCAAATCTCACCAAAACAACTAATGCTAAGGAGAAAGATGAGAGAAAAAACAAGGAAAACAACAAATGAATCCCATGATCTAGATCAATAAGTTCTCCTCACTTAGAGGAGAGATTCATGGATGGAAATGAAGACCCCATCTCTCTTTTCCCTCGAAAAGGAGAAAGAGGTCAACAATGGAGAAGGAGAGAGAGCACCAAAACTTTAGAACCATTGGGAATAGGCCCCCACCAAATCTAACCGTTGGGGGAGATGTTTCCTGCGCGGGCCGAAAGTTCTGTTACTTACCCCGAAACTTCCGGACCTCAGAAAAACGGCTAAGTCCCTTAAAAATTCGTTCCTGCACTCTGACCGGAACTTTGGCCAGAACTATTACCGGAAATTTCCAGGGGCCGGAATTTTAGGCCTAAATTCCAGAACTTCCGCCCTTCTAAAGACTACAGGAACACTAAGACAAAAAGGCAATATCTTGAGTATATGAACTCCGTAATCGATGATCTTTGGCTCGTGGGAATCACAACTAAGAGCTCTACAAGATCATGCAAAGTGAGTGCAAAATGCAGTTCAAAGCATAGAGTGTATGATGAGTCAGCTGAAGTGCAGGAGTTTGATCTGGGTCAGGCTTTCACTGACAGCAGGCAATTCAAGCAAGCACTAGTAAATTATGAGCTAAAAAATGTACACCATTTATTGTTTCCCAAGGATGAGAAGAATAGAGTGAGTGCAAAATGCAGTTCGGCTACCTGCAAATGGAGCATATATGGCTCAATAACTGTCGGTCAACATGGCTTATTGTGACAAGGTACAATAATGTGCACAATTGCGTACCTAGGAGGGACAATAAGTTTGTTACCAGTACAGTAATTGCAGAAAAATACTTCAGTGAGATAAGGGGTAATCCAGGTTGGAGGATAGAGAAGATGCAAGAGGCGGTGCTTAAGGATTTGTGTGCTGATGTCAGTGAATCTAAATGCAAGAGGGTCAAGATTATTATTCCATAAATGGGGAATTTTCTAGGGTATTTGGTTATCACCTAGAACTAGTTAGGAGCAACCCAGGTAGCACAGTGGCAGTGACTTTAAATACTGATGTAACCGACAAACATATATACGAGAGACTGTATGTCTGCCTAGAAGGATGCAAAAGAGTTTTCTAGGAGGCTGCAAGAGGGTTGTTGGTTTAGATGGGTGTTTCTGAACGAAACTACTCCACGTACGTCGTTTTTGAGTATGATCCTTTTACAACGTTTAATCTGACGGACTGCCCGTGGCCAGCTGCTCAGCGACGGGTTGATTTGCAGAGTCGTATATAAATCGGACACGTAGTGTCGTACGCATAGCAGCGCTCTTTTCTGAAAGGTGCAGTGAGTGGACAGCTCCTTTGTGCAATTGGCAGAGACCCAAACAACCAGATGTATCCCATTGCACATGCAACAGTTGAGGGAGAAAATTATGACAGGTGGCAGTGGTTTTTATCACTATTGCAGAAGGACATACAAATAAATGAGCATGGTTATGGATAGGTTTTTTTTTTGAAGGGCTGGTTATGGATAGGTAATTATGTCGGATGAGCAAAAGGGCCTAATAAAAGCAGTCAATAAGATAATTCCAGAAGCTGAACATAGAATGTGTGCAAGGCATATATATGCAAATTGGAGAGAGCAGCACATAGATAAGCTATATCATAAATGTTCTTGGCTTGTGCTAAATCATCCGATAAAATTCAGTTCAACCACAATAGGGCCAAGTTAGCATAGAAATCACCAGAAGGTGTAAGAGATATGATGAAAACTGCTCCTGAACATTGGTGGAGAGCCTTTTCCAAGCTAGGTTCCCATTGTGATTCTGTGGAAAATAATTTGTGTGAGTCTTTTAATAATGTCATTATGAGAGCAAGATTTTATCCAATTATTACAAAGATGGAAATAATCAGGAGAAACGTGACAGCAAGAAAAGCAGAGAACAAAGCGAAGTAGAAAGGTGGACTGGTACAAATATCCCACATTTTCAAGAAACTAAAGCTCAATATCAAAAGATCGAATCTTTTGCCAGGTACTGTACAATGTAGTTGAAGGATTTGAAGTTATGAAAGGGCAACATAGAAGATTCACTGTCAGCTTGGATAATTTAAAATACAGCTGATGATACATGGAACTTTCGGGATTGCCATGTTGTCATGCTATTAGTGCTATATACACTAGGGCAAAGATCTTGATGAATTTATTTCTCCCTTCTATAGGATTGATGTGTATGACCAGATTTATAGCAATGTCTTGCAACCAGCGGAGAGGAAAGAGAGCTGACCAATTTCTTCTAATCCTTGGCCTTCCACGTACCTATCAAAACAAAAATGCCAGACAAGTGCCACCAAATAAGAAAACAAAAGTCAAGTTTCTGCTACTAAGGGCTGAAGCTCCCAGCAAGCTGCTCCTACAGGCCCTGAGCCGCCAAAGAAAAAGCAAAAGAAACAAGTAGGTGCTGATTATCCTGTGTCAAGCTCACAATCAGGTGCTGATTATCTTGTGGCAAGGTCACAACCAGCACCAGGTCATCAGGTGTCAAATTCCCAGCCAAAGGCAGTGCCAGCTCATAATAGAATGAAGTGGTGGCTATTTGGCAATGGAAGGAACAATGCTGAACAAGATGGATAAGGTGGAGCGTGAGAAAAATAGTACAAAATGTTCTCATGTTGATGAAATTGTGCCAGTTACTACCTTTGTTTGTATTCCTGTGAACAATGCACTCAAGTTTGTGTTTTGTGTGACATGTACTGAAATGCACTCCCGTTTGTGTCCAATGCACTCAAGTTTGTGCCTTTGTGTGAAATGCACTCAAATTTATGTGAAAAATGTTATATGTACTGTTTCAGGTCTTGTGTTATACGCCACTGTTTGAAATTATGTCAAATTTGAGTCAAAATGCTGCCAAAATGCAACACTGTGGTGCCCAACAGTTGCCAAAAATTCAGTTAACAAGCTGGAAAAAACTGGAACAACATTTCTGTAAATTCAGTTAACAAAATCACTCAAATTCAAACCAATATTCCCTGCAAAATTCAAACCAGCACCAAAATGCTACCAAAATTCAGTAAAACAGTGTCAAATTGCAGCCAAAATGCTGTCAAAATTCAGCCAAAATGCAGCACATTGATACATACAAGACTGGGAACTATGTTTGTTGTTTTCAGTGTCAAAATGCTGTTAAATTCACTGAAATATTCAGTTCAAACAATGGCATATCACTTCTGACAGTAACCAGCAAATAGACTGCTAATATTCATTGAATTCAGTTACATTCCAGCACTTTTACACACATATTCAGTACACACAGACGCGCCTCTACTCCGGCGTCCGGCTCGGCGCCAACGTGCGTCTGCTCCGGCCCAGATTCCAGCAGCAACAAGCTGTTGTTCAGGTTCGGGCGACGACGCTCCTCTGCTCCGGCCAGAATCCGGCGGCGAAGCGCCTCTGCTCCGGCACAGGTTCAGGCGGCGAAACGCCTCTGCTCAGGCACAGATTCCGCGGCGACGCGCCTCTGCTCCAGCTCATCTGTACCATGTTGATGGAGAGGTTGACACTGTTGGCTCCGACCGGCGGCGCCACCGCCAGCGCGGAGAGGTACCCGACGAATGCCTCGCCGCGGAGAGTGTCTCTCCTGAAGGCGGCGTCCACCACCGCTCCGTGGGCGCCCCTCCGGACGCCGCGTTATCGATCGCCTGCTTCTTGGCGACGCCGTCGCTGATGGCGCAGTCGCAGGACAGGCCAGACTCCACGCGACGCGTGACCTCTCCCAGCGCGACGTCCACGGCGGAGGCGCAAGGGGATTTTATATGGAGCATCGATTCTAACCGCTAGACTCCAACCTGGCACAAAACCACGTCCATGTCACCAAAACCTGCTTAGCACCGGGATTTTTTTTTTGCGAATAAAACTTGAGGGAATTAAATATGCCGATTTGTGGATGGAGTTCGGCGTCCCAAACCTGAAAGATATGGGGGGTATTTGGACTTTTTTCGAGGAGAATACAATCGAGTAGATGAGATAGTAATACCTAGTCGAACTACTCCGCGAAATCGAATATTTCTTGATTGTGTTTTGTCAAGGCTAATTGCTTTGACCTTGGCCCATTCAAGTCGACAGGAGCTGGTCTACTTTTAGATATACCTATAATTACACATCGCCAATCGCTGGAGTATTAAGGCTAATACAACATATACATGAATTATATTTCAGCCCTCATCGGAATTACATAAACATTCTAGAAGATGGATTTTAAATTTGTAGATTTCATATTTAGTGCACATCGATATCATCAAGATTGTTGTTCCACATATGTTTTGTTTATTGGAAAGACAACAAACTAAGACACGCATCCACCCAAGTTATAATTTCCTTTTATTCCAAGAGAGATTACATCAACACACTAAACCTCCTTGGAGGCGTTGTCAGGGAAAAGGGTTGCCGGTGGAGTTTTGCCTTGGATGGTAGGTGGCTGGTGGTGGTGCTCTGAGAGATTGGCTCCGGCGAGTTTGGTGGGTCCGTGTGCTTCAGGTGGTCTCTCTGCGTCTCCCTTTGCTGCTGTCTGCCGGCGGGTCGGCGCCCTCGAGCCTGGGCGGGAGGGGAAAGGGTTCCCCTCCCCTGCGACAGCATTGCCAGGGAGTGCGGAGAGCAAGGCTGACTTCAGCCTCCTACTCATCATCGTCGTCATCTTGGTGCCTGCCCCTTCTTCGTCGGCGTTCAAGGCCCCTGCTTTCGCTTCTTGGCAGCACAGCCATGTAGGTATGCCAGCTCGACGAGGTGTCTCTGATTCTGCCCAGGTTGGCCTGTGGGCAATGACCTCCATAGCTCAGGGGAGTGCTTCCGGCGTTCGACGGTGCGGCGTCCTTCGAGCCAGGACGAGAGGGAAGGGTTCCCTTTTTGGCGTTGGAAATGGATGGTACTGCAGCCACCCTCAACTTGTGTGCAGAAGATGGTTCTTCAAGCAGCCGGCGGTTCCTTCAAACCTGTTCTACCTCCCTTGGTGGCTTCGCGAGGAGGGCATCGATCTCCAAGCTGTGTTTCATCTTCTTTGATGCTTGTTTTTCGTTGTTTGTAAGCTGGTTAAGCACCCTGTAACAAACCTTGGCCGTTCGGGGCTTTATTAATTTAAAGCTGGGCACTTTGTGCCTTGTTTCTATAAAAAAAAACCTCCAAACAAAACGGAAGGGGATGCCACAGGACTTGATGGTTTTGCGGCCTTTGGGGATGTTCCCGTCGCCCAGACGATTCAAATATATGCATAAGCACTCCTGTTGCTCCCGGAGGCTCGAGCAGCATGACTTCGACGGCATGGACCCATTGTAAATTGCTTGATCACAAACCGAAGGCATCTCTGAATCACACTTCACCTCTGTTGGTACCGCCAACGCACCCGCCGCCGCCACCACTACCAAGGCCACGCACATTGCCATCACTGCCGCCGTCCTGTCCATGGCCATGATCTTGGTTGTCTTTGACTTTTCACTAAACACTACGTCCTCAATTTGATGTTGCAAGGGAAGTGAATCGCGTCACTGTATTTATAGACGGGGTGAGGTTTTTTCAGTCGGATGGTGTTTATGAACTAATAAATATTTAGTTTATGAACTAATAAATAATTGGGCATATGTGTCATGTCAGGCGTCCTTCGTGCCAGAAAGAATGAAGCATTCTTTTACCACTTTACCATTTTTTACCCTAATATTGTAGAGCAACAAATTACACCCCATTCTTATCCATAGTTGGATAGATGAATAGTTCGTAAATGCTATTAAAATTAGTTGCCTAATACAATTAATTATGATGACGTGGGTGGATGCAAGAGTACATTGTTCCACAAATTACTAAGCAACTACTAATTTTATATCATTTTTGCCCAAAGATTGTATTGTGCCAAATAAGACTACTGATTTGGATAAACCAAAAAATTAGGAAGAATTTATTACCGCTCAACACCCTCCATTTAAGATTACAAGACCACTTTGCAGCTATATTTTGCCAATATCTCATCCCAGGATTAATGATTAGATTTCTGAAATAAGCTACTGTGGATGGTATTTTTGGGAGAGGACAGATTGGCTGAATTTTTTCAGACGGTCATCAGTGAAAAGTTTAGAAAAAATAACTATTTAGAACAAATTATACCATGGAATAGCTAGTTAGTTATTGCAACTGAAGCTTGTCTTCCCAACCAAGCACAATCGCCGCGAAACTTAGATTCTGACATTACATTATTTTTCTTATTCTTATGCGACTTGAGTAGTACTCCCTCCGCTTATAAATATAAAATATTTTAACTTTTATCCACATTCACATATGTCAACATGTATGTAGAGATGTTTTAATTGGTATAAACACAACATGTGAGCTAGTTAAGATATCTTATATTAAAAAACGGAGCGAGTTGATCAATGCAAAATGAGCCTTTGCTGATTCCATTCAAACCTTCGCAACATGCGGCGCAAGTACTGCCCCCGAATCCAATTGGATGATGCAATATTTTTCTTGACGGAATCGGCTGCTGGAGCCTGCGGAGAGCCCATCCAAGCGTAAACAAATATACTCCACTACAGTGGATGCACATTGGCAATTCGCTTCGCTATGCCGCCTGGAGTGTTGTCATCACCGTCGTGAGTCGTCACTCGTCAGTCCAGCCACCAACCACACATCCTGACTTGCAAACAAAAAACCCACACACACTCGCGAAATTTGAGCATCACGGATGCATTTTTAAAATTTAAAAGCAAATCCACTGCCGCGATGGCGCTTTCCTCTGGACGTACGCACCACTGCCTGTGTGAGTGTCCCAATAAGCGTACATGAACATGCGTATGCCTAGAGCTAGGATCTAACATAGGAGACCATAATCGTTATTTAGGTTGTCTCGTGTAACTCCTAATTAGTTCGTTTAACTTGTTATAAACTAGCTGAGTATTCCGTGCATTTGGGCGGCTAGATTATCTCTAAACTATTTTTTTAGTTAGAATTTTTGAGTAGTAATTTATTTTCGCTGGCCACTAGAATTTGCCTATGACGATTTTGTTGTATTGTCTGATTTTTTTGAAGTACTCAATTTTCTTGACTTTATTTTTACTTTGCGTGACCGACATGAGAGTTTTAAAACGTGGTTTGTTGTGATGTCAAGCACAAAAGAGAGGATAAAAGATCGGATAACTGTTTTTTCTCAAGGAATCAATGGGTTATTACACTCGTTGATCTCGGGTAGTTGCTTTGTATAATACATTGAGAACTAGAGAACAAATTCGCAGTATATATCTACTTGCATGAGCTGATATATTTAGTGGCTCTGATTAACTAATTCGGAGGTAAGTGATAAGTGCAAAGTCTGTGTTTTAAACACTTCCATAGGCATTTTATTTAACCCTTGATTTTCACTGGTCAAGAACTTACGTGTTTGGCTAAAATTTGTATTTATAGTGTGTCCACAAAGTTAGTGTAAAGACATATGAAAAAAGACAAATGTTTGAATATTAGCGTGCATATTAGGTTTGGATGTGTGAATCAAAGACCTAGTAAAATAAACCGCGCCTTACATTTTTGGGAGGGATGGAGTAGATGGCCCAAGTGTGAAGTGTCTTACTCCGTTTAAAAGCTTCTACATTTGCTGAGAATGGGAATCTATATGAGAGTTTCAGAGTTGAGCCTTGACACTTTGTTTTCGGTGACAGCTTGGAAAAGGGCCCGATGCAACTTTTCAAGGCAGGAACTCTCGAGTCCCAAATTGTGGCAGCCGATCGATCATTGTGCGTTGACTATTGGCGCAACAGAAAAAAGGAAGATCAAAGTGTGAATACGGAGCAGATGCCAGAGCGGGACACCTCAGCGTCAGGAAGATGACCATTTGTTTCATCAACGAGCCGCTTCACCCCAAGGTGTTAGAGTTAGTTTAACCTAACTAGGACTCTTATGTAAACCCTAACCCTAGGGACCTCGTGCCCCTATATAAACAGGAGACCCGCGTGCCCTTTGAGCCGTGTGTGGTATTCCCCCAACTCTCATCGTCTCACATGGTATCAGACTTTAGATCCTAAAAACCCTAAACCCTTCCGCTGCCCTCCACCCCAAGCCGCCGCCGCCGCTGCCATCTTGGCCGCCGCCGCCGCCATGACAGCCCCTAGCCTCACCCTAGCCACCCTCCCCTCCTCCTCCTCCACGGTGGCGCGGTCCACCCTGTCCAGCCGCGCGCCGATCGCCGTCGTTCTCACCTCCTCCAACTACTCCAAGTGGAAGATCTTCATCCTCACGCACCTCGGCAAGAACGGTCTCCTCGCCCACGTCGACTCCACCAAGGCCGCCGCACCCACCGATCCCGAGTGGGCCGTCTCCGACTACACCGTCCTCTCGGCCCTACACTCGTCGATCTCGGAGGACATCCTGGACCTCGTTCTGGAGCCCGATCAGACCGCGTGCCAGCTCTGGACGGCCCTCGCAATTCTCTTCACCGACAACAAGGAGAGCCGCGCCACTTACCTCCTCGGTGAGTTTCACAACCTGCTGCAGGGCCCCCTCGACGTCACCGCCTACTGCTAGCACAACAAGCGCCTCGCCGACGCCCTCCGTAATGTCGACTGCAAGGTTGACAATCGCGCCCTCGTCCTCAACGTGATCCGCGGTCTCGACGGCCGTTTCTCCGGCGCCGCCTCCCACATCAACCTCGCCAAGCCGTTCCCCTCCTTCATCGAGGCACGGTCCATGCTGCTGCTCGAGGAGATGCGCCTCGCCAACAGCGCCGCCAACGTGCAGTACACCGCGCTCGTCGTCTCCTCCAACCCCCAGCCCGCGCCCTGCACCGGCGTTGGCTGCCGCGGCGACAACGGCAAGGGCCGCAACGGCAAGGGAAAGGCCGGGACAACCGACGTGGCCCCAACACCAACTCCGGGCCCCGCTTCGCTCCCACCCCAGCCGGCCCCTGGTTCTGCTTCAGCCCTAGCCAGCTGCCCGCCGGTGGGGCCGGCCGCGGTCGTCACGCCGCCGATGCTGGACTCCTCGGCCCCCGACCTCAGCAGGCCTACGTTACCATGCAGGCGCCTCTCCAGCAGTCTTCATCAACTCCTAGCTGGGACAGCGCCGGGTTCCTCGCTGCTATGAACAACCTGGCCACTCAGAACGGTGGGTGGGTCATGGACACCGGGGCGTCGTCGCACATGACTTCCGAGGAGGGTAAATTCCGGCACACCAATCCTCTCTCCTCTCCTCACTTTGTTACTATTGGTAATGGTTCTTCCATCCCCATTACTCGTTTCGGTAACTCTCATCTTTACACTCACGACACTTCTTTTCTTCTCAAAGATGTGTTGCTAGTTCCGTCTCTTATCAGAAATCTTCTCTCTGTTCGTAAATTCACTCGTGATAATTCCTGCACAATTGAATTTGACTCTTTCGGTTTTTCTATGAAGGACCTTCTCACCAGGACTGAAATCATTCAGTGTGACAGTGATGGTGACCTTTACACCATCACTCCGTCGGCGTCTCCTCCCCAGGCGTTGGTGGCGTGATACGTCTCCAACGTATCCATAATTTCTGTGTTCCATGCTTATATTATACCATTTGCTACATGTTTTATATACACTTCATATCACTTTTATGCATTTTCTGGGACTAACCTATTAACAAGATGCCACAGTGCCAGTTCCCTGTTTTCTGCTGTTTTTGGTTTCAGAAAGTTACTTCTGGAAATATTCTCGGAATTGCACGAAACAAAAGGCCAAGTCCCTATTTTTCCAACACGTACACGGAGTCCGAAGGAGAGACGAAGAGCCACGAGGTGGCCAAACCATAGGCGGCGCGGCAGGGGCCCACCGCGCCGCCTGGTGGTTTGGGCCCCTCGGGGGTCCGCCGACATCGCCCCTTCGCCTATTTATTCCCCGAGACGTGAAAACCCTAAAACACCGAGCCTTTCATCCAGAACATATTCGCTGCCGCCGTCGTCAACCCTAACTCGGGGGGTTCTGAAGCTCTTCCCGGCACCCTGCCGGAGAGGGGAATCATCACCGGAGGGCTCTACATCGCCATGCCCGCCTCCGGAGTGATGCGTGAGTAGTTCATCCTTGGACTATGGGTCCATAGCAGTAGCTAGATGGTTGTCTTCTCCACTTGTGCCATCATGTTTAGATCTTGTGAGCTGCCTATCATGATCAAGATCATCTTATTGTAATGCTACATGTTGTGTTTGCTGGGATCTGACTTATATTGATACCTATGTGGAGCTGAATATTATATTATCATGTCTATGTCATTTGTGATCTTGCATGCTCTCCGTTACTTGTTGAAGCCTTGGCCAAGTGAATACTTGTGACTCCAAGAGGGGGTATTTATGCATGATAGTTGGGTTCAACCTCTATTTAACCTGGGATAGTGACAGCAAGTTCTAAGGTTGTAGATGTGTTGTTGCCACTAGGGGTAAAACAGCAATGCTTTATTCAAGGATGAATGTATTGTTTACATTACGCACATTACTTAATGCAATTGTCTGTTGCTTGCAACTTAATACTGGAAGGGGTACGGATGTTAACCGGAAAGTGGACTATTTAGGCATAGATGCATGCTGGATAGCGGTCTATGTACTTTGTCGTAATGCCCAAATGAATCTCATAGTAGACACCACAACTCACACATGCATGTTATATGCACTTATCAATTGTCAATTGCCCAGCTGTAATTTGTTTACCCAGCATGTTAGTTATCTTATTGGAGAGACACCACTAGTGAACTGTGGACCCCGGTCCATTCTTTTACATCTGAAATACAATCTACTGCAATCATTGTTCTCTACTGTTTTATGCAAACAAACATCATCTTCCATACGTTTAACCCTTTGTTTTCAGCAAGCCGGTGAGATTGACAACCTCACTGTTAAGTTGGGGCAAAGTAATTTGATTGTGTTGTGCAGGTTCCACGTTGGCACCGGAATCCCTGGTGTTGCGCCGCACTACACTCCTTCACCAACACCTTCGAAGCAACCTCGTTTTCCTACTGGTTCGATTAAACCTTGGTTTCATACTGAGGGAAAACTTGCTGCTGCACTCATCATACCTTCCTCTTGGGGTTCCCAACTGACGTGTGACGTACAAGCATTGTTTCTGGCACTGTTGCCGGGGAGATATTCCCTCGTCAACTTAGCGCTAGCAACACGTTTTCTGGCGCCGTTGCCGGGGAAAACCGAATTGCTTCTGCAAGGGGAGTCTCTCACACCCAATCTCTTTACTTTGTTATTTGTCTTGCTTAGTTTATTTTTATTTAGTCTTGTTTGCTCTCTTTATCAAAAACACAAAAAAATTAGTTACTTGTTTATTTCGGTTTTGTTTTGTCTCTTGTCACCATCATGTCTTGTTCCATGCCTGTTGCTATGTCACCTGAGGAATTGATCTTCACTTTTAAACAAGGGAGTGAGGAGAATTTTAAAGAAGCTTGGTCTAGAATTAATGATTCCTTTGGTAAAACTGATCCTAAAATGACTTTAAGCTTGCTTCTCACTAGCTTCTACTTTGGTCTAGCCCTTTGTTATAGATATGCTTTAGATGCTATTGTGGGAGGAGATTTCCTTCACTGTGATGGGGATCAAGCTTTTAATGCCATAAAAAAGTTGATTGCAACTTCTAGCTCAACTAATAAATTTGATTCGGCCCTTGTTAGCATCCATGCTAGATTAAACACTCTTGAGACACATATATCTTGTTTAAAGGATGGCTATAATCAAATTCGGGAATATTTTGACTATGTTCCAACAAATTTTGAACCTTCGATGTGGGTCCCTACGGTAAAGGTTGCTATTTGTGGTGAAACCTTTTATGCTCGTTGTGATATTATGTCTGAGTTTTGCCTTATGCCTAAAAGCATTTATGAAACTTTGAATCTTTGGGGACTTGCTGAAGGAGGAGAAGGAATAATTCTTACTGATAACTCTGTTATATTTCCCGAGGGGATAGCTGAGGGTGTGTTTACAACCTTTCTTGGGAGAACGGTGTCCACTGATTATCTTGTTATTGAATGTGCAGGGACAGGACAAATTACACTTGGAAGATCTCTGCTCAAATTAATGGGAGCAACCATAGATGTGGGAAAAGGCACTCTGAATCTTACCTCCACACCAAGGTGCGGCCATGTATTCCCCAAACCAAAGAGTAAGTCTAAGGGTAAGAGAGGTAGGCGCATGGCCCTTGGTATTGATGTCAATGCTCCTCCACTTTTTGACACTTGATTTTCACTTTCTGCGCCTAGCTGAAAGGCGTTAAAGAAAAGCGCTTATGGGAGACAACCCATCGTTTTTATTTGCTGTTATTTTTGTTTTCTTTGAGTCAAGGAGTTTTGTTACTTCTGTAGCAACTCCTTTGTATCTTTATTTTATCGCAATGTTGTGCCAAGTAAAGTTCTATATTGAAAGTTGATGCAAGATTTGGATTTCTGCGCAGTGACAGATTTTTAGCTGTCACGGATTTGAGCTTATCTCCCTGTAGAAAATTCAAAAAATTCTGAAAAATCACGCATATTCCTGAGATATGTACGCAACTTTCATTATTTTAGGCCAGATCCATCTGAGCAACTTAAGTGCCTCGAAAAAATTCGTCATTCCAGACTGTTCTGTTTTTGACAGATTCTGCCTTTTGTTTTGCATTCGCTCTTTTACTGTGTTTGTGTGGATTTCTTTGCTCCACAAAGCATTGGTGGCTGTAGCTAATGTCCAGAAGCTTTGGGATTGATTGTATCATTACAGAATATGAGAATTTTTGATTATGCACTAACCCTCTAATGAGAACTGTCTTGAGTTTGGTGTGAAGGAAGTTTTCAAGGATCAAGCGAGAAGGGTGATATTATGTGATCAAGAAGAGTGAAAAGCCTAAGCTTGGGGATGCCCCCGTGGTTCATCCCAACCATATTCAGAGAGACTCAAGCGTCTAAGCTTGGGGATGCCCAAGGCATCCCCTTCTTCATCAACAAACTTATCAGGTCATCTCTAGTGAAACTATATTTTAATTCTTTCACATCTTATGCGCTTTACTTGGAGCGTCTGTGTGTTTTTATTTTTGTTTTTGTTTGAATAAATTCGGATCCTAGCAATCCTTGTGTGGGAGAGAGACACGCTCCGCTTTTTCATGTGAATACTCATGTTCTTCACTTATATTTGTTGAGTATTCTTAACTAGCTACTGCAGTGCTTTTAGCTCCTGTTTTTCATGCATCTCTTCGAGCTGTTAGCACTTGTTTATAAATACTCTCTTGCTGCATTATATTATCATTTGGAGAGTTTATGTTTAAATAAATTGATTGGTGTTTGTTTGGAAGAAAGAAAATGCTACATGTAGTAGTTGGTATTGGAAAAGACATATGCATTCTTGTAGATCATTGTCTTGTTTCGATTTGATGCTTTGCAATTGTTTTGAGCTCTCAAGTAGATCATGTTTAAGCTCTTGCATCATGTAGTTAAAGCCTAGTAGTGGAGAACTACCGTAGAGCTTGTTGAGACTTGGGATGCATATTTGTTCTCTCTAAGGTCTAGATATTTTCTGGTAAAATGTTTGAGCAACAAGGAAGACAGTGTAGAGTCTTATAATACTTGCAATATGTTTTTATGTGATTCTTGCTGTACCGGTTTATACTTGTGTTTGCTTCAAACAACCTTGCTAGCCTAAACTCTGTACTGAGAGGGAATGCTTCTCGTGCATCCAAAACTTGAGCCAAAACCCATGCCATTTGTGTCCACCATACCTACCTACTATGTGGTATTTCCTGCCATTCCAAGTAAATATTTCATGTGCTACCTTTAAACTATTCAAAACTTTATTACTCCTTATTTGTGTCAATGTTTTATAGCTCATGAGGAAGTATGTGGTGTTTTATCTTTCAATCTTGTCATTTACTTCTGACAGACTTTCACCAATGGACTAGTGGCATATACATCCGCTTATCCAATAATTTGCAAAAAGAGCTGGCAACGGGGTGCCCAGCCCCAATTAATTACAACTTTCATTAATAATTCTCTTCACATGTTTTGCCCTGATTTATCAGTAAGCAACTTAATTTGCAAATAGACACTCCTCCATGGTATGTGAATGTTGGAAGGCACCCGAGGATTCGGTTAGCCATGGCTTGTGTAAGCAAAAGGTTGGGAGGAGTGTCATCTATAAAGAAACTAAAATACATGTGTAAACAAAAGAGAAGAGGGATGATCTACCTTGCTGGTAGAGATAACGTCCTTCATGGGAGCCGCTCTTGAAAGTCTGGTTGACAAGGGGGTTAGAGTGCCCACTACCATTCGTTGACAACAACAAACACCTCTCAAATACTTATTTTGTGCTCTCTATATGCTTTCGAAAACTTAAAAAGCTCTAGCACATGATTTAATCCCTGCTTCCCTCTGCGAAGGGCCTATCTTTTACTTTATGTTGAGTCAGTTTACCTACTCCTTTCTATCTTAGAAGCAAACACTTGTGTCAACTTTGTGTGCATTGATTCTTACATGTTTACTTATTGCACTTGTTATATTGCTTTATGTTGACAACTATCCATGAGATATACATGTTACAAGTTGAAAGCAATGCTGAAACTTAATCATCCTTTGTGTTGCTTCAATGCCTTTTACTTTGAATCTATTGCTTTATGAGTTACCTCTTATGCAAAACTTTTTGATGCTTGTCTTGAAAGTACTATTCATGAAAAGTTTTTGCTTATATGATTCATTGTTTACTCTTTATCTATTTGTTAGCAAACTATAGACCATTGCTTTGAGTCACTTCATTCATGACATGAGCCTTGCAATATATTGATCAAGATTGTGTGAAAGCATGTCTCCTCAGAAATTATTTGTTGTTATCGTTTTACCTACTCGAGGACGAGTAGAACTAAGCTTGGGGATGCTTGATACGTCTCCAACGTATCCATAATTTCTGCTGTTCCATGCTTATATTATACCATTTGCTACATGTTTTATATACACTTCATATCACTTTTATGCATTTTCTGGGACTAACCTATTAACAAGATGCCACAGTGCCAGTTCCCTGTTTTCTGCTGTTTTTGGTTTCAGAAAGTTACTTCTGGAAATATTCTCGGAATTGCACGAAACAAAAGGCCAAGTCCCTATTTTTCCACACGTACACGGAGTCCGAAGGAGAGACGAAGAGACCACGAGGTGGCCAAACCACCTGGCGCGGCAGGGGCCCACCGCCCGCCTGGTGGTTTGGGCCCCTCGGGGGTCCGCCGACATCGCCCCTTCGCCTATTTATTCCCCGAGACGTGAAAACCCTAAAACACCGAGCCTTTCATCCAGAACATATTCGCTGCCGCCGCCGTCGTCAACCCTAACTCGGGGGGTTCTGAAGCTCTTCCCGGCACCCTGCCGGAGAGGGGAATCATCACCGGAGGGCTCTACATCGCCATGCCCGCCTCCGGAGTGATGCGTGAGTAGTTCATCCTTGGACTATGGGTCCATAGCAGTAGCTAGATGGTTGTCTTCTCCACTTGTGCCATCATGTTTAGATCTTGTGAGCTGCCTATCATGATCAAGATCATCTTATTGTAATGCTACATGTTGTGTTTGCTGGGATCTGACTTATATTGATACCTATGTGGAGCTGAATATTATATTATCATGTCTATGTCATTTGTGATCTTGCATGCTCTCCGTTACTTGTTGAAGCCTTGGCCAAGTGAATACTTGTAACTCCAAGAGGGGTATTTATGCATGATAGTTGGGTTCAACCTCTATTTAACCTGGGATAGTGACAGCAAGTTCTAAGGTTGTAGATGTGTTGTTGCCACTAGGGGTAAAACAGCAATGCTTTATTCAAGGATGAATGTATTGTTTACATTACGCACATTACTTAATGCAATTGTCTGTTGCTTGCAACTTAATACTGGAAGGGGTACGGATGTTAACCGGAAAGTGGACTATTTAGGCATAGATGCATGCTGGATAGCGGTCTATGTACTTTGTCGTAATGCCCAAATGAATCTCATAGTAGACACCACAACTCACACATGCATGTTATATGCACTTATCAATTGTCAATTGCCCAGCTGTAATTTGTTTACCCAGCATGTTAGTTATCTTATTGGAGAGACACCACTAGTGAACTGTGGACCCCGGTCCATTCTTTTACATCTGAAATACAATCTACTGCAATCATTGTTCTCTACTGTTTTATGCAAACAAACATCATCTTCCATACGTTTAACCCTTTGTTTTCAGCAAGCCGGTGAGATTGACAACCTCACTGTTAAGTTGGGGCAAAGTAATTTGATTGTGTTGTGCAGGTTCCACGTTGGCACCGGAATCCCTGGTGTTGCGCCGCACTACACTCCTTCACCAACACCTTCGAAGCAACCTCGTTTTCCTACTGGTTCGATTAAACCTTGGTTTCATACTGAGGGAAAACTTGCTGCTGCACTCATCATACCTTCCTCTTGGGGTTCCCAACAGACGTGTGACGTACACGCATCAAGCATAGTTTTCTGGCGCTGTTGCCGGGGAGATATCCCTCGTCAACTTAGCGCTAACAACAAAACAAAAAAATTAGTTACTTGTTTATTTCGGTTTTGTTTTGTCTCTTGTCACCATCATGTCTTGTTCCATGCCTGTTGCTATGTCACCTGAGGAATTGATCTTCACTTTTAAACAAGGGAGTGAGGAGAATTTTAAAGAAGCTTGGTCTAGAATTAATGATTCCTTTGGTAAAACTGATCCTAAAATGACTTTAAGTTTGCTTCTCACTAGCTTCTACTTTGGTCTAGCCCTTTGTTATAGATATGCTTTAGATGCTATTGTGGGAGGAGATTTCCTTCACTGTGATGGGGATCAAGCTTTTAATGCCATAAAAAAGTTGATTGCAACTTCTAGCTCAACTAATAAATTTGATTCGGCCCTTGTTAGCATCCATGCTAGATTAAACACTCTTGAGACACATATATCTTGTTTAAAGGATGGCTATAATCAAATTCGGGAATATTTTGACTATGTTCCAACAAATTTTGAACCTTCGATGTGGGTCCCTACGGTAAAGGTTGCTATTTGTGGTGAAACCTTTTATGCTCGTTGTGATATTATGTCTGAGTTTTGCCTTATGCCTAAAATCATTTATGAAACTTTGAATCTTTGGGGACTTGCTGAAGGAGGAGAAGGAATAATCTTACTGATAACTCTGTTATATTTCCCGAGGGGATAGCTGAGGGTGTGTTTACAACCTTTCTTGGGAGAACGGTGTCCACTGATTATCTTGTTATTGAATGTGCAGGGACAGGACAAATTACACTTGGAAGATCTCTGCTCAAATTAATGGGAGCAACCATAGATGTGGGAAAAGGCACTCTGAATCTTACCTCCACACCAAGGTGCGGCCATGTATTCCCCAAACCAAAGAGTAAGTCTAAGGGTAAGAGAGGTAGGCGCATGGCCCTTGGTATTGATGTCAATGCTCCTCCACTTTGACACTTGATTTTCACTTTCTGCGCCTAGCTGAAAGGCGTTAAAGAAAAGCGCTTATGGGAGACAACCCATCGTTTTTATTTGCTGTTATTTTTGTTTTCTTTGAGTCAAGGAGTTTTGTTACTTCTGTAGCAACTCCTTTGTATCTTTATTTTATCGCAATGTTGTGCCAAGTAAAGTTCTATATTGAAAGTTGATGCAAGATTTGGATTTCTGCGCAGTGACAGATTTTTAGCTGTCACGGATTTGAGCTTATCTCCCTGTAGAAAATTCAAAAAATTCTGAAAAAATCACGCATATTCCTGAGATATGTACGCAACTTTCATTATTTTAGGCCAGATCCATCTGAGCAACTTAAGTGCCTCGAAAAAATTCGTCATTCCAGACTGTTCTGTTTTTGACAGATTCTGCCTTTTGTTTTGCATTCGCTCTTTTACTGTGTTTGTGTGGATTTCTTTGCTCCACAAAGCATTGGTGGCTGTAGCTAATGTCCAGAAGCTTTGGGATTGATTGTATCATTACAGAATATGAGAATTTTTGATTATGCACTAACCCTCTAATGAGAACTGTCTTGAGTTTGGTGTGAAGGAAGTTTTCAAGGATCAAGCGAGAAGGGTGATATTATGTGATCAAGAAGAGTGAAAAGCCTAAGCTTGGGGATGCCCCCGTGGTTCATCCCAACCATATTCAGAGAGACTCAAGCGTCTAAGCTTGGGGATGCCCAAGGCATCCCCTTCTTCATCAACAAACTTATCAGGTCATCTCTAGTGAAACTATATTTTAATTCTTTCACATCTTATGCGCTTTACTTGGAGCGTCTGTGTGTTTTTATTTTTGTTTTTGTTTGAATAAATTCGGATCCTAGCAATCCTTGTGTGGGAGAGAGACACGCTCCGCTTTTTCATGTGAATACTCATGTTCTTCACTTATATTTGTTGAGTATTCTTAACTAGCTACTGCAGTGCTTTTAGCTCCTGTTTTTCATGCATCTCTTCGAGCTGTTAGCACTTGTTTATAAATACTCTCTTGCTGCATTATATTATCATTTGGAGAGTTTATGTTTAAATAAATTGATTGGTGTTTGTTTGGAAGAAAGAAAATGCTACATGTAGTAGTTGGTATTGGAAAAGACATATGCATTCTTGTAGATCATTGTCTTGTTTCGATTTGATGCTTTGCAATTGTTTTGAGCTCTCAAGTAGATCATGTTTAAGCTCTTGCATCATGTAGTTAAAGCCTAGTAGTGGAGAACTACCGTAGAGCTTGTTGAGACTTGGGATGCATATTTGTTCTCTCTAAGGTCTAGATATTTTCTGGTAAAATGTTTGAGCAACAAGGAAGACAGTGTAGTGTCTTATAATACTTGCAATATGTTTTTATGTGATTCTTGCTGTACCGGTTTATACTTGTGTTTGCTTCAAACAACCTTGCTAGCCTAAACTCTGTACTGAGAGGGAATGCTTCTCGTGCATCCAAAACTTGAGCCAAAACCCATGCCATTTGTGTCCACCATACCTACCTACTATGTGGTATTTCCTGCCATTCCAAGTAAATATTTCATGTGCTACCTTTAAACTATTCAAAACTTTATTACTCCTTATTTGTGTCAATGTTTTATAGCTCATGAGGAAGTATGTGGTGTTTTATCTTTCAATCTTGTCATTTACTTCTGACAGACTTTCACCAATGGACTAGTGGCATATACATCCGCTTATCCAATAATTTGCAAAAAGAGCTGGCAACGGGGTGCCCAGCCCCAATTAATTACAACTTTCATTAATAATTCTCTTCACATGTTTTGCCCTGATTTATCAGTAAGCAACTTAATTTGCAAATAGACACTCCTCCATGGTATGTGAATGTTGGAAGGCACCCGAGGATTCGGTTAGCCATGGCTTGTGTAAGCAAAAGGTTGGGAGGAGTGTCATCTATAAAGAAACTAAAATACATGTGTAAACAAAAGAGAAGAGGGATGATCTACCTTGCTGGTAGAGATAACGTCCTTCATGGGAGCCGCTCTTGAAAGTCTGGTTGACAAGGGGGTTAGAGTGCCCACTACCATTCGTTGACAACAACAAACACCTCTCAAATACTTATTTTGTGCTCTCTATATGCTTTCGAAAACTTAAAAAGCTCTAGCACATGATTTAATCCCTGCTTCCCTCTGCGAAGGGCCTATCTTTTACTTTATGTTGAGTCAGTTTACCTACTCCTTTCTATCTTAGAAGCAAACACTTGTGTCAACTTTGTGTGCATTGATTCTTACATGTTTACTTATTGCACTTGTTATATTGCTTTATGTTGACAACTATCCATGAGATATACATGTTACAAGTTGAAAGCAATGCTGAAACTTAATCATCCTTTGTGTTGCTTCAATGCCTTTTACTTTGAATCTATTGCTTTATGAGTTACCTCTTATGCAAAACTTTTTGATGCTTGTCTTGAAAGTACTATTCATGAAAAGTTTTTGCTTATATGATTCATTGTTTACTCTTTATCTATTTGTTAGCAAACTATAGATCATTGCTTTGAGTCACTTCATTCATGACATGAGCCTTGCAATATATTGATCAAGATTGTGTGAAAGCATGTCTCCTCAGAAATTATTTGTTGTTATCGTTTTACCTACTCGAGGACGAGTAGAACTAAGCTTGGGGATGCTTGATACGTCTCCAACGTATCCATAATTTCTGCTGTTCCATGCTTATATTATACCATTTGCTACATGTTTTATATACACTTCATATCACTTTTATGCATTTTCTGGGACTAACCTATTAACAAGATGCCACAGTGCCAGTTCCCTGTTTTCTGCTGTTTTTGGTTTCAGAAAGTTACTTCTGGAAATATTCTCGGAATTGCACGAAACAAAAGGCCAAGTCCCTATTTTTCCAACACGTACACGGAGTCCGAAGGAGAGACGAAGAGCCACGAGGTGGCCAAACCATAGGCGGCGCGGCAGGGGCCCACGCGCCGCCTGGTGGTTTGGGCCCCTCGGGGGTCCGCCGACATCGCCCCTTCGCCTATTTATTCCCCGAGACGTGAAAACCCTAAAACACCGAGCCTTTCATCCAGAACATATTCGCTGCCGCCGCCGTCGTCAACCCTAACTCGGGGGTTCTGAAGCTCTTCCCGGCACCCTGCCGGAGAGGGGAATCATCGGATCGCCATGCCCGCCTCCGGAGTGATGCGTGAGTAGTTCATCCTTGGACTATGGGTCCATAGCAGTAGCTAGATGGTTGTCTTCTCCACTTGTGCCATCATGTTTAGATCTTGTGAGCTGCCTATCATGATCAAGATCATCTTATTGTAATGCTACATGTTGTGTTTGCTGGGATCTGACTTATATTGATACCTATGTGGAGCTGAATATTATATTATCATGTCTATGTCATTTGTGATCTTGCATGCTCTCCGTTACTTGTTGAAGCCTTGGCCAAGTGAATACTTGTGACTCCAAGAGGGGGTATTTATGCATGATAGTTGGGTTCAACCTCTATTTAACCTGGGATAGTGACAGCAAGTTCTAAGGTTGTAGATGTGTTGTTGCCACTAGGGGTAAAACAGCAATGCTTTATTCAAGGATGAATGTATTGTTTACATTACGCACATTACTTAATGCAATTGTCTGTTGCTTGCAACTTAATACTGGAAGGGGTACGGATGTTAACCGGAAAGTGGACTATTTAGGCATAGATGCATGCTGGATAGCGGTCTATGTACTTTGTCGTAATGCCCAAATGAATCTCATAGTAGACACCACAACTCACACATGCATGTTATATGCACTTATCAATTGTCAATTGCCCAGCTGTAATTTGTTTACCCAGCATGTTAGTTATCTTATTGGAGAGACACCACTAGTGAACTGTGGACCCCGGTCCATTCTTTTACATCTGAAATACAATCTACTGCAATCATTGTTCTCTACTGTTTTATGCAAACAAACATCATCTTCCATTCGATACGTTTAACCCTTTGTTTTCAGCAAGCCGGTGAGATTGACAACCTCACTGTTAAGTTGGGGCAAAGTAATTTGATTGTGTTGTGCAGGTTCCACGTTGGCACCGGAATCCCTGGTGTTGCGCCGCACTACACTCCTTCACCAACACCTTCGAAGCAACCTCGTTTTCCTACTGGTTCGATTAAACCTTGGTTTCATACTGAGGGAAAACTTGCTGCTGCACTCATCATACCTTCCTCTTGGGGTTCCCAACTGACGTGTGACGTTACACGCATCAAGCATAGTTTCTGGCGCTGTTGCCGGGGAGATATTCCCTCGTCAACTTAGCGCTAGCATGGCGTCCGTAGCATCACAGGGGTTGTGGCATCGTCGCTTGGGTCACCCTGGTCGCGACGCCCTGGCGTCTCTTAGGAATAAATCTTTCATCAAGTGTAATAAAACTCAGTGCGGTCTTTGTCATGCGTGTCAACTTGGCAAACATGTTAGATTACCGTTTGCTCGTTCAGTGTCAGTTTCTAGTGCTCCTTTCGAGCTCGTGCACTGTGATTTGTGGACATCTCCTGTGTTAAGCAATTCTGGTTTTAAGTACTATCTCATAATTGTTGATGATTTTTCACACTATTATTGGGCCATCCGCATTCGCCAAAAATCTTGCGTTTATGACTCTGTTAGGCACTTCTTCACATATGTCCATACACAGTTTCGCCGCTCTATCCGTGCCTTTCAAGCTGACAATGGCACTGAGTTTGTCAACACCTCTCTCAACGAGTTCTTTCTCACTAATGGTGTTCACGTTCGTCTGTCTTGCCCATACACCTCTCTGCAAAACGGCAAGGCAGAACGTGCTATTCGCATGGTCAACGATACTATGCGTACCCTTATGTTTCAGGCACACTTGGAACCCGCATTCTGGGCCGAAGCTCTCTCTACGGCCGTCTACCTGCTGAATCGTCGGCCTTGCAAGGTCATCGGTTTGGCCACTCCGTACGAGAAGCTCTACGGTAACCCCGCCAAATATGATCATCTACGCGTCTTCGGCTGTCTGTGCTACCCCAACATGGCTGCCACGACGACGCACAAGCTCCAGCCACGCTCCCGTGCATGCGTCTTCCTCGGCTACCCCTCGACGCACAAGGGGTTCCGCTGCTACGACCCAACTACACGCCGTGTCATCGTCTCCCGGCACGTCGTCTTCGACGAGGAGGTGTTTCCCTTCGCCGCCGTACACGGGTCTTCATCGCGCCCTGATCTCGGGTTCTTGCAGGAACACGCCGTCCCTGTGGCCCCTACGCGGGTTCCACCCGTGGTCCCATCACAGCCGCCGCGTGCCGCGCCTCCAGTGGTTGCCACCGACGACACCTCTGCCGCAGCCGAGCTTTGGTCGTTCTCTCTGCCCCTCCACAGCCCGTGCCAGCGACTCGCGCCGCGTCTACCTCGTCTCCGCCGTCATCACCTGCGCCGTCGTCACCACGCACGCCTACGGCGAGCCCGCCCTCGTCACTGCCTTCATCTCCGCCATCGTCTCCAGGCTCGTCTCCGCAGTCATCACCGCCGACGTCGCCGCGCCCCGACGCTCCTCCTCCACGGCCTGAACCCGGTCCGCATGTCATGCGGACTCATGCCAAAGCTGGGATCGTCGTCCCTCCTCGCGAGCGGCTCAACCTCTCGGCCACGACAGCGGCACTCTCCCCAGTACCCTCGACGTACCGTGCCGCTCTTCAAGACCCTCATTGTCGTGATGCCATGACCGAGGAGTTTCGAGCTCTCATCGACAACGGCACCTGGTCCTTGGTTCCTCGGCCCTCTCGAGCCAACATCGTCTCTGGCAAGTGGATTTTTCGACATAAATTTCACTCTGATGGCTCTCTGGCTCGCTACAAAGCTCGCTGGGTCGTCCGCGGGTTCTCTCAACAAGCGGGCGTGGATTACGACGAAACGTTCAACCCGGTTGTGAAGCCGGCCACGATCCGCCTCGTTCTCAGCATTGCTCTCTCAGCTGGTTGGTCTATTCGGCAACTCGACGTCAAGAATGCCTTCCTCAACGGCACTCTTGATGAGGTGGTCTACTGCCAACAACCGTCCGGTTTCGTCGATCCTCGACAACCAGACCATGTCTGTCAGCTTCATCGCTCTCTTTACGGACTGAAGCAGGCTCCGCGTGCGTGGTACCAGCAGTTCGCCTCCTTCCTCCGCCAGCTTCACTTCACCGCATCGGTCTCCGACACGTCCCTATTCGTGCTAAAGGAGGGTGATGCACTCGCATATGTTCTGCTCTACGTCGACGACATCATTATCACCGCGTCTTCCTCGACCCTGCTGCAGCGGCTCACCGTGCTTCTCCATGCTGAATTCTCCATGACGGACTTGGGCGATTTGTCCTTCTTCTTGGGAATTGCAGTACACCGCACACCCACAGCATTGTTTCTGTCTCAACGGCAATACGCCGTCGATATTCTTCAGCGAGCAGGCATGTCAGAATGCCACCCCTCTCCTACGCCGATTGACACCAGTGCCAAGCTCCCCACCGACAAGGGAGCTCCTGTCGCTGACCTCTCCGACTACCGAAGCATCGCGGGTGCTCTTCAGTACCTGACACTGACACGTCCTGATCTTGCCTATGCTGTTCAACAGGTGTGTTTACACATGCATGATCCTCGCGCTCCGCACCTGGCCTTGGTCAAGCGCATTCTTCGCTACGTCAAAGGCACTCTCGACATGGGTCTACATCTTGGTGTCTCTTCTTCGACCACGCTCACAGCATACTCTGATGCTGATTGGGCGGGCTGCCCCGACACTCGACGCTCGACTTCTGGCTACTGCGTCTACTACGGAGACAATTTGATCTCCTGGTCGTCGAAGCGACAAACCACGGTCTCTCGGTCCAGCGCAGAGGCTGAATACCGAGCCGTGGCTCACGCTGTCGCTGAGAGCTGCTGGCTACGGCAGCTGCTTGGTGAGCTCCATCGTCCCCTCTCATCGGCCACCATCGTCTACTGCAACAACATCTCCGCCGTCTACATGTCTTCAAACCCGGTTCAACATCGACATACGAAGCATATAGAGATAGATATTCATTTTGTTCGAGAGAAAGTTTCTCTCGGCGAGGTCAGGGTTCTTCATGTTCCCTCTAGCCATCAGTTCGCTAACATTATGACTAAAGGATTAGCCTCCCCTTTGTTCTTAGAATTTCGGTCCAGTCTCAGCATCTGTAAAGCTCCCGCTGCGACTGCAGGGGGGTGTTAGAGTTAGTTTAACCTAACTAGGACTCTTATGTAAACCCTAACCTTAGAGCCCTCGTGCCCCTATATAAACAAGAGCCCCGCGTGCCCTTTGAGCCATGTGTGGTATTCCCCAACTCTCATCGTCTCACAGAAGGCTCTTATTCTCTACTCGAATGAGGCGCTAGACTAGATAATACGTAGATCAACTGAAGCTTTCTTTTCGCAAGGCAACAAGATCGAGGCGATGTTTCCGACACTATTCGTACTTTGTTAACTGGACCCTTACGGACCGGCTGATTCCATTCAAACAAATCTTGGCACAGCATCAGAATGCGTGCGTTATAAGACATGCATCAGACATGTATGCTCCACCGTAGGATCCCTAACCCTGGCAAGTGGCAACGGATCCAAGGGCCAGGGCTTTCTGACGGCCGCTGGCCTAAACAAATGCGCTGGACGCAACTTGGCAACTTGATCACACTCATCAGTCGGCCATCACCGCCGTCAGCCCTGCCACCAACTTGCTTAATCACCGGTGATCTTCAAAATAGAGAGAATTTGATCACAGCGTCCTGTCCTGCCGGCTTTACTCTGGATCTAGGCACGCCCACACGCTGACAAGCGGGACCGCAGTGCCCAGAGGGACCTCCTGCCGTGCCATCAGCGCGCCATTAAGGCATTTTTTCTTAAGCAAACAGAGCCCAACACCCCTGCTCCGCTCTCCAATATTTTTTATTCGTTCTTGAAGGTTTACTTTGCTGCCTATCAGTGCCAGTGTGACCAGTCATAGTCACTCAAACCCACGCATTGCACATGATCAATTAACCTTTCTTTTTCGAACAACCAGATCAATAAACATAGAACATCTCTCCTCCTTCTAAAACAAATCTAGGACTTCTCGTCATTTTTGTGTGTGTTTTTCGCCTTCGACCTGAATGACTCATGGTGTTTGTGGAGGGGATTTTTGGAGCATGTGGGCATTGAACATGCTTTTTTATATTTTTTGAGATTAGCGGGATTTTATTTATAAATTTCAAAAAAAAAACAGTGCAGGATCCTTCCAGAATTTGTTGTGGGCGAAAAATAAATTATCAATGTTTCGGAGCAAAATAGTAATTTTCCCATCTAAACCCTTCACAAATTTGTCCAAACCTTAGAGGGGGTGGGTGGGAGGGGGCCATTGCCCCCTGTTCACGATTTCAATATGAACTGAAATAACCACTCTTCTTTTTTAGCCTACTCAGATTCGTGTTGCCACTCTACGTGGTAGGGACGGTCCTCCGTCTAGTCTGTAACATCATGCTTGTCAACGTGCACTTCACTCCACCAACTCCCCGAGTGAGCCACGTACTCTAGGTGATCGACTGGGTAAGTATTGATCTTGCTGCAAACAGATCTTGCAAACCGATTTTAATTTGTCCTGCGGGTTATGCTCTTCTTGCTCTCCACAGGAGCACTATGCTCAATCACAATCGTTAATTTCATGAAACGCAGCCTTGGGCAGTGCGACCTAATGTCTCCGAGCAGCTGCAGTTGGTACATGGCGGCAGGTACAGTCACCTTCTTCGCCTCGGTGGTCGGTGTGTTCGTTGCTGACGGAGCATACCCTCCGGGCACCCCACCGTTGGCGTACCCGATGCGGCACAGCCGAAGACACACCTGGCAGCCCAACGAATGATAACGCGCCTTGATTCGGTCGGTGGTGGTGCCGCACTGGCTCTGGCCTGTCCCGACCGCTTCCCGCATGGGGATCAGACGCGCCGGTGGGGCCTGGCAGTCAACGATAAGGAGGGGTCGATGGTCCAGCCGGTGACGGGTACGAGGATGCACAACGAAGCTTGTTTTGGCCTAGGCCGAGTCAGCGTTGTTTACCTCGTTGGAGGCACTGTGGGGATGTTCTCGTTCTATCTGCGCTCTAGTGGAAACCTAGATTTGGGTGTTCCAGATCAGATGATTCTGACGGTATTATGTTGTTTCTCCCTTGGGGGCATCATATTTTGAGTCATACGTTGGCTGGAAGGACAAGCTGGAGCAGCATAGCATCTACTGCATTGGCAACGCCGAATGCCGGTGGCAGGCGCGGGATGATGACACATACTACACTATGGCTTTGTTTGCCATCCTGGTGGCATCAATCAGGGACTGAGCTAGGTGTGCAGGCTTGGGCCGGCTCCCCCCCATGTTGGAAAAAAAATTGAAATGCCCCTATAATCCGTGGATTTGACCCCAAGTCTAGACAACATTAACCTATATGGGTTTACGGAAGTCAGCGACGGTATATAGTGCACGCTGAGGTTTTGCTAAACCGATTTGTGCTCCCGGCTCGCTGTTGGGCGGTTTGGTGAGACCTCCGAATTTGAATGATTTAAATGATATGGTTATGTGTAAGATCAAAGTACACGGGCCCAATCATGACCACCCCTTAATCAAATCTTGTTGGCGTTACAACAGTTGTTGCCAGAAATTTGGCTTTGCTTATTTATAAAGTTTTTGTTGAATGATATAATAAAAAACAGTATGCATTATTTTGATGCAGATGTCGGGTGTCTTAACCTCCATTTCGTACAAAACGTACCCTGAAACTCAGAGCAAGACACGATTTGTTCGACCGAAACCCCCGTTCCGATGGTGACGAAGCAAGCAATGGACTCTGGAGTCTCTGTACACAGCCACCGCACGTTGGTCGTTGGGGCCTTGGCCCGTTGGCCGTACTCTCTTGATGACCATGTTGTCGCCGTCTTGCCGTGCATGCAAAACCCTAGTAGCTACTGTAGTTACTTGGTCAAGCTGCCAGGACTTCGGGCTCGTGCGCCGCGTCCACAGTGAAGTGCCAACTTATAGAATATAGCTAGATGCCTAGATAGTAGTTGCAACGGAAAGTTAGATTCTGGCATTACATACTATTCTTCTTATTCTTGTGCAACTTGAGCCGTAGATCAATTAATGCAAAATGAGCCTTGCTGATTCCATTCAAAGCTTCGCAACGTGCGGCGCAAGTACTGCATCCGAATCCAATTGGATGATGCAACATTTCTGTTGGCGGAATCGGCTGCTGGAGCCCGCGAAGAGCCCATCCAAGCGTAAACAAATACGGAGTACTACTGTGGATGCACATTGGCAATTTACTTTCTCTACGCCGCGTGAAGTGTCAGTCATCACTGTCGTTAGTCCAGCCAACAACTACACATACTGGCTTTGCTTGCAAACAAAAAAAATCACACACACACACACTCGCAATTTGAGCGTCACGGATGCATTTCAAAAGAAGCATTTGATAGCGTAAGTGTACATGAACATGAGTGTACCTAGAGCTACTAGGATTCAAGAGTTAGCTCGGCTCGCCAAGTTAACATTAGGATACCGTACTGGTACATTATTTAGTCTCCTGTACCTCATGATTAGTGAATTCGTTCGTTTAACTTGTTATTATGAACTAGCAGAGTTCCTGAATTATATCTAAACTAATAGGCAAATTTTCCTTTGATAATATATTACTTGATTTTTTTAAGTAGTAAATTTTTTTTCACTTGTTTTTTTTTTAAAAACACAGTACAAACGCAGACGCTCACATACACGCGCATACACTCAACCCTATAAACGCACGCACGCACACCCTACCCCTATGAGCACCTCCGAACTACTGAGCCAGCGGATCGTGTCTTGAGATTGACAAAGTCACCACGGGCGCCTCGCTTTCGACAGAAATGTCGCCTCCCACTGAAAAAATATTCCGCCTAAATGCAACACACAGATGTCAAACTTAGGGTTTGAACTCTGGTGGGCTGAGAGTACAACCACCCTGCTAACCATCCAACCACCAGTTACTACTGGAGACTGGATAGAGACGAGAGTTTTGAAACGTGGCCTGTTGTGATGTGAAGAACCCGAGAGATGACAGGAGACTAGATAATGGAAATATATTTTGAGGAAATCAATGGGTTATTACACTCGTTTATCTCGGGTAGTGCTTTGTAAAATGCAAGCTGATTTATTTAGTGTCCACTGCCGGCTTTACTCCAGATTTTTGCACGCCCAGTCACCTCGATCGCCATAAAGGCCTTGCCATCACCTCGCCATAAAGGCACTTTCTTAAGCACACAAGCCCAACACATCAGTGGCGTAGGCAGCACTTGAACTCTACGCTGTCAGTGCAAAATTTGTGTAGTCAAATCACATATTTATCTCATTTTTTAATTTTTTTGCACCATTTTCGCTTGTATTAACCAAAATATTGTGTAGGCCCTGCTTGGAACGCGGGTTGCAAATTACGGAGCTGAATGTTTTCCGGAGCTTCCTCATATTTTCTGCGGGAGGTCCACCCCTCGGTAATTCTGCGCGTGACAGTTTACGGCCCGAATACGCTAATCCAAGCGGGCCCGTAATCTATTGACTACACTGGTCATACGTGGCTCCGCCACTGCAACACATCGGCAAGGAGGCGGCCCCTGCGCACCAATATTGTTTAATCATTCTTGGGGTTTACTTTCTTACCCACCAGTGCCAGTATGACCAGCTACGGCGGCAGTGCTTCACGTACTACCTTAACGTACATGAACGTGAGTGAGAGCTAGCGATGAGTAATATTCAGTCAAACTCACGCATTGCACAACTTCGATTAACCTTTCTTTTTTGAACAACCAGATAAATCATCATAGAACATCTCTCCTCCTTCAGAACAAATCTAGGACTTCTCGTCATTTTTCGTGTGTGTTTTTCGGTTCCGACCTGAATGGCTTCTGGTGTTTGTGGAGGGGATTTTTGGAGAATGTGGGCATCGAACATACTTTTTATCTTTTTTGCGATTTGCGAGATCGTATTTATAAATTTCAGAAAACATGCCGGATCCTGCCAGAATTTGTTGTGGACGAAAAATAAATTATCAGTATTTCAGAACAAAATAGTAATTTTCCCATCTAAACCCTTCACAAATTTGTCCAAACCTTAAGAGGGGGTGGAGGGGGGGGGGGGGGGGGCATTGCCCCCTTGTTCACAATTTCAATATGAACTGAAATAACCGCTCTTTTGTTTTCTGGCTACTGCGATCCGTGCTGACACTATGTGGTAGGGACGGTCCTACGTCTGGTCTATGGCATCACTCTGCTTAACGGGAACTTCCCTTCACCAACTCCCCGAGTGAGCCACGTAATATACATGACCGACTGGGTGAGTGTCGATCGAAATCAGTCTATATTGATCTCACTGGAAACTGAGCTTGCAAACTGATTTTAATTCGTCCTACATGTTATGTTGTTCCTGCTCTCCACAGGAGCTGTGCTCCATCACAATCATTGACTTCGTGAAACGCAGCCTTTGGCGATGCGACCGACTGTCTCCAGGAAGCTGCAACTGGTACCTTGCGGCAGGTATAGTCACCTTGTTTGCCTCAGTGATCGGTGTCTTTGTCGCCGTCTACGGACCGGCGTTTACGGCCTGGGGGCAATGGAGGCGGGGTGGATCTCGACCCCATCGGCGGGAGGGTTCCGTTTTCTATGTTTTAGGGTTAAGTTTTGGTGGGGCGGCGTTCAGGTGGTGGCGACGGCGCCTTTTACAATAAATTCTTCCTGGTTTCAGCCCCATCTCGGCGACGACGTCGAGAAACTTGTGGGATTGGTGTGGTTCTCAAGGAGTTCCTATAGCTGTGGCGTTCTTCGGATCATCATGAAGCTTCACCGAGGTTCATCCTTCTTCTTCGGCTCCGGTACAGATGTGGTCTTTTTGACCCGTTCGGTGACTTCCCGTCCACAACCAACAACGTTAGACTGGCTCTGTGAGGAGCGGCAGCGGCGGCGCGCCGCCGACATGGTCTGGAGCAGTTGGCGTTCAGGAGCAGCACTTGGGGGTGGAGGAAGAGCAGCAGGCTTGAGGAAGAGCAGCAGTAGGCTTGAGGAAGAGCAGCAGGTCGCAGTTCTTGGGGAGGTCGTCGTCAAGTCGTTGGAGAAGGGCAACAGGTCGGGACGTAGGGGACGGAGCAGCTCGTGGTGGTTGCTGGTGGCGTGCTGGATTGGTGGTGGCGCTCCGCCACGCCTGCCTGGCCGCGGCGGCGGACGGCAGTGGAGAAGGAGCTCGGGGATTAGGGAAGAGAAGCCAAGCCTGACTTCCACACAAGCTGCGCTAGCGATTTTATCTCCACGATCTGATTTGCTCTTATGCTTCTTAGCCCTTCTCTTTTCTTCTTTCTTCGCAAGAAGATTCTTTTCAATTTCATCAGAGCCCTTGTTCTCTTCTAGAATATTGGTACACCAGCAGCTTGTCCAAAATGAGAAGAACAAATGTGCCTTGTCGCACTAATCTGCAGCACGGATGTAAATATGTTCATTTATGCAAACCTCCTATATTTAACAATGACTTTTAGTCCATTTGACCAATGAAACAATATAGAACTTCAGAAAATGGCGGGTAAAAAGGTATAAATATGATGCACATCATGCACGTGTGACGCTCAAACTTCGAGCGTGGGTGGTCTTTTTTTTTTTTTGCGATCAAAACTTCGAGTGTGCGATCGCAAGTCCACTGCCGCTTTGGCCCTTTCCTCTGGAGCTACGCACGACCACAGGCTGACATGCGTGACCAGACGCGTTAGGCGGAAAATGGGATTTGCCGACAGTGACACAGGTCGTAGTCGTCATCCAGAGAGATGTAAGCGGGGATGGTCGCAGCTTCGGTAATCACCCGATGCTTGAATTCGTGTGAGTGTGACCACTCACCGTGTCCCGGCGGCGGCGGCGGCGGCGATGTTGTGCAATCACGGAACGGCGAAATACTGTGCGGCCGGGCAGAGGGCAGAGGAGAATACAGTCGAGTAGATGAGAATTTTTGACGGGCGAGTAGATGAGAATTGAGATCGTGCGATACGTAAAAAAAATTCAAACTACTCCACAGACCACAGTACATGCGATAAATGGATCGATTGTGTTTTGTCAAGACTAGTATGTACGTGCAATTGTGGCCTTTGGCCCTTGGCTAATTGCTTTGGGCTTGACCCATTTAAGTCGGCACGAGCTGGTCATGTTTTACGATTATAATTACACATAGCTAATTACCGGAGTATTAAGACTAATACATCATATACAGGTAGTATAATTCAGCCCTCATCGAATTACATAAACATCTTGGAAGATGGATTTTAAATTTGTGGATTTCATATCTAGTGCAAATCGATATCATCAAGATTGTTGTTTCACATATGTTTTGTTTATTGGAAATACATCAAACTAAAGAAGCGCATCTACCCGAATTATAATTTCCTTTTATTCCAAGAGAGATTACAACAACACACTAAACCTTCAAACAAAACGGAAGGGGGATGCCGCAGGACTTGATGGTTTTGCGGCCTTTGGGGATGTTCCCGTCGCCCAGACGGTTCAAATATATGCATAAGCACTCCTGCTGCTCCCGGAGGCTCGAGCAGCATGACTTTGACGGCATGGCCCCATTGTAAATTGCTTGATCACAAACCGAAGGCATCTCTGAATCACACTTCACCTGTGTTGGTACCGCCAACGCACCCGCCGCCGCCACCACTACCAAGGCCACGCACATTGCCATCGCCGCCGTCCTGTCCATGGCCACGATCTTGGTTGTCTTTAACTTCTCACTAAACACTATCGTCCTCAATTTGTTGTGACAAGGAAAGTGAAGCGCCTCACAATATTTATAAGTGGGAGTGAGGTGTTTCCAGTTGGATGGCATTTATGAGCTAATGAATATTTGGGCATACTCAGGTGTTCCTTCATGCCAGAACTTATGTTACTCCAATTTGACCCTAACATTCTAGAGCGACAAATTACAATGCATTCTTATCCATTGGATATAGATAACTAGCTAGTAATCCTAAAACTAGTTTCCTAGAAATAATTAATTATGATGACGTGGCTAGATGCAGTTGTCTATTGTGCCAGACATTACTAAGAAGCTATTAATTTATATCATTTTTATCTAAAGATTTTGCTGTGCGAAATAAGGCCGCATTCAACAAGAATTTTTTTAGAAGTTATTACCACTCTACTCGCTCCATTTTTTAAAATACAAGCTCACTATTTGCCAAATACGATTTGCAGCCACATAAAGCCACTATCTCATCCTAAAAATAAATGATTAGACTTCTACCTATTTGACCCTAAAAATAATTTTGTATGCAACCATAGAGAAAGAGTCACCACATGCAACATTTTTAATTAGTACCAGATGTGATTTGTTTCATCAAGGAGCCATGCTATCATCGACAAGCCATGATGACATCATCCTGTTTCATGTACCCAAAACTCAGAACTGATTCAAGGCAGAGGTGGTTTTACTTGTGCTACAAACTACATGTGTTGTCAGTCTATCTAGTAGCAAAGTCACTTCCGCCTTTGATCTTCTTGCCGCGCGGAACACCGCTAGGTAAAGCCCCCCAGGGGATGAGTGCAACGACGAGGACTTCCTCCGATGCAACTCGAGGGAGCAGTTGCGGCGGATCTCGAGCGGGTGTCCCGACTCGGCGCGTGCGTGACCATGGCGTCGGTAGCGCAGTGATGAGGCGCTATAAATGGACCTTCCAGATGGTGCGGCTCGATCCTCTCGGTGGTGGTGCCGCACTGGCTCTGGCCTGTCGCGACGGCTTCCCGCCGGCGGATCAGACACACCGGTGGGACCTGGCGGTCAACAGCGAGGAGGGGTCGGTGGTCCAGCCAGTGACGGGTACGAGGATGGCGGAAGCTTGTTTTGGCCTCGGCCGAGTGGGCGTTGTTTACCTTGTTGGAGGCATTGTGAGGATGTTCTCGTTCTATCTACGCTCCGGGGGAAACCGTAGATTCGGCTGTCCAGATCAGATGTTTCCGACGTTCTTACGTTGTTTTCCCCTTGGTGGCATCATCCTTTGAGTCATACATCGGCTGGAAGGACAAGGTGGAGCGGCGTGTCATCTACTGCATTGGCAACGCCAAGTGTCGGTGGCACGATGGTAGACACGAGATGATGGACGCGTACAAGACGATGGCTTTGTTTGCCATCATGGTGGCGTCGATCAAGGACGGATCTAGGGGTGCATGCTAGGGCCATGGCTCCCCCCATGCCGAAAAAAAATCATGAAATGCCCCCTAGCTGTAATCTGTGGATTTAACGCCAAATCTAGACAACATTTACCGACATGGCCCCCCTCCAACTATCATAGTGTTCACTTGGCCCCTCTTGTGTCAAATTCATGGCTCCGTCCCTGGCGTCGATGGCTGGCCTGACAAGTTCATTGCGTTGATCCTTAATGCAGATGGGTAGATGGAAGACGACGACGTCTTCTGGGAGCATGCGCATATAGTGCATGCTGAGGTTTTGCTAAACCGGTTTGTGCTCCCGGCTCGATGTAGGGCGGTTTAGTGAGGCCTCCGTATTAAGATGATGTGTGTATGTGCGAGATCAAAGCACACAACCCCAATCATGGCCACCCCTGCATCAAATCTTGTTGATGTTACTTATTTATAAAGTTTTTGTTGAATGATATAACAAGACGGTGTGCATTATTTTGATGCAGAGGCCGGGTGCTTTAACATTAAACATTTTGTTCATTCGTGTTTAATTGTGTCATAGTTCTATAGCTAGAATTTGGTTTATCGTTGGATGAACTGCCTTGCTGATATTGATTCAAGAAAAAAATAGTAGGTACAACTAGTCATTTAACGTACCCAAAACTCGAAGCAAGATGCGATTTGTTTCATCGACGAGCTGGCCATGTTCAGTATTGTGCATCGCACGTTGGCATCTTCGACCGAAACCCCCGTTCCGATGGTGATGAAGCAAGCAATGGACTGGAGTCTCTGTAGACAGCTACCGCACTTCGGGGCTTGGCCGTACTCTGATCATGTTGTCGTCGTCTCTTGCCGTGCATGCAAAACCCTAGTAGCTACTGATAGTTACTCCCTCCGTTCCAATTTAATTGACTTGCTATTCATCAAACGTGGATGTATCTAGACATGTTACATGTATAGATACATCCACATGTGATGAATATGAAGTCAATTAAAATGGAACGGAGGGAGTACTAGGCCGTACTCTGATCGGGGCTTGGCCGTACTCTGATCATGGCCGTACTCTGACCGAAACCCCCGTTCCAAGCATAAACAGTACGTACTACTCCGATGGAGTAGTACATTGGCAATTTGCTTCTATATGCCGCATGGAGCGTCAGTCATTACTGCCGTCAGTCCAGCCACCAACTACACATCCTGGCTTGCAAACAAAAAATCACACACACATACACTCGAAATTTGGGCATCACGGATGCATTTCAAAAGAAGCATTTGATCGCAAGTCCACTGCCGCTTTGGCGCTTTCCTCTGGATGGACCGGCCTACGCACGCCCAGGGGCTGACACGGATCGGAGGACCACACTGCCAAGCCATCACGGCATCACCTCGTTTTATAGAGGCTTTTTTAAGCAAACTGAGCCGAACACCTCAGAAGTAGGCGCGGCTGCACCGATATTTTATATTCATACTCACTTGTGTTTACTCTAATACCCACCACTGCCGTGTGACCACCTACGGCGGCGGTGCTCCACGCCTCCGGTTTAAGGGCGGCGCCCGATCCGCCTGCTTCCTAGTCAAAAATAGTTTGGTTAGTTATAATATTCTCCACAGAATTAGCTCGTTTTGAACTAAAAATCGTGTTTTGCGGGCTTGCGGGACGACCGCTTGACCCTAATTGTTATTTAGGTTGTCTCGTGTAACTCCAAATTAGCTCGTTTAACTTGTTATAAACTAGCCGAGTGTTCCGTGCATTTGGTCGGCTAGACTTTTTTTTTATTTAGATGAATTGATTTTTAAATAGTAAGTTTTTTTCTGTCCACTAGAATTAGCCTCGGACTTTTTTGTTGTATTGTTTAAATTAGTAAAGTTTTGTTTGCTTTATTTTTGCTCCACGACTAAGCGTGACAGAGATGAGAGTTTTAAAACGTGATTTGTTGCGATGTCAAGCACCAAGGACAGGATAAGAGATCGTATAACTGTTTTTTTTTCAGGAAATCAATGGGTTATTACACTCATTGATCTCGTGTAGTTGCTTCGTAAAGTACATTGAGAACTAGAGAAAAATGCAGTATAGATGTACTTTCACGAGCTGATTTATTTAGTGGCTCTGGTTAACTAATTGGGAGGCAAGTGATAAGTGCAAAGTTTGTGTTCTGAACACTTATTTAACCCTTGATTTTCACTAGTCAAGAACTTTCGTGTTTGGTTAACATTCGTATTTATAGTGTGTCCACAAAATTAGTGTAAAGACATATGAAAAAAAAGTATAAGACAAATGTATGAATATTGTGTGTATATTAGGTTTGAATGTGCGAATCAAAGACCTAGTACAATAAACCGCGTCTTACATTTTTGGGACGGATGGAGTAGATGCCCCAAGTGTGAAGTGTCTAACTCCGTTTACAAGCTTCTACATTTGCTGAGAAAGGGGAACTACTCACTCCGTTTCACAATATAAGATGTTTTAAGTGCTACATATATTGTTTAGGTTCATACCAAAAGACTAAACATGTATAAAACATGTCTAGATAAATATGAATACATATGAATATAGAAAAAGACTAAAACATTTTATATTGTGAAACGGAGGGAGTATATGACAGTTTCAGAGTTGAGCCTCACATGCCAGGGCCGGACACCTCAGCTTTGGGAAGATGACCAATCGTTTCATCGACGAGCCGCGTCACCCAAAAAGGCTCCTATTCTCTATTCGAATGAGGTGCCCAGTTAAGTTCAGGGCCGAGCACTGCACGTTGGCAGCTTGGGGAAGTGCCAACCTCAAATACTACCTGGACTAGATAGTACTCCCTCCGTATCATATTATAAGTCGCTGGAGGTTTCATGTACAAATGTTGCCACGTTACAAACATTTTCGTCTTTCCCGAACTGCCCCTCGCGTCACGTCGCACTGCCTCGCTGGCTTCTCTCTCCCTACCGCCCTACCACTCGCTCGCCTCTCTAATCTCTATCTCTCTCGCACGCATCGCCTCTCACCTCTAGTTCCCCGTCCAGCTGATTCATCGTAGCCGACCAGCTGATGCTGCGGAAAACTCGGGCATGACGACTGTGACGGCGGTCATGCCGGCGCACAGCACGCGCCCCGCCATGCCGTCCATGCCCGTGGCGGCGTCCGTGCACAACGACCATTAGCCGTATTTATTATGTTCGGAAACAAAAAAATCACGCACATCGGTATTGCGATACATTTATGTAAAGAACTTATAACCATTAGCCGTTTGTAGAAAATGAGGTACTAGCTTAATTTGAGTTGATAGTACTACGTACTGATTCCTTCAAAGAATCGATACCTCCCACCTGCTCCACGTTCACACATGGTGAGAGGTCGCACCTTCGATCCATCCACCAGATCTCGTTTATTCAGTTTCCTAGGACATCTATCCAACGTCTTCTGGCAAGTCGATGATCATAGTACTTCCTCCGTTATAGTTTACTAGGGAAATGAGCGCGGCCATGCCGCGCGCGTGTGGGCTAAATTTGAATTTGGAAATTTGGGTTTATTCTTTTATTTTATTTTGGAAATTAACAAAGTTGGGAAAAAGTTTATGTCTAAAAGGTTGTCTAGTTTTGATGATGCGGCCCGTCTGGTGAAATTTAATTGTTTTGAAAGCCATTCGAAAATTGAATTCACGTTTTATTTTTTGGTCATATGACATCAGTAGGCGCTGTTTATTGTTGTATTCATTTGTTTTTCCGTATCTGTAAATAACGTGGTGTGAAGAATTGTGACTTCGAAATGGTCACATTTGATAATCTTAATATTTGTTTCATCGGAATTTTGAAAATAATATTTTATATAATGGGTGGTATAATAGATGGTAACTTATTTTGAGCCATACAATACATTTGTATTTTGTCTTGAATACTTGGTTTGGATGTACAATTTGTGAGGCATCCATTATTTATTTGTTGGAGTTTTTTAATGGTTGTTGAAAATATTACTAAAAAGGGGGGGAAATTCTGCAAATATTGGTAGAAAGATGGGAAGAAAAATATTTAGGAAGTTGAATTATTTGTGTGAAGTCATATTTTTGGTTTTGAGGCATCCATTTTTTTTATGTTTTCCGAAATGTATCTAAATTTGTTCGATTCCACAATTTGTGAGGCATCCATTATTTATTTGTTGGAGTTTTTTAATGGTTGTTGAAAATATTACTAAAAAGGGGGGAAAATTCTGCAAATATTGGTAGAAAGATGGGAAGGAAAATATTTAGGAAGTTGAATTATTTGTTTGAAGTCATATTTTGGTTTTGAGGCATCCATTTTTTTTTATGTTTTCCGAAATGTATCTAAATTTGATCGATTCGTGAGGCAACCATTATTTTTTTTGTTTGATTTTTTAATGCGTTTCGAAAATATTACTAAAAAGGGGGAGAAATGCTGTATATATTGCTAAAAAGATGGGAATAAAAAATATATTGTTAAAAAGATGGGAATAAAAATAAAGATGGGAGTAAAAAATATATTGTTACAAAGATGGGAATAATTTTTTTTTGGTTTTGATGCATCCATTTTTTTCTAATGTTTTAGGGAAATTTTACTAAGAAAGGAAATGTTGGAAAGATGGGAAGAAAAATCTTTAGGAAGTTGAGTTATTTGTGTGAAGTCATCTTTTTGGTTTTGAGGCATCCATTTTTGTTTCCTAATGTTTTAGGGAAATTTTGCTAAGAAAGGAAATGCTGGAAAATAAAAATGGAAGCAGAAAGGAGGAAAAATTAAAAAGGCCGAGCTAGGGGCACAAAAAGTGGGCCGGCCCAGCAGCGGCCCGGCTTTCCGGCCCAGGTTTCCTGTGATGCCATGTTGACGTCAGAGGGGCCGGAATGCGCCGTGGCGGCGGCGAGCTCGCCAACGGCGAGGAAACTCGATCCGGGATGCTCCCGTGAGCTGGCTGATGCGCGCGTCCGCGAGCTGCACGAAGGTGGCGGCGCCGCCGCTTGTAGGTCACCGGAACGTCTCCGGCGAGCAGGAAACGCGGCGGCAGATGTCGACCGCGGCGCGGACGATTCCGGCGAGGCGGTGGAGTTTCGGCAAGCGAAAGTCAGCGAGAAGAGGGAGGAAGGGGCGGCGGAGGTCTCCGTGCCCGTCGATCTGAAGGGGGAGGTGCACAGAGGCGTGGCAGCGTGCGGCGGCGCCGCCGGCGACTTCAGCGTCGCGGGAGAGAGGAAGGGTGGGGACTTCTGCGGGGCTGTTTTGCACTTTGGTCCATGTGTTTTCAGAAAATTGCATCTAAGTCCTTTGCGGGCGGTTTTCTGCAAAAGTGACATGTTGGGTGACGTGTCGCAACGCCGTTGGTAGAAATTCGACTGCTACAGTGTTACTGTAGCAGCACGATCTTTGGCGTGATCTGGATCGTTCGTGAGCTCGGTCGGACGGCTGTCGTTTATCAGGCGACGTGGACAGCGCGAGGGAAGCCGAATCCAACGTACTTTTATATATAGTAGGGACGTGTCGCAACGCCGTTGGTAGAAATTCGACTGCTACAGTGTTACTGTAGCAGCACGATCTTTGGCGTGATCTGGATCGTTCGTGAGCTCGGTCGGACGGCTGTCGTTTATCAGGCGACGTGGACAACGCGAGGGAAGCCGAATCCAACATACTTTTATATATAGTAGGGATAGGGCATGCACGATAATTTAAGACAATGCGTTGGACATTTGCCCAACAAAATACATCACAAAAATAATACCATTGAAACTTCTTTTAAACAGAAACCCACGATATAAGTTTTGTGACTTAAAATTAACATTTTGTTGATCAAATTTAATTGTCATGGTTTTTTCTTAAACTACATGTGTGTCCTGTATACTATACGGGGCGAGTAAAAAAAAACTGGAACAAATTTTATTTATGTATGGTGTGCAGAAACCCAAATGAAGTATTTGTGAAACCCGATGTCTTAAATAAAGTCAGAATCCAATGGAACACGTCTTAGTGTTGACCTTGCTTTGCTTAGGACCTTGCCTGCCACCACCACCCTGCAGAATCAGCTCAACTAGATCCCCTGGCCGTGCCACCCGCCGTTGACACTGGTTTTCAGTTTGCAAAACGCTATAACAACCACTCTTAATATGACACAATAGTTATGCATAGCAAAGCTTAATAGGTTTAGAGCAAATGAGAATCGTCATCAAAGCGTTATGACAATTGTAATTGATTGGTAAAGCAAATGAGAATCGTCATCAAAGCGTTATGACAACATGTTTTGAGAATCATCAATAACTATGAAAGAGTATAGAGATTGAATACTCCAAAGCCCGACTCTTCTGCGTGGAAATAAATGCGGTAGCTTAACCAGCCAATGCATCTGATATTCAAAGCAATGATAAATTACAGTGCCTCGTACTGTTTGTGGAAAATTCTGACACATCACCTATCTGAAGTATCACTTGGTGATGAATATATGGCCAGCCTAAATGGCAGCAATATTAAAAAGGACAGAAAAAGGCAACATACAACATCTTAGGTTTATGTTTATTACAACATACAGAATTAATAGTTAAGCAATTGGTGGTCCATAGCTGATCTTCAGTATACAATAACATGAAGAGGCATCCAATGACCTGCTAGGACAGATAGACAAAGCTAGAACAAATGAATAACATGTCAGAATAATTACAACAATACTATTTGTTACCGCAATTAAACAAAACCACAGAGTTACTAATGTTCATATAATTCCATGTGGGCAAAACCATAATATACAATTCCATGTGAATGTAAGCAGTACTCAGCATAAAATTTTCACCGAGGGCCACTAAAACAAAGCTGCAGAAAACATCAACTATCTTAATAGATAGACCAGCAGGCCACTACAACCAACTATCTTAAGAGATCGAGAGGGTGAATTTACTACAACCAACTATATTACAAAGCACAAATAGGGCGAACATGCTCAGTATTAAATTTTCACCAAGGGCCAGTAAAACAAAGCTGCAGAAAACAGCAACTATCTTAATAGATAGACCAGCAGGCCACTACAACCAACTATCTTAAGAGATCGAGAGGGTGCATTTACTACAACCAACTATATTACAAAGCACAAATAAGGTGAACATGTATGTGTGCTCTCCTAAACCACAGGGAACAACTCCCGGTGAGCTAAACTGTGGTAGAACTTCTAACTGAAAATGTGGACAAATCAAGTACTACTTCATTTCCTAAAGCACATATAGGGCACATATCTATGTGTGCTTGGGATGAAACCCACTTCGCTGCAATTAACATGAGAATGCAAGCATTCTCAAAGTCAGACGTGCATGCCCTCACCTGAAGTCGATGAGCAACACAGAACTTTCGTTCTCAAGTTTTCTGGGAAAAGAAAAACTACACTAACATGACAAAGAGAAACTAATTATAGTCAGCTGTGCATAACCTCACCTAAAATCGATTGATATGTATAAAAGGAAGAAACACCTGGGTATACGCGGCAGATGAACATGGCCTCAAACATGAAGCACAAAATTATATTATGTTAATTATTTAACATTAGGAATGATAAAAGATTAAACGTATAAAGTACCAAGTTATTTATGGTATTTTTCACTTGACGTTGAAAGTGGCATCTAATGAGCCTATGAAATATAAATCAATACAGAAAAGTTCAACGCCAATAAGAAAATACCTTTAATATTTTTGTTCAGGATTGTTTTGGTACGCAGCATAAGAAAACATCAATGAAGTTCTTTGGGCATAAATAATGCATCTGGCACAAAATATCACAAATTCTTTAAATTAAGCTGTATATGTAAGGAATAACAACAAAATTCTCTGAAGAAAAATAAGTATTAGTAGCTAGTGTAGAAATATAATAGTGGGGAAAATAAGAAATACTTTGCGTCAGCCATAAAAATAACAGGGAATTTGAACCAATAGCATTAATATTAAGAACACGATGTGGGGGATAGTATTGACGGACATACTTTATTTAGACATTTCGTTTTTTGTTGATTAGATAAATTAAGGACATGCTAGCCAGACATCCATGGGTCAACTTCATTGGAACAGAATGAAAAGAAAATGTGAAATAATAGTAAATCTGCATAATCAAGCGAACAATTTTACACCAAACAGCACAATGAAGCAATAGTTTGACATGCATACATCAAATGTGAATAGCAAAACTGTTTCGTGCTCGAGAGTCAAAAGTTGAGCTGTTAACTAAATGAAACAAATGCCAATTATGTAAAAAAGAGAAATGAGGCCAAGGAGAAGGAAATACCTTGTGTGGAAAGTAAGACCTTGCGATGATGTGGACAATAAGTAATGGAGATGGGTTAGACATATCTACTTCACTATAAGCTACTGCAGAATTTTCCATGACCTTGTGCATAGATATTTGCATCACAAAAGAACACAGATTAGAAAACTTATAAACAAATCAAAGATATATGCTGAAAAATTGCAAGAAAAACATATAGGAAAACACTGAAAGTGTCAAATGCATGTTCCTGGTTCACTAAAATACTATCTCGCGTAAACAAATAATATTTCTTTGTAGAAGCTATCACAGGTAAAAAAAATGAGACCCAAATTCGACATTTCGAATGAAGGAATTTCTATCATTGCTACCAACCAAAACATAATTACTATAGCTTCTTTAGAAAGCTAGCCATTGGTACAAATGGTACCTTTTAGCTCTATTGCGCAAGTCCATTTACCTCTACTACATAAGCTCTATACAAAGAGAAGTCAAATTTTTGTGTGCTACCGATCAGAAACTAAAAAGAACCCATCCAATTCAAGCATCCTATAATGCTTAAGTTAGTTGTGCAAACAAATCATTGTTGATTCTTTAATTTTGGTCAACCAAAATGTATAAAAACATAAAATGAGAACGTGCATATGCATGATAGAATTTTAAACATTCATATATTGTGTCTAATGTCAGGTTCCCATGACAAACATGATTAGATTAGTTCATCTCTTATCCAAATATGTGCATGAAACAAGCAGGCCCATATTTTTGAACCAATAGATGGAGATGCAAAATATAAGTGATCGAATCCAAAGGTGCGCACAACATATGCAGACCCATAACTGTGAACATATCCGATTGCAAATAGCTAGTCTGCCATCTCAAGTTGCTACAGTTAATTGGGGCAAAATTTCATAACAAATATGAAATTATTGAGTAAACAACAATGCAAAGGTATGACATAGATTAATTCTGTTGGAAGTACAATAGCCTGATAAAATAGTTATGAATTGTAATGGGCATGAAATTATTATGAATGAATGAAACTGACATAAAGGGTAAATAGAGCAGTCAGCTATTAATTATGTTGAAGTACAATAGCCTGATAAAATAGTATATATAGACCTTGTTTAGAATCAGAGAAGAAACCCTCAAAGGAGAGAATATAAGCAAAAGAAAAAGTGCTTGTAGAACAGATTCTAAAAAATGAAGAACAAAGGGCGCCAAAATGGCATAAGTAGTAAGGAGTACTTCGATTCTGTTCCTTAATATGCATATTAAATATGTATAATGTATAGTATCGTGAAGATCTCCAAGATACTAACCTAACAAAATTAGAGAGCGTGATCAAGTCACACATAGCATGTCTATAAATATTGCACTGCTTAAGTGTGCTTTGTAGAAAATGAATTTTATTTTATAGAAAATGAAGGAAAAAATAGAATAGCTGCTGAACGGGATACATCTATTTGAGTAGAGGCGTGACAGGTAAAGAGCCGCACGACGCACACAAGAAAGTTTAACATGTCTACACAATTATTTCCAAAACCATTAAGATGGCTATGGCAAGATACTATCTATATCTTAAGACTCTTTTCTGGAAAAAAAACCAATCTTTAAGCTTATGAGCCAACATTAACAACAGAACTATAAAGATGCCATCAATCATATTCATATCATACAGATATAAGACCACCAGCATACGATTGACTATGTAGAAGACCAAACATAGCCCAATTGCATAAGCAGAATGAGAGCTATATATTATTCTTTAAAACCACCGTTTCTGTTGCTGAGCTAGGCTTCGTCATAAAGAAAGTAATCAAGCTAGTTCTTAAAGTAACTTTTAGGCAAAGGCTAATCATGAGCACACTAATCACAATACACACAAATGACAGAAGTTTCTTGAGAAACCTGATTGCATACACAATATCTTTAACCAATAATAGGGGGTCCTACATTTAAATAATATGGCACAAAGTTAGCACGCACCAACAATGCCCTAAAAGACATTCCACTTAGACCAATGGCGCACTTATTATCTTAGAAAATCAATTATGTGATTTTTATTTTTATTTTTTAGCCTTCCTGAACTATTTTAGGGAAGCTCCTACACATGAAAATTACAATAAGATCTAGAAGGGGCATTGGTTACTACGAATGAAGTTACCGTACATGTAGTAGCTGTCAGCAAGATGATAGTTCCGAGTAGAAGACCAGTGGTAAATAGATTGAATAAACACACTTGGAGATGGTACTCCTGCAAGAACAAATAGAAATAATGAGCATCTCAATGATGACCAGCCTAGTGATTATGAGTTTCTGGCATGGAAGGAAAATAACAAATTAAAAAACAAACAAAGTATTTAGATATCTAGAACAATCGGAGGAGCCATCTATCTAGATATGCACGGCACAACACACTGCACAAAATGTTTTTGGACAATCTTACAACAAAATTTCACCCTACCAGTTCATGGATCAACCATACTCCACCAATTCTTTGCCATGCAAATACCATATGGATTAATTAAAAGGGTAAACAATTACTTCTGTTATGAAACACAAAATCAAACATTATTGCAAGCAACTAAAAAGTAATGCAGGACAAAAATAAAAGATTGCTGCATCAAGCATTTAAGGAAAATAGCTTGATTGGTTCACCTATATCATGTTTAGCTCATATTATACATAACAGACCTTTAAAATTTCTGTATTTCCTCTGTGTCATGAATCACACAAGTTCCTCGCAGCTCCGGAAATATTTGATACTGAATCCAAATGACTCCGGCCCAACAATTAAAGGACACATGATTATCCTGAAAGGTTTCAGTCATGAGATTAAAATCAATAGCAATCATTTGATCGCCTTGCAGTGTCTAAAGGTAAAAATAACAAACAACCCGATTAACCTTGCAAGCAGCAAAAAAAAATATTGATGTTCCTAAAAAATAAGTCAAGCTCCAATTTCCCTACAGATCCACCTACACCAAGCATTGTTGTGCCCACAACCTTGGGCACCGAAATTTAAAGAACGGATACTTACCCTCGAATAGAGGGCATTAATATTATAACATTTAATTTAAAACGTAGCCTCATGTGTTATGAGATATTTAGTGTTCTGTAATTCAACTAAATGGGTTCGGCACCTGCAGCACAACAATGTTCTTGTAATGAATCATGTGATGAGCTTGTATGATAGCTACATAACTATTCACAATCTAACAGATATTGAGAAAAAAGGCAAATAATAGGCATGAAAACACAACCCCGGCAAATAATAGGCATGAACCTGATAAAGCCATTAAAGCGACTGGAGTAGCTGAATATTCAGTACTGATCGAGATATACCTGAACCATAAGCAATATCTGCTCCAGGAATCATAGAAGTCCATCATTTTGCTTGATCGAGATAAATATTGATAATAAGTTCAACATAGATAACTTCATATCCATGGTACCTAATTAAAGGAATGTCAAAAAAAGGCAAATAAGTTAACCAGCATGCAAATACAAAGTTCAGTACGTGTTTCCACTGAGGCAAACACCACTGGAACGAAACTTGTTCAAATATTTTCTAGGAAATAGCAGGCCAATCAAGCAAGTTCCAAAGCGAAATACCTACGTCCGTGTACATGGAGGCATAGTGGTTGCTCGTGGCTGCACCGCCAATTTCAGCAGCGGGAGCTCCGCCTCGCTGCTCGGCTAGTGGCTGTGACACGCCCCAGCTGCATCAAAGACAATTATTTCCTTCTGTGAGACTGTGAATGCGTTTCTTGGACCCACCGTCAGCGATCGATGAGGGCAGTAAAAAAAGTAAACTAGAAAACGGACGGTCTAGATCACGCTGTAACCCGATCCAACGGCCGAAAATCCAAACGAAGGAGGAGGCCCCTTGGGGTCTCAAGGTTTACCTCTGTTGATTGCCACTCCAGGAGCACACCTGGTCTCGTCCGTCATCGTCTGCACGGAAAGGCTTCCCCTGCCCTTGGATGTGGCGGTGAAGGAGATAAATCAGCTCAAGGCCAGGGTGGAGGAGGTTAGCCAGAGGAACACACGCTACAACCTCATCACTACTACCGACGACTCTGACTCGAAGCGGCTGCTAGCTGTTGCTGCCCCATCTCCGGCACCGGAAACGGAGCAGATAGTGTATTCCCGCTTGCTAGGAGAGGTGTGGAAGGCTACCGGTAAGCTACATGGAATGGACGATCTTAGAAAATTGATCGACTCCCAAGGCAGTGATCTTCAAGTGGTGTCGCTGTGGGGGAGTGATGATCTTGGCGTCACAAGCATTATCATGGAGGCGTACTGCCACGATGAAATCCGCCAGGAATTCAGAACCCGAGCTTGGGTAAAGCTTACCCATGGCTTCAACCATCATGACGAGTTCCTCAAGAGCTTGCTGACTCAGCAGTACGCCAACACATCTCACCAAGCAAGCCAGGTGCAAGGTGGTGGCGATGGTCTAGCGATCGCAACGGATCAAGATAACATCCATCTCACCAAGGCGGATCTCATCAAGCTGTTAAGCCATCAGAGGTACCTCATCGTCCTGGAAGGAGTATCCACCGTGGCGGAGTGGGATGTCATCAGAACGTACCTGCGCAACGCCAACAAGGGCAGCCGGGTTGTGGTGACGACCAGGAAGATTGGGATTGCGATTCTGTGCACGGGAAAGCCATACCAAGTGTCAGAGTTTACTCGCTTTTCTGCTGATCAACCTCTTTGGGCATTTTTCACCGAGGTATAAACCCACCACCCAAACTACTGTTTACCCAATATATTGAGTAATTTTTGCTTGAACTTTTTTCTTTCTAATTTTCTATCACATCAAAAATTTACGTTAATATATATTGGCCAAAAAAATGCAGAGATTTATGACCTTGGTACTATTATACTTCCTCCATCTCAAATTACACTGCATTCTGGCTTTGGTGAAAGTCAACTTTCATAATGTTTGACCAACTAAATGGGGGAAAATCATATGCAATAACAAATGCATAGAATATGAACGTATATATTTCATGACGATTCTAATAACATTGATTTGGTATTGTACATGTTCATATATTATGTCTATATACTTTGTCAATTTTAAACAATTGACTTTGACTAAAAAGTACAGGGTAATTTGAGATAGTTTGATGGGGTATTGCTAGTAGCACCGGAGTGTAGTTAAATTATACTAGCCAATTTCTTTTTTGCATATAGCTCATACGTACATTTTTATTTCTCAGCTGACCATTGATTTTCACTGGCACATATTGTAGATCTAGTGTACCATCTAATAAATGCATCGTTACATTTGAAACACCAATCATTTTCACTGGCACATATTGATCTGTCCTTCGAGACCCAAATACCAGATTATTCATGGAACTTGAGAGAGATATTTGTGAACTTAACCACACATTAATTAGGTGGTTCAAAGAGTTTGACATGATTCCTCAACCAGATTAAGATCATAATCAAGTACAAAATATTCTCATAATCCAAAATAAAAAACCCGCACACAACATGGCTTGTCGACGATATATGCACATTGCAACTGCTTAATAAATTACCCCCAAGAGAAACATGTACAAATCCTCTAGCATATTATTAGTTTATGGTTTGAAAAGAAAGAATTTTGTATGCCCATCTCTTTATTTGCAGGGATCTGTACACCGTGATGGTCTCGGTGAACTTATTTGGCAATTAAGACGCCCAGGTGTTATCTCCGTGCACGGGCCTTATGACCAAAGTAAAATCGTCACTAGATTGTGCGACTGACATAATGGATAAGTCTAAAGTATATGATGGCCTGAAATTTCAACACTACCTTTACTACGCGGATAAGCAATTTAATGATGAGAGTTTTAATTTGGAGGTAGACTTGGTTCGCGACCTATTATCGTCTGCTATTACAGATGATGAGCTGGACGGGCTGGATGGAAACTTTGACAACGGCTTAGAGTTCATAAAATGTTGGCATAAGTTTCTCGCTGAGAATGTCAAATCATACCTCATCATTATTGGGGGTCTCAAGCCTATGGATGATTGGGACTTGATAAAAGCAAATGTCTTATCAGATCATGGTAAACTTTTTGTCATTGTTATTACCGATGATGAAAGTTTGGCCAAACATTGCGTAGATTACGAACATCGAGCCCTCGAAACCAGATATCTATGTGAGGTATGTGCACGCATATGTTTCTTCTATTCCACGCATGCTTGTGTCATATGGCCAATTATATATTGTACCCACATATTCAATATACCAACTAAACGAATGTTTATAAACCTTTATCATTCTCGGTCTACCTTATTAGTTATTCTAAGATACATGTATGCATGTGGTAAGAAAAAATATTATCGAAACCCATGGGTTTTCAAAATATCATATTTATGTGTAGAAAAGTAGTATATATGCAAAAAATATTATCGAAACCCATGGGTTTTCAAAATATCATATTTATGTGTAGAAAAGTAGTATATGTGCGAATAATATAAAATGTGTGGCTCAATTGGATTTTTTCATCAACCTCGAGTATCAACTAGATTAGTAATGAAGTATATTAAGGATGATTATGAAACAAAATAAATGTATTTATGAGATTTATTTACCGTGGGTGTATATATATTGATTTTGATATTTTTGTGCAATATGTTTTTGCAGGATTCTCAACAAAATAGTGGCCGGGAAGGTAACTTATTTGAAGAGGCTCGTAACTGGTTGAGAAGGTGAAATTTCAGTCTGCTGGCCGTGATTCCGAAATGCATAATCTTCGGGTATCTTTTATATCCGGTGGTGTGATCTCCATGTGGGGGATTGCTGGTGTTGGAAAATCCTGTACCGTCAGATATATGTATTACAAGGAAATCCTCAAATTTCATGTTTGTCATACAATGTACAGCTGGGTCGACGTGTCCCATCCAATATTTTTGAAAGATTTCTGTAGGCACTTACTCATGGATTTTTATTCAAATGATCTTCAAGCTAAGGAAACTACCATTGTTGGTAGGATGGAAGGCCAAGACCCTATTCAATTGTGTCAGAAAATTCTGCGTGAAAACAAAGGCTTTGTTGTTATTGATGGGCTACGGTCTATGCATGATTGGGACTTGATAAAATCAATCTTCTTGTCTCAACATTCAAAGGGTAATACCGTGATCACTACAAATCAAGAAAGGGTGGGCAAATATTGTGCAAATAGCATGGAATCTCATATCATCTGTGTTAAAGGGCTAGATGCTCGTTCAGCCTCTAATCTTTTCGCAAAGGTGCTCTCTCTCTCTCTCTCTCTCTCTCTCTCCACACACACCCCGCACACGCACGCATTCCAAGAAGATGTGGAAAAACGAAGCTACAAATTTAGTAAGTCCATTTGGTATGTACAGGCCATCTTGATCCATACTACCACCGTCCAAATAGTTGGCATATAAATTGAGTCAAAAAGTAAATGGTTTTACATATGGCTAATTATATTAAAATACGAAAAATTACAGCACCAAATCGATATCAGTCTTCCGTGCCAATTTAGTGAGTCCATAAATACTCGTCTTCCACGTCCCGTGCGGTCAGTCTTCTGTGCCACAGTCACTCTCGTCTGACGCCTCCACTGTTTCCCCATTTTGGCAATTGTTCATCGTCTTCTCCTTTGATTTGCACCTCCAAATTTCCATGGCCGTCGCCGACGGAGAATGCTTCACGCGCGAGTTCCCCGTTGATATCCATGGTGGGAAGAAGATCCATGTTTTCTACACCTACGCAGGTTAAGAAAACCCTGTTGGAGTACAAGGGTGTGCTCCGACGCGAGGTGGGCCGGGACAGATTCGTGGGGCTCGACGAGTACACCAAGGCCGATGAAAGCCGCAAACAAGTCACCGTCGTCCAACTCGGCTTGAAGAAGGTCGTCCTCGTATTCCAGTGCTACGTACAAACAGATCTAGTATAAATCTGTGTATATGTTTATTTGGTTTTAATTTCGCAATGATCAATGTGTACTCTTCAGTTTAATTTGTCGATTAATTGCATAATCGGCCATTACAAGGTTTGGATCGAAGTTTTTGCTTTTTACATTTGGTTTATTGAGATATATATAATAAATAATATGTAGAAACTAGTATGCATATATAGCTACTTTTTTCTACTTCATCTATAGCATTTTTTATTGAATTGCTATTGATTGATCGATATCTTATATTCTGCAGTACTAACTACAAGATCTGTCCAATTTCCTTTAGAAGAAGAAAATTTATTTTAGTTGCGTCGGTCATGCAGAGAACATGAGGTTTCAAAATCACAGAAGAGTATCACATCAATCTTCAACACCGCTATCGGAAGAACGGATAATTGAAAACCGGCATGGCCACCATGGCATTCGATATCATCGATGACTACTACGCGGACATGAAGTCCAAGTTCCATTGGTCGAAGCACGATTGCTGGGAGCAGATCCCACTAAGTGATGAGAAGCTCAACTACGATGTTGTCGATGGGTTTGTCGCGTACGAGCTCAACCGTCAGCTCGATGTGATCGAAAAGGGGACGGCTCACCTCCGCGGGGAAGCGAAGAAGCTGCCAAAATGCAAGGGGCGGCGGTACGAGTACTATAGCAGCGACAATAGCGACAAGGACGACAACAACGAAGAAGGCTGGAACGTCGGCGCCGGCGGGAAGGATGGCGGCTTCATGATCGAGGATGGCCCTGGCAGCTCGGGTGGCACCGGCGGGTCGTTGACGACGAACGTCGACGGTGGCTGGAGCGAAAGCGGCTCCTCAAAGAATGTCGACGGTACTGGCTGGGTGGCGAGATCGCCGAGGGTGGTGGCTGGGGTGGCGAGTCCTCGAAGAAGGTCGACAATGATGATGGCTGGGGTACCGGTGGCGGCTCAAAGATCGCCGACGAAGCTGGTTGGGGTACCGGTGGCGGCTCGAAGATTGCCGACGAAGTTGGCTGGGGTACCCATGGCTGGAATTAAAACTACTGCATGCGTCGTCGTCTCGCAAGTGATCTGCTATATATGCATAGAAGATCGAGTACGTACTTTTGCTGGCCTTTCTGTGTATATAAGTACCTAAACTAGTATGTTAATCAGCGCACGTACGAAACTATAATATGAATGCATCGATATTACTTTTGCATATATATAGGTTAGTGTGTTGGTTAATTTTACATAAGTTATTTAATTAGCGACACGCAGACGTATTGGCCGTCTGCAATATGTCTACGCCGGGTAGTTTTGCTGGCCATATACGATGTGTAGTCTATTAGAGACGAGCGGTAATATGAACCGTCGTAGATAACATTAGAGACGGATACAAAATAACGACCGTTTGAGATAGCTCTTCCCGAACGGTCGATTTTATTTTTAGTCCAACCGGCTCTATGTTCCATCTTTTAAATTCAAGTTTATACTAGTGCTCACTCCCTCGCCCAAACTGTGGCAACTGATCACGGTGTATTTTCTAAAAACTAAAAACAAAACCAGAGTGTGAATACAGAGCAGATGCCAGGGCCGGACACCTCAGAGTCGGGAAGATGGGCCTTTGTTTGATTCGATGAGCTGTGTCATATTCGAATGAGGTGCCAGTTGAGTTCAGGGCTGAGCACTGCACGTTGGCAGCTTGGGGAAGTGCCAACTTTAAAATAGCTAGTTGTGAAGAAAAAACTTTATAATAGCTAGAGCCCTAAAAAAAAGCTAGAGTAGATACGTAGATGCAATTGAAGCTTCTCTTCTCAGGCCACACTATTCTTATTATCTTATACTACTAGTGAAAGTGCAGGTTGAGTAAATTGTTAACTGGACCCTTCCGGACCGGCTGATTCCGTTCAGACAAACCTTGACAGCGTCAGCATGCGTGCGGTGCAAGACAAGGATGATCCACTGTCCGATCCCTAACCCTTGCAACGGATCCAAGGGCCCCAGGCTTCTAACGGCCGGCCTAACAAACGCGTTGGACTCAACTTGGCAACTTGATTACAGTCATCACTGCCGTCAGCCCACATGAAATCTGCTTAATCACGGGTGATTTTCAGACAAGAGTAACAGGTCGTGTCCACTGCCGGCTTTACTCCAGATCTGTGCACGCCCACTCGCTTACATGTGGGACCACACTGTTCAGAGGGACCTCTAGCCATGCAATCACCTCGCCATTATAAAGGCACTTTTTAACCACAGCACCCAACACCTCGGCAAGTAGGCGGCCCTTACGCCGCTGCAACGATATTTTTTATCCATTATTTGGGGTTTACCTTTGCCACAAAAAGAGCTTTGCAGGAGGAGAAGAAGGCTCAGGAAGCACAAGCAAGAGCTTTAGAACTTGCAGCAAAGAGGGAGAAAAGGAGAGAGGAAGCTGAAATCAAGAAGAAAGTTCAGATTGAGACTAGAAAGATAATTGCAGAGGTAAAAAAGAATTGTGCTGAGAAAAAGAAGCAACAAGACGCTGAAAAGAAACTTGCAGAGAAGAAGCTGAAGGCAGAGCAAAGAGCTGCGGAGAAGAAGCTGAAGGCCGATCAAAGAGCTGCAGAGCTAGCTGCAAAGATAGCTGCATCAAGACCTGGCGCAAGCTTTGAAGATGATGATGCTTTCGTCATCCCAAGACCTAAGAAGATAAGCATGTTTGATGAGTTCAGGGCTCCAACCAAGAAATGAATTATGACATGTAATGCTTTTTGTTTAATGCTCATCTGTTTGAGCTAGTGTTACAAATTTCAAACAATGTGTAATGCTCATCTGTTTGAGCTACTCCTGCGGATTTCGATTATTTTGGATGGTTTAGTTCACTGCTAGGTTTTTAGTACTTTCTACATCAGACATATATGGCCGGATTTATATGTATGCTCATCTACTTGAGCCAGCTTCAATATATCAATTAGTATCTATGTATGGTGAATTGTGTTAATCATATTGCTGACTTTGTGATATTCATAAACACAGACACAATTCATTTCATAATTCATACTACCACAAAAGCACCACATATTAGGTTCATACATAGGTCTTCATTGGACTGGACACAGAACATACTCTTACATAGCATTGCACAAACTACTAGATCCACTAGATCATCTAACTACTAGTTCATAATCCACACACACATACAACTAGCGAATCCATCCAGTACATCATTTCTTCAGAATGACAACAGCCAACACAACTAACAGCAGCACAATTCCAATCTTCATCAGGAGCACCACTTGTTTCACTGCATCAACCAGATCAGTCACGTTCTGATGGAGCTTCTCATCAAGAGCTGCAGCTTCTCCTCCAGTCACTTCCTCTTCTTTCTCATCAAGATCCGGCCGTCGTGCTGCCGTGTCCCCGAGGTGTACTTCTTCACCGTCCGACCGCAGTCAGGGCAGGAGATCAGGGGGATGAATGGACCATGGCGGCAGAGCGCACTCGAGCTCGAACTTGCGCTCCTCATGGCGAACCAGCTTAGGCGAATCCTCGTGGTCTCCGGTGCCGGCCGCGTCCAATCGTCCGAGAAGAAGGGGAAATTTCAGACGAGAAGATAGAGAGCAGCAGCGTTCCCGTGATGTACTGCCGACATTTTGCACATAAACCCCTCCTGCGCGTGGGCCCTCTAGCTGCGCGCCGTGATGTGTCCCTCCCGCACCGCCAGGTCGACCAATACGCGCCGGCTCCAGACAGCAGTAACCGTCTCTGCTCACGCTTCGTGTCTTTAGGTACCGTAATCGCGTATTCTCAAAGTACGGTAACCAAAGTGAACCCGACGGACAAGTACATACACTAACCGTGTATTTTACTCTTACTTTTGCTACCCACAAGTGCCAGTGTGACCAGCTACGGCGGCGGCCCTTCACGTACCACGTAAACGTACATAAACGTCAGTTAGGATGACTATAGAGTGACCAGTCATAATAAGTCAAACTCATGCATTGCACATGATCAATTATCCTTTCTTTTCTGAACAACCAAATCAATCATCATAGAACATCTCTCCTCCTTCGGAACAAATCTAGGACTTCTCTTAGGGAGCATTCGCACCGACACCTCCCCTCTCGTTCCCCACCTACAGTGTTCAGAGGTGATTTTTGGGCGTCGCTCGCGCGGACCAGCTCGCCGGCGGCGATTCGCTTGATTCCTCGCCCTCCGCGGCCGCTCCGGCGGCGGGAGGACGGGGAATCGACGGATCCCGCCGTGTACATAGTCTAGGTGTGCGTGGGTGGCCTGCCGGCGACGCTGTGGAGTCGGTGGCATGGTCGGAGAGGCTTCTGGCGGCGGCGGTTCCCTCCTCTGTTCTTGGCGCTCCGGCGGAGTCCAAGGCCAGATCTGCCGTCGCGGGCGCGGCTGCTGCTCTCCGGAGTCGCGGCGTGCCCTTTCTCGAGCTGGCGGCCGTGGTGGCGGCGCTGGCTCGTGCTTTTGGGGTTCGGCTGCCTCCACTTCGGTGGACGGCGTTGCTTTTGCTTAATCCTTCTGGGAGTTTGCAGGCGGATCTCTCTTCCTCGTCGGTGGCTGCGGTGGGTGCGGTGGAAGAAGGGTGGTGCTGTCGTGTCCGTCTCCGGCGTGAGACGGTGATGGCGGCGTGGTGGCAGCTCGAAGCTGATGCTCCTTCATCGTCCAGATTCTGGTGCTTGCGCCAGATGGATCCTGCGGCTTTTCAACGTTGTTGTTCGAGCTGGCTCCTCTGGTGCGAGGTGCGGCCGCGTTCTTCGTCTCCGGCGGCGTGCTGCGGGTGGTTGAAGACGGCGGCCTGCTTGGTGGTTCCGCCGCCGCTGTGTGTGAGTTTGATCTTGTCCTCGTTCGTGCGTGTGTGTGCTTGTTCTTGTTGATCTTGTACACGAACTCCCTGTCAAAAAAAAAATCTAGGACTTCTCGTCATTTTCGTGTGTGTTTTTCGGCTCCGAACTGAATGACTTCTGGTGTGTGTGGAGGGGATTTTTGGAACATGTGGGCATCTAACATGCTTTTTAGATAAATAAATTTTTGTGATTTACGAGATTGTATTTATAAATTTCAAAAAAAAAACATGCAGTGGCGGATCCTGCCAGAATTTGTTGTGGATCAAAAATAAATTATCGATGTTTCGGAGCAAAATAGTAATTATCCTATCTAAACCTTTCACAAATTTGTCCAAACCTTGGAGGGGTGGGGGGAGGGGGGCCATTGCCCCCTATTTATGTCTGCATCAGTACGTTGCATTGTATTGTGAAAATGAGCCGCACATTTATTTTTCATTTTTTATCAATTGATCTCAATCCTTTCCTGTCCCCTCCCATCTCCAAAATTTAAATAAATATAGGAGATGAACATTAGATGAGAAATGAGGGGATTGGGTGAAAGGGAGGGATTCACCAAATCTCCTCCCATCCCCAAACCTCCTAGGAGCAGAAATACCGCAGGAGTAAACAAGGCCTTGGGAGGTGTTGGAGAATGGGTACTGCTGCTAGAACCCAATTCTTTTCCTCAAATTAGGGAACGAATTAGGCCGTAAACTACCATTGTTGGTGTTTTCGAAAAATGCTTTTGTAGTACCCTATACAATTTCAATATGAACTGAAACAACCACTCTGTTTTTTCAGCCTACTTCGGTTCGTGCTGCCAGTCTATGTGCTAGGTACACTCATTCGTCTGGTCTATGACATCACGCTGGCTTATGACATCACGCTTTTCAACGCCCACTTCCCTCCACCAACTACCGAGTGAGGCACCTAATATAAGTTCTTGACTTGGTGAGTCTCAATCAAAACCAGTTTATATTGATCTTGCTGCAAACTGATGTTGCAAACCAATTTTAATCCGTCCTGCAGGTTATGCTCTTCCCTGCTCTCCACACTAGCGTTGTACTCCATCACAATCATTGATTTTGTGAAACGCAGCCTTGGACAATGCAACCTACTGTCTCCGAGCAGCTGCGGTTGGTACATGGCGCAGGTATAGTCACCTTCATCGCCTCAGTCGCTGGAGTCTTCGTTGTCGTCTATGGACCGGCGGTTATGGCGTATGCCATCTTAGGCATCACTCTTTATGCCAGAAATTGTTGTGGACGAAAAAATAAATTATCAATGTTTTGGGGCAAAATAGTAATTTCCCATCTAAACCTTACACAAATTTGTCCAAATCTTGGGGGGAAGGGGGTCATTGCCCCCCGGTTTACAATAAACTCCGACTATACTCTCATCGATATCGAGAGAGACTTGCATTTACATAAGAAATTGTAACCATTAGCTCAAGGCTGGTGAGTCACACACTACAATCTGAATTATTAGGTAATACTATCTCTGTTATCTCGTGGCGTCGCGGAAAAGCTTCTGGCTATGTATCGTGTTGACATGCGTTCATGTCTTCTTTTGAAGAGTTGTTAATAGGTCTATTTATATTGTTTTCTTAGATGTCGAAGCTTTAAACGATATTATGCTAATGGTTGTCCATTAGAATCCTTCATCGGCGTATCCCAAATTAATATTTGCTTTTTGTGACAAATTAAGAAGAATACCTAAGGCTAGATCCTCATCTGAAATTGTGCAAAATGGGAATTGTTGAGATTAAATCCACATCCTCTCTTTGAAACAATAGTTTGACCATTACTCACAAATAGAAACAATGGATACTAAATCCGTCTTTGGAATGCCAACTTAGTGAAAAGTGTAACACGTTGTACCAATAATGATTGACCTCTTAATAATGTATTTTGTTTTGGGATACATTTTGTATGAAATTGCTCACGGATGTTTATATACCAATTGTGTCCTTTCTACTCATTTTGCTGACTTTTGACTCTTGCATAGGTAAATGGGCACGCAACAAGTATGGTTGTGTATCCCTTGTGGGCAGAACTCTCGCTATCCTAGGATTTGGAAAGGTTGGCTCAGAAGTTGCACGCCGTGGTAAATTAAGGTCTTGGAATGCACGTGATTGCCCATGATCATGAGAATACAAACAAAAGTGTATCATACAAACAGAGCCCAACACCTCGGCAGGTATACGCGGCTGCACCAATATTTTTTATTCATTCTTGAGGCACCACTGCGGCAGCGCTTCACGTAAACGCGCGTACACATTAGCGAGATTGATGAGTCGTCATTGTCAGTCACACATCACGCATGACGATCAATCAACCTAATAACTTAATAAGGACTGAGTGTTTCTCGACGTCCCTGTGTAGGCTGTTGTATGAGGAGCGAATGTTTAGAGCATGTGCGCATCAAATGTGCTTTTTAAGTTCTTTCAGTTAGCGAGATTGTATTTATTAGGTTCAGGAGAGAAGAACAACACGCACATCGGTATTGGGATACTTAAATTGATGTACAGAACTTATAACCATTTGCCGTGTAAAAAATGAGGAACCTACTTCACGAGAGAACTTGTACAACATAGACCGATGTTTGTAGAACAACGAGTGCAACGTAGACAGATGCACGGGCGCGCACACACCACCACCACACTCATACACTCACAATTAACGCACTTACTAAGGACATGCGTCGTGAGCTTTAACATGGATAGAATTGCGGAAAGTGTTGTTTGCTCCCGAGAAATATTGATCCTGGTGTTTTAAAAAATTCAAAAACAAATACTTTCGAGTTTCAAAAAAATCCAAAAAAACTCAAAGATGTAGCCGCAAAATATCAGCTTCAAATACTTTGAATTCCGCTATATACACGAAAATGACAAAATCTGATAAATTTTGGAGATTTGAAAATATGCATATTCATATCCACACTTTTGTCATTTTTGTTTATCTGAATACCTTTTTTTGTGTATCCGGATACTTTTTTTGTATCAGATACAAAAATCTGATAAATTTTGGAGATTTGAAAAAACAGTTTTCGAAAATGAAACCACTACACTGGCAACGGTTCAAACCGGGAACCAGATGCAGTTTGCCACTTCGCCTCTTCAACCTAGGTTGGTAGGTGGGCCGTGTCTGCACCACTCTCGTGCGCCTCACGGTCTCTCTCACTACCCACCTCGCTATAAAGCAGGCGCGCCGCACACCAACCCACCAAACCACGAGCGTCACGACACACAGCTGAGAGCAGAGCACCACCTCTTCCCACCTCCTAAGCCCCAAACCCCACCATGGCGGCGCCGGCCCCGACCACCACCCACCACCGCCTCCTCCTCCCGGCCTCGACCCACCGCCGCGCCGCCCTCGCCCCCTCCTCCCTCCACCTCCCCATCCGCGCCCGCACCGCCCACGGCGCGCGCATCTGCGCCGCCGCCGCCGCGTCCACCGCGTCCCCGCCCGCGACCGCCGCGTCGCCGTCGAGGGCAAGCCCACGGTCCTGGTCGCCGAGAAGCTCGGCGCCGCGGGGCTGGCCTCCTCCGCGAGTTCGCCAACGTCGACTGCTCCTACGGCCTCTCCCCCGAGGAGCTCCGCGCCAAGATCTCGCTCTGCGACGCGCTCATCGTGCGCTCCGGGACCAAGGTCGGCCGCGACGTCTTCGAGGCCTCCGGGGGCCGGCTCCGCGTCGTGGGCGCGCCGGGGTCGGGATCGACAACGTCGATCTCGCCGCCGCCACCGAGCACGGATGCCTCGTCGTCAACGCGCCCACCGCCAACACCATCGCCGCCGCCGAGCACGGGATCGCGCTGATGTGCGGCATGGCCAGGAACGTCGCCCAGGCCGATGCCTCGCTCAAGGCTGGTGAGTACACTCCACGATCTGAATTATTAGGCTATATACTTCCTCTGTTCTGTTCTCTCGCGTTGAGGAAAACCTCCTAGAACTGGTGTAGACGTGCGGTCATGTTGTCTGGTAGGGTTGTTAATAAGGAGTATTGTTTTCTCAGATGCGTAAGCTTTAAATGATATTGTATTAATGCTTGTCCATTGTAAATCCATCATTGGTGCATCCGAAATTAATACTATCTGCTTTCTGTGACAAATTAAGAAGAATACCCCAGGTTAGATCCTGATCTGAAATTGTGCAAACGGGGAACTGTAGAGATTAAATCTACATCCTCTCTTTCAAACAATACTTTGACCATTATTCACGAATAAAAACAGATGATACTGCATTCGGTCATCTGACTGCCAACTTTGTGAAAGTTATAACACGCCGTAGCTGTAATGATGATCTTCTCATCACTCTTAGTAATGCATTTTGGTTTGTTCACAAATATGAAATTGCTCACTCATGTTTATCTACCAATTATGTTTTTTTTCTACTCATTTGCTGACTTGACTCTTGTATAGGTAAATGGGCACGCAACAAGTATGTTGGTGTATCCCTTGTTGGTAAAACTCTCGCTATCCTTGGATTTGGAAAGGTCGGGTCAGAGGTCGCACGCCGTGCGAAAGGTCTAGGAATGCATGTGATTGCACACGATCCATATGCTTCTGCTGATCGTGCTCATGCAATTGGAGTTGAGCTAGTAAGCATGGAAGAGGCTATGACGACTGCTGACTTTATCTCATTGCATATGCCCCTTACCCCTTCAACAAACAAGATGCTCAACGATGAAGCCTTTGCTAAGATGAAGAAGGGTGTTCGGATTATAAATGTTGCACGTGGTGGTGTAATTGATGAAGAGGCTCTAGTCAGGCTCTTGATGCGGGAATAGTTGCACAGGTCTGTTTGGTTCTCTGCCCTTTGCTATTCATGCCTTACTAAATGAAGAATGATTTTTAGAGAGTTTTGGTTTCCAGGGTCGTACTTATATTGTTTTTTATCTATATGCTAGGCTGCTCTTGATGTGTTCACTAAAGAGCCTCCAGCAGCGGACAACAAGCTGGTGCTTCATGAGAATGTTACTGTGACACCACATCTTGGTGCCAGCACAGTGGAAGCACAGGTATGGTGAATTTGTTTAGGCTGTCGTGATTGCATTCAGGTTCTAGTATCTTAGCTGCCAAATTGCTAAACATCTCAAATTTCTTAGGAAGGGGTGGCCATTGAAATCGCTGAAGCTGTCACTGGAGCTTTGAAAGGGGAGCTTGCTGCTTCTGCGGTCAATGCACCAATGGTTCCTGCTGAGGTATCGGTCTCTTGTTCTCTGTTGAATCAAGCTTATTCCTTGTGGCACTTGAATCTATCTTATATTCTCTTGTTTCATGCAGGTGCTGTCAGAGCTTGCACCTTTTGTTGTGCTTGCAGAAAAGCTTGGGCGCCTAGCTGTCCAACTAGTTGCTGGTGGTGGCGGTATCAAGTCTGTGAAGGTGACCTACGCATCTGCAAGGGCTCCTGATGATCTTGACACAAGACTTCTCCGTGCAATGATCACCAAGGGTGTGATTGAGCCAATCTCCGACGTTTTCGTCAATCTGGTCAATGCCGACTTCACCGCAAAGCAGAGGGCATCCGCATCAGTGAGGAGAGGATCTTGATGGATGGCTCACCTGACACACCTCTTGATTACATTAAGGTTCAGATAGCCAACGTGGAATCCAAGTTCCCCAGCGCGATATCAGAGTCCGGAGAGATCACAGTGGAGGGTAAGGTGAAGGACGGTGTACCTCACTTGACAAAGGTGGGAGCGTTCGAGGTGGACGTGAGCATGGAAGGCAGCCTGATCCTCTGCAGGCAGGTCGACCAACCCGGTATGATCGGGTCGGTTGGAAGCGTCCTGGGCGAGGAGAACGTCAATGTCAGCTTCATGAGCGTCGGCAGGATCGCTCCCCGCAAGCGCGCCGTCATGGCGATTGGTGTCGACGAGGAGCCTAGCAAGGCCACGCTGACCAAGATCGGCGAGATCCCAGCGATCGAGGAGTTTGTCTTCCTCAAGCTCTAGACGCATATGTATGTTTGGAGACGCAGACATGGTTGTCCAATTTTGATGTAGCTAGCTGTTTGATCAGGGGTCTAGAGGACAGTTAGTTGGTCGTTGGAATAAGGGTGTCGTTTTTCGTGCGTATTTTTTTATCGTGGTGCTCTTGGGTTTCGGTCGGTATTTCTGTTAATCCATCTTCTGGTTGAACAGGGTGCTATTAATAACGAGTTTGATGTCGATACCTCTGTTTTACTTTCTTCTGAACGTGAATGTTTTTGTTTTTTTTTGAAATGGTGGTCAATCTTTGTGCCGTTCTAGATCTAAAAGTCAGATGATCTAGGGTCACCATTGTCTGATGAATGTGCCCAAAGGGTAATGCCCGCCACTCTGTTGAAGTAGTAAAACAAGTTGTAGAACAGGGGCAGAGTTGTGCATTTTCATCTCAACCCAGTTCAAGTTACCACAAATTCTTCCATTCAGAAATATAAGCTGGCCTCGATTATATAGTGAACACGAAACTACTATGCGTACGATGTTTGCTTGTACGATTTTCGTACGACACTAATCCAACGAAGTAGCTCCCGGCAGAGTCCAAGATGATCGTTCGAGTGAACACGCTTTAATGGTCTTACAACAGAGGTGGTATTTGATTACTATGGTTACAGACCAGACAAACCAAAACATGCACTGTATGTTTTACTATGCAATCGTTAGACAATAGTGAAATCACCGAACCGTACACCTCTACTGCACTTTGGTAAAGGCACTCAAGCTCAAACATCCGAGCTGGTTTTCCAAATATTCTTCATACCAGGATGAAGTGAACCAGTGTCATGCAGGTACTTTACATACAGAGACCTGGAGATGTTTAGGGCATCTCCAGTGGCTGTGGTTGCGAAGACCTTCCTGTCACTCTGCCAGTTGTTGGTGAGGCTAATCCACTCCCTCCTCCATTCTTCCAACGCAAAGGGTTCGTTCTTCTCCATGCTCGATATCAGGTACTTGAAGTAGATGGCGGCCCTCGGCCCGTAGTAGTCCTGCAGCAGGCCGCTCCAGTACTTGTTCGCTGCATCAAAGCTTGTTATGAGAGATATACGGCGAAACTGTACGAAGTGAGTGGGTGGTATGGGGTATGTGCCTCACCGTAATCACGTAGCAAGCTTGCTTTTGTCTCGGTGTTGTCAAACCACATTGTAATTTGTGTCCTAGCATTCCATTCATACTGCACCCGTTTGAAAGCAGTTATGTGTCAGCAATGAGCTTTTGGAAAGTTAAGGCTTGTATATAAGAATAAAATAGCACAGCGTTAGGAGATCAAAGCTTACTACTTAGTGGTCTAGTGCTCATAATGATCTAGAACAGGGCGTCTACCTAGCATTTGGACTCGTTTTGTCTCGGTTACTATCAAGAACGTAAGAATGAAACCATCCAGCACTAAAAATGTAAAAAAAAGGCATTACCTGTATCTCTTGTTTTTCGTCTCGTGCAAGGCCCTTCGCACTTTCCAACCAAGGCCCAAGCAGAAATCCCTCATGAGAGGCTAACAACATATCAAGGTCATTAACAAGGTTTAGGAAGCGCTCACACAGGGTGGTCAGTTGGCTTATGTTGTTTGATTTGTAGCTTTGGATGATCTCCAGAAATATTTGGTTGGCATATTTGGCCAGAGCCTGACGAGTTAAATCCACGAGGTCATACCTGTTAAATCCATGTAAGATTGAGTAAACTTATCTAACAACACCATTTATGCTCCAACATGTATAGGCATGACTCATCATTTATAAAGAAAGAACTTGGTGCGATGAATTGCATCTCAGAATCACAAGCAGATCTCTAGTGTCAGTTCAAATTGTTTTAGCTTAATAGAAAGCATTAAGGTTGATATCGCTAGTTCACGTAAAGGCAATTCTTGACAGGAACAAAAAACTGCTACACTATCAAAGACTGAAATGCCAGAAACAAAAGAGTCAGGACAAAGGTCATTGAGGTTTTTAACTTCCTCCATTAAGAGTAGTTAGCATTAGCAGTTTAGTACAAAGTCCATGGAAGATAACAGAACTTAGTTGAGCTTGCAGATGACATAATTGCTCCCATAATAATAATTAAATCAAGCTAGACCGCAATATCATATTAGTATTACTCTAACATCAACCAAAAAGAGTACTATTCTATGCCATAAATTAAGCAATATGAGCACATGTGCTCTCACCTGAAGGTGCTGCTGTCAGATACCTCATCTCCATATTCAAGGAATAGCTCTAGGGCACGTATAACGGCAATGGTATCATACCATATATGTGGTTGTTCATATGCATCATTGGATGCAGCCTTCACTACAGAATTCTTTGATGACATTGCAGAAGAAATTTTGCTAGTGCTCGTATACAATCCTGGTGTTTGAATAACAAAAGGTTCAACATCTGGGAATGCCACTATCACATCCCGGTTTTTGTCCTGTTACGATAATAAATTTCTGAGCAGAATAACAATAGAAAATGCAACTAAAGCTTCACAAAATCACAAAAGTAAATTGATGTTTACTTTATTAGCAAAAGGTAGAAAAAGAAGTTGAGAAAATGCACAACACAAACAGTGTGTTAACAGTAGTTAGCTATCGGAAATGTATAGTTTTGTTACTTCACACGATCTATTCATAGTATATGCGTCTTACGCTGGATGAAAATGGATAGATGGTATGATGGCTACATATGGCAGATATAATAACTTACATTTTTACCGTCTGTACAGTTATATAAAGTTTGGTGCAAAATTCGCCAGGCATCTTGCAACCCCGTAACTGATTTACCATATCTTCTTGTTGGATATGTCTCAACCCATAACTGAAAACAGTGGAAGTCTGATGAGCTAGAAAGTGGTTGCATTATCTACATCTAACAGTGGAAGTCTGATGAAGCTAGAAAGTGGTTGCATTATCTACATCTAAAGGCAACTACCAAAGCAAAAAAAGAAAAAAGAAAAGAGAAGTTCACAACAAATAGCACGCCACATTTGCTGCAAAATGAAGTAGTAAACACATCACGGGCTAATCTGATGAACTGGCTAATTCCAAAGCATACATCAAACATAAAATGTATAAAAAAACTGAACTCAGAATATGCAATATATCTAAGAAACTGAATGATGTGTTACACTGCAACCGCGATGTTATAAAAGAAGACAAATACACTTATTGCATATAAAGCTCTTCTCGAATGGTTTATAAAACTTCACCTGAAGATCCACTTGCTTGTGATGAAAAGCCATTTCTGACATTAGATCATAAACAATAGGATTTTGCTCGATACCTTCCATAGACATGCCAACTCCAACCTAAAACAAAGGGTGTTTGAAGTAAAAGATCAGATTATGGAATGTTTGCTAGTTCAGCAGCAGCAAAAACTGATTAAGCTAATGATGTATACCATTGTAGAGTTGTCACTTAGTCGAGCATCAATAGGTCCAGAAGCAACAACATCCAAGACACCATACATTTCAAAATCCGCAGCAAAATTATGAAGCATGCACCTGAACAAAGGATATCAACAATTCCTTTATCAAAAAGAAAAAAAGACATACGATGGTGTGTTGACAGGAATGGAAAGATGACTTTCCAGATGTAGGGGACACCATAGAACTGATCAGACTTGATCCATACTGGTTTCACTTCAGCATACAGATCAAGAACAATCATTCGGCCAACTGGAACAGAATGCAGCAGTGCCTAACCAACACAGATTTCAATATAAAAAAACAAAGAGAAATATCATACCATAGAAACTGCAGACACTAAATAGAAAAAGCGCAACGCTAATTGGTGATGAGTACCTAGTAGCCACCTTTTCTTTACAAGACAGTAAATAAGGATATTGTGCTCTCAGCAATAGTTGTGGAGTATCCAGTTGTGAAATTAAGTATATATAAATTGTGCTTCCAGGTTTGAACTTCTATGTCTAACCACAACACCTTTTTCTACCGACACTGACTTATTAATTAACATAAACTGAACAGTATAAAGGCGGCAACCTTACACTCAGAATCACACCAAATTGCCCATCATTGGTGCCATAATATGTTTGTAGAACACAAAAGGGATGTGCCGTATAAAACAAACGGGATCACCTCACATCATTTCAGTATTCATTTTCGATATATCATATCCTAAATCCTAACGTTTGGGGGGTCTGTTCTACTTACACAAATCACAACGTAAAATAATTATGTCATAAAAGATACAGATTTCATACTATGTCAAAGTTGACATATCATTTTTGAAGAAAACTACAACGAAAAAAGGTAAACAAAACTAACATTACTTAACATATTATCAAGCTTTCACGAGATTGCACCTTCATTTGTGGGGGTTCCCAGAAAGGATCGTAAGTAAACAACCAACCCTGTAGAGGACAATGCATGTTAGCGAGAGTTTCATATTTGAATATTCAAATGTGTTTCCATACAGCAAGACAAATTGCCAACTAGAAAGAGAACTATGCATCTGAAGAGGAAATGAGGGACTAGAAGAAAAAAGTAGGTGTATCAACAAAAACATCCATAACCTGCAACTGTATTTTACAAACCAATCCAGCGCAGTGTTAACAACATAAAACTTCAAAAGAACTCACTTGCATTAACCAAATAGCATCATCATCACCACTTTGCATTCCCCTGAATGTTGCAGCACCCAAGGAAGATATATAGTTTGGATCACTCAACGGAGGGGTGTTCTCATCAAAAGTATCACTAGAAGAACAGAAGATATCACTAAATGAGGCATTGAGTTCATCCAGTCAGAACTTCTAATAATGTGAATGATACAAAAGAACATACCAGTTGTATACATGACTTGTCCTACCATATTCTGTGCAAAAAACAAGAAAACTCATCAGATGCGTTAAGGATTGATTTTTATTCTGATAAACGATGTAATGCTACTCTATATATAGAAGGAAAAACTAGCAGTTGTATAAGTTAGGGCCTCTTTCGAAAAAATGCAGATAAACCAGGTAAAAGGCCCAACGATATGTCTTCTCTACTTCCATGATAAATTGACTAATTTAGACGTCCCTTATATGTGGATGATCTGCTGGTATTCTTACCCAACTCACAAATATAACCATTGGGAGGAGGGGGATTAAGGAACTTAGGTTTATCACTCAGTTTTACATCCGTGATAGTAATTCTCGAACAAACATTGACTATAGGTTTCTCTCAAAATACCATGCATCATAGTATTGGATTCACTTTTGAGTAAGACATCCTACCTTTGATTTGTTCCTCTATAAACGACTTTCCGATTTCTACAAATAAGGGATCGGATGCATCAAGAAGATATGTGCAACACCACTGTGGGTTGCTGTCAACTGTAAACCTTAATATCACAGAAGAGAATAAAATAAGTGAAATAGCTTCAATATAACTATAAAAATTATATCAACAGAAAGATCTGCAGAATATCGGTAATTTACTTTACTTCACATGTTAGTCGATTACTTGATTCGCAAAAAAAGTTACTTTACATTAGGTTGAGCTGTGTTAACAAATAAGGTTGGTGCAAACAGTTGGCATACGGTTAAGAATTTAGTATCTAATTTTGGCTCTGAACAATATTTTTTACAGTCGATTTTGAACAATATTAATATGAAGAAGCACCCAATGCGAGCAACACATAAGAGCACGAGAGCAGAAGCTTGCTAGGAATCTTAAGTGTCAATCATTAGTGGCATCAAAAGCTGTGTCGAATGATTCAAGACTGGTTCAGCTAAGGGCCAAACCACTCAGATGTGCAAAGACATTCAGAGAATTGAATAGAAGGTATATCAAAAGACAATCGTGGAGCACTTGTGAATATAAAAAGTCGTCGGAAATTTAGTATCCAGAACTGCAACATGGCTCGATGTGTTATATTTAAGTATTTCATCACAGCAACAATATATGCTCAGCAGGTTTTGTTTAGAATATCATTCTTACCAGTCTCCAAGGTGGGTGACTCTAGCTGAGGGAAATTTTGACTTCAGCGCAGCAGGTATGTTACCAGAAAAGGCTGGAAGGACTGCAAGGGAGGTGGATAGACTAAAAAGGTGTAAATGAAAAATATATATACTCAGAAATAGTAAAACTGTGGTATGTGACGCCACCTGGGGACATGCCAAAAGCATACATCCTAGAAAGGATTTTCTTCTGAAGGGTTAATTGATCATCAAGCCAAGTCTGAGGAAGAGGCCCACCCCATCTGACAAATCATTTTTACGATGAACTGTGTGCGGAACATCTATGTATAGCATGCTATTAGACACAATATCTTGTGATCTCTACCCTTACAAAAGAAGGAGTTTCAGAAGTCCATCCTAGTACCTGTCGACTACCCACCCTGAATAAATAATGTATTCATGATATGTTCTTTGAATTAAGAAAAAAACTGCATAAACTAGCTGTCAATTATCCATTTGTGACAAGTGCTAAAGAGGAAACAATGTCTTATTAGCAGTTAAGACAGCAAAAGTCATAACTTGGCAACTTCCTTGAGAAGACTTGGGATCAGACTTAAGTTGAAGATGGAAAGCCCAAAAACTAATAGCATGTCTTGCTTATAATGCAAAAGAATATGTGATCAACTAAGAGTCTTGTAATGTTGAATGAATTAGATGGAGGGTCTAATGCAAATATGAAGCACCACTTAACTTACCCATGCATATTGGCCATCCGAGACCATGAAAGGAAGGCAGGCCCACCAAAGAAATCATCCAGATCAGATTTACTAATGTTGTACCTCTGCATGTAAGGGAAGATGAAATTCAAATTACAAGCAAACCATCTACCATAATAGACACAGGACATTATTGCCACATTGGTATTTAAAAAAATCATTCAGATATGTCTAAGACAACAGAGTACCAACAGTCCAACATGGAGCATTTATTCTATCAGTTCTGGTAAGAAAAAGCATTTATTCTATCAGGTATCCCAAGCTCTTCCACATTTCACAGAAGGACAATATTAAAAATAGCGAACCTTGCCAAAATCATCTATGCCAACATTGCAACATGGTTTCATACTTGGAAATGCGATGAGGCACTTCCATGCTCGGTTATCCGAATTGTTTCAGTAGTCTACCTCTTGATTAGTATTCATGCATCATTTTCTGTTCTGCATCAACCATCAGCTTATATTTCTACTATGGTTCTGCATTGTCCTTTGCTAAGATTTATGTTTAAGAAAAAGCAAGATGCGTAATTCAAATTATTTACTCCGTAGTAAACAACATGTTTTTTGAAAATAAACACACACAAACCTGAAAAACCTTCTGCCATATAGTCTCTTGTCCAGTGAAAGCTAGAGGCAAATTAATTCCTTGAAGAGCCATCCAGTCAATCTCCTTCTCACAACGCTCCCAATCATACCAAGCAAAAGAATCTAAAAGCAAGAAAGTAATCATTAAACATATCGCTTCCAATAAAAAAGAATTTTTGGTTTAATTCCGCATGGGAAAAGTCTAATCATCAATAGCAGACTCAACAACCTTATGGCTGTGTGCATCAACCAATGCAGAGGCCAGGAGTTATCCACCTTTTTGAAAAAAAAACTGACTCAATGACCAAAGCTCAACATCGTGACCAGCCAAAAACAATGCCAGCCAGTACCAACAAGAATTCAAAAGTAAAAAAAAGGGTAATAAAATCTGGTAAGTATTTTTTTTGCAGTGGAATTCTGGTAGAACTTGAGCAAAACACAGGCATACAAGTATTACAAAAGATACAAGCCAGAATGAGATCTTGGGAGAAGGAATGGCATCACTATTCATAGTCAGAATATTGAAAGAGCGCCTGAAAACGTCTGGTCTATAACAGAGATGGACATAATAGGGCATATAAAAGAAGCTGTACAGATCCATCACATGTCTCTGTTAACGTAGCTGGAAGTCATACCACAGAATGGGGAATGGGGTTCAAAAAGCACTATCAGTTACACAGCTTCAAAAATACAATTCCAGAAGTATAATGCTTGTAACTAGAAAGCATGCTTAGTGGATGGCAAACGGGAATGTATCAGAGTTGTGCACAAATAAGAAATCAGCTTACAACTGGATGTAACTGCATTCTGGTAGTAGCTCCAGTCAACAGGTCTTCGAATCAAAACTCCACCAGCAGGAACACGAGGTAGTGAGCCCGGATATGGCACAGATGATAATTGTGCACCACCAGTTTTAGCCCATGATATATGCGCCGCACAATAGTGCTTCAAATACCAATGAAGACCAGCTGAAATTTCTACCCCAGTTACTCCAAGTATCCTGACCAAAAGACAAGAAAAAATGTGGATGACTTCTGTCTGATTTTACTACATAATTAGAGGCATAAACCTACAACAAGATGACCAAACAGAAGTGCTGTACCATGTCTAAGTAACTCTTAATATAGCACACTGATATTTTAAACTGTACACTAGCCACTCATATTAGCAAGTAGGACTGGTACATAATTCTAGCAGGCCTTGCTCTGTCCAAAAATAAATGTAAAAGCAACATCACTATGGACACATATATAATATAAGTTCCAAAAATCAGAACAGTGCTGATAACTGAACACATTTAAATACTGGAAGGTTTTGTTCAGTGAAATGTCGTATGATATCTACTAGCGACGCCCATATATTCATAGGGAGTAAATGTAACTCTTAGGAGACTAAAAGAAAACAGTTTGTCAAATTCGTTGTTTGCAGAGTAGGAGACATATTTAGATCAATCGTAAGTGGATTATCTAAAATTGTAATTTTGGCAAGAAAAACATTTAAATAATGATATATGCGCAGTGCCCTTCACATAAAAAGGGTCATTAGGCTAAAGGTGACATTCTACAGCTGCAAAAGATTTTTCACCTAGCTCACAATGAATGCTAGAACAAAAGGAAGAAACATACAGTATTTCAGGAGTTCCTTCTCTGTCAAACGATGGATGGTTATTGATGATGAAACATGCCTTTCCGCCACATTGCTCCTGTTAGAGTGTTGGTCAAAAGAGATTGTGACTCCTTGTCGACAGATACTAGAGTCTAAAAAAAGATAGACCTATTACGAACTTAGCTAGCAACTCACCAGGTGAAAGACCATACGAATACATGGTCAACGTCAATAAAGTCTGTAGCTTAAATTCTAACGATTTGAAATCACTAAATGCCAATTGCAAAAATTAACAGCCTGAAAAGTTTTAGGCATTACGCTTCTCCTAATCTACAGGCTTCTAAAGGGATAAACCAACATCACCCCAAGTTGTCACATATTTGCACATCCAGCGTCCAACGCTTGGTGAATGGCTTCTGAACCTAGTAGGAATTGCTCACTACATTAACACTGAAACCCTCGGCCACTCTCTCCTTGCGCGACAGCACTCCCACCGACCGCTAAAATCCTAGAATTATGCCGGTACGAAGCACCCGTACCGTGGAGATGACCCTGAACTCGAAGCTGGCGGAGTGGGAGGGGAGGAGGCGCGCGAGGAGCCCGACCGCGGCGTCCACCTGCTCGGCGGCAGGCCGGCGCTCCCTCTGCTGGAGCTCGCGGACGCGGTCGAGGTGCGCGAACCGCGGGCCCGAGGACGTGACCGCCGACGCGGCGCAAGCGAGGACGGCTACGAGCAGGAGGAGGCGGGGAGCGGGAGAGGACGGCGGCATCGCGCGGGGAGGCGAAGTGGGGAGGAGAGGCAGGTGGGAGTGGCGAGTGGGGACGGCATGACGGGGGGAGGGAAGGTGGTGGTGGTTGGGGGATTAGGAAATGGGGCGCGAAAGCGAAAGGGGCGGCCGATTCCGGCGACCGGCGGGCGGCAATGGCGAGCGAAGACGACAAGAGCTGCAGGCCGCGCCGCGGATGACGACGGACAGTGAGCCCGTGACGTCTGTCAAATTTGTTTTGGCCAAGCTGCAGAGCATTTTTCGGGAAATTCATAATGGCACCCGAGCTCATATGCTCCCGTTATTTTCGGGAGCATAATTTTTTTTGAAAACTTTTCAAAAAATTCCGAAAAAAATCATGCACGTACCTGACCATGGTATGCACCACCGTGTGAAATTTCGCACCGAAATGTCATTGTATGCGCCCTGTACAAAAATGACAAATTTCTGACAGGAAATGAGAGGAAATTTGTCATTTTTGTACAGGGCGCATACGATGACATTTCAGTGCGAAATTCTACACGATCGTGCGTGCCATGGTCAGGTACGTGCATGATTTTTTTCAGAATTTTTTGATAAGTTTTCAATTTGTTCTATTTTTTCGAAAATACCGGGAGCATATGCTCCCGGGAGCCAAAACGCTGCTCTCGCATTTTTCGCAACATTTTACATCAAAATGTTCCGGTAGGCTTCGTGCCGAGAAACGATCTCAGTTTGTCTTTCTGTTTACAACCTTTTGGTGCTTCTCTTCACTGGTTTGTAAATTGCAATACATGCTACATATTCGAAATCGGTGAAACTGAATTATCAAAACTGGCAAAGGGCTGAAAGAGGGGATCCACGGTCTCGCCTTTTATTCAATCTAGTGTTGTAAGTTGTAACTAGGATGCTCGGGAAAGATGCTGGTCAAAACTTAATTTAAGTTCTTTGCCCACATGATCTAGATAAACCTTTTGCTGATATTCTATGTTGAAAAGTAGGCTCCTTTCGAATCAATTACTTGAGATTCCCTCTTTATTATGATAAATTAAGAACAAAGAATATCCAATCTCTTAGTGATAAGATTCTGAAAAGAATGACAAGATGGAGAGGGAAGCTCTTCGCCTATGCTGGTAGAATTCTTTTGATTAAACCATGTCTAGCTAGTATATGTGTCTACTTACAACTTTCTTTAAATTCTCCAAATGGGGCCTAGATTTAATTAACACCTGGATGGCACATTGTCTTTAGATTAACTTTGAGGGAAATAGGAATATTTGCCTCACTAATTAGGGCATGGTGTGTATGAAAAAAAAAGACTTTGGTGGCGTTGACATACCAAATCTTAGAGAGGTTAATTTCCATCTCATGGGATCTTGGATCAAGAGATCCAGGATGATGGCAAGTTGTGAAAAAATCATCATTGACCACAAATATAGCACAAACCATCCAAATGTATTTGCCTGTGATTACCCTAACACCTCTAGTTTTTTGAAATGTGTGTGGAAGTTTCAAATTTGGTTTTAGATGGGTGGTTGGTAATGCTAAGAAGATTAAAATTTGGCAAGATACCTTGTTTGGCGACTCCCCATTTGCGATCATTTCTATGAAGACTGTACTCTTTGTAATGAATAAGGGATCACCATTGCATATGCGTGGGATGGTGAGCATCTAAATTCACCTTGAGGGGGAGTTTTAGTGATCGCTTGATGGGATAATGGTTTGATCTTTTGGAAATTTTCAAGATTAAAAGGTTTCTCTATGATGATGATTCTCTAGTTTGGTAATTAGAAACAAGGGGGTCTACTCTACTAGCTCCATTTACCATGCATGTTATTAACTTTAGGATGTTTCCCAGTTTTCGTACCTACGTTGTGGAAACTTAATGTGCCCCCCTAGAGTTCACGCTTTCCTTTGGTCACTCTCTTGTAACAAGATTATGGCCCAAGATAATCTTAGAAAAAGGAAAAATATGAAACCTGAAGATTGTATGTTAAGTTTTGAGAATAAATCCATGCAACACCTTTTTTTGGGTGTACAGTAGATAAAAACATCGGGACAATTGTTTTTTAAGTCTTTGCAAGGTAATGTTGGCACCTCTTATGAAGCTGTAGTACTGTAACCAGATTCTTTCCAACTCTCAAAATTCTGCTCTTAATTCCATTTGCGTTGCTGACATGTGGAACATCTGGAAATTCAGAAATGATATGGTATTTAATGGTGTTTCTCGGCTAAATCTCAAACAGGTGATGAGAAGGATTCTTTGTTGAGTGCGGAGCTGGAAAATAATCTTCAAGGTAAGGATCCATGAATGAGTTCTCTTGAACAAGTTTTAAGATATTTCCATGTATGCAATATAGCCCCTGCTCATGAGCAAAAAAATAGAACAATTAACACACATTTTTCATTTCACTTTAACTTGAGGGGTGTTGGGGGTGGGGGGGGGGGGGGGGGGACGCTTGCCCCCTCCCCCCATTGTAAGGATGTAAGAACCATTTAAAATAAATTTATCTAGGGTTGTGTTTGTATGTATGAATTGAGAGTCTAGATCCTTATATGAAATCCACAAAACAGAAACAACAGATATTGGTCTTCTGAATGCCAACTTTTTGGAAGTTGTAACACGTTGTAGGAGTAATGATGATCTTCTCACCACTCTCAGTAATGTATTTTGTTTCGGGACACAGTTCGTATGAAATGGCTCACTGATATTTATCTAGCAACTATGTTCTTTCTACGCGTTTGCTGACTTTGACTCTTGTACAGGTAAATGGGCGCGGAACAAGTATGTCAGTGCATCTCTTGTTGGTAAAACTCTTGCTATCCTTGGGTTTGGAAAGGTTGGCTCGGAGATCGCACACCATGCTAAAGGTCTTGGAATGCACGTGATTGTACAAGACCCATATGCTTCTGCTGATCGTGCTCGTGCAATTGGAGTTGAGCTGGTGAGCATGGAAGAGGCTATGCCAACTGCTGATTTTATCTCATTGCATATGCTCCATTTACCATGTTACTAACTTTATTTCATAATTACCCTGTGGAAACTTAATGTGCCCCCTAGAGTTCACGTTTTCCTTTGGTTACTCCCCCTTAACAAGATTACGACCCAAGATAATCTTAGGAAAAAGAAAAATATGAAACCTTATAAGGTTACTATTTAAACATCTCTCTCCTTAAAGTTAAAATATTTTTGAGCACAATAATGTTAAGCTTGAGTTTATACCCCTTTTCTTTTCTCCACAAATCAAATCCATTTGAAAATAATTGTTTTAAAACAGAAAATATAAAAAGACTAATGCATAAAAAATGTTTAGTAGGCCGGTGGAACCAATCTGGCCCAAGCCACCCCGACCCCGAGGCCCATTTTTCCCAAACAAGCACGCTCCAGCATAGCCTTCCTCCTACCTCCCGTCGCTGAACCTCCTGTATCGGGCAACTTCTGCACGGCACCATGGCCACGTCGTATTCGAGCTCAATCTAGCGGCTCCCGAGCGCATCCTCCTCCTACTTAACCAGCGGCCGCCCCAAGGAAACCCTAACCTTCCTCCACTTCTCCCTCCTCGCGCCGCTCACTCGCACACTCTCTGCTCTCTCTTTTCTCTCCACTACACTGAAGCAGACGCCGCCGGAACAAGGCTCCGCCTTCACGAACCTATGGCCGTCCCCGCGACCATCTGAGAAGTTTATAAGTACCTCCTCTACTCCATCTTCCTCCTCGCCATCAAGATCGAACCGGAGGAGCTCCAGGACGACCGCAATTTGCACTTCTTCAGTCAACCTCGAATTTCTCGCCTCCGTCGACGACCTCGAACACGATCGACTACATCTTCTCCCTGCGGTGAGGTTCCCTTCCGACCCCCCCACTGTTTCCAGCTCATTCGAGTGTCGTAGATCGTCTATCCTTCCTGGCTCTGCGCTGAACCTTCAAGTTTTGGCTAATTTTTTTTAAATAATACACTAAAATTAATTAATTCCATAAATATTACGCGTTTTAAATTTTTTTGCAAAAATACGAGGACGATGAGCAGGCTGTCGTCGTTGACGATGACGACTGGCCTGTTGTCCTGAGAGGCCATGCAACGTCGTCTTTGTGGAGGACGACGATCGCCTGTCGTCTTTGCCGACGACGACGTTGCCCTTCCACGGCAGGGCGCGGCAGCAGAAATTTTTGTGTTTCCCGGTCGTTCCCGCAATTTGTCTCCCGCCGTTCTTCTCCCGCTCTTTTTCTCCCGCCTATTTCCTCCCGCTCTTTTTCTCCCGCCCATTTCGTCCCGCCATTTTTCTCCCGCTCTTTTTCTCCCGCCCATTTCCTCTCGCCCTTTTTCTCCCGCGTGAGCTTATATATACCCCAGCAGACGTTGTGATGGAGGCGTGTGGTGTGTGGTGATTTTCTTAGTCGCATAGGAAGGATGTCTGGTAGTTCGAGTCCTAGTTTGGAACATAGGTCATGGTGTGTTCTGTATGAAGCCGTAAGATGGACTGATGGTAGTATTAGGGAGGGTAGGGCGAAGAGCTGTTATAGGGAGCTAGTTAGTGAGTGGGGAAACATTCGTGAGCTGAGAGAAACTATAGCCAAAAAATACAATATCCCGCATATGACCCCTGAAGAAATTTTAGATGAAATTGATGGGTGGCGGTGGAAGTGGCAGAGAGTGAATGAGCTAAAAGATATCGAGGCGGGTCTACGGGACATGCCTATGACACCTAAGTCAAAGATAATCCATTTTTCGCGGGAGGCCTATGCATTTCACGTGGAGGTAACTGAGTACAGAAGTTATATTATGTTAGAATATAGTGTTATTTGTCTGAAATTTTTTCCTCTGCTATTGTTCTTGTGCAGCGCTGGCCCGTAGACGCACAGTTTTTGAACAAAGAGATCCCTCATTTTGGTTGGATGGAAGCTCTTTTTGGCGCTTGTCCTGATGGGCGCCCACAGAATGCATTGTACGCTGATGACGTGAAGAAGGCTATATCAAAGGCCAAAGATGACAGTGATGATGATTTCATGCCTCCTAAAAGAGGCAAATGCAGACGTAAGTTTAAGAGTGTTGGCGCATCGAAGGCTGTCGCCGATGAAAATAGTGATGATGACTTCATGCCTCCATCACGAACACGTGGTAGAGGGAAGTGAAGTCATTGATTAGAATTAGTTATCGTTGAGTTCCATGTATTATTTACAAGTATCTTTAAGATCCGGTATGTAGAAGTACTGAAGTTGTAACGTAGAGTTGTAGTTGTATGTTAGATTAATTTATCGATGCAATGTGGAAGGATATGTCTCGTACATAGATAATAATATGTCTTCTACATAGATAATAATATGTCTCACATACAAATCGAAATACATAGATATCACTGGCCCCTGCGTGGCCGAGGATCACGAAGAGGGGGCTCGGTGGGCGTCGACCACCCATACCTATGTGGTGCCCTGTTTTGACGAGGCACTGTGAAGTCCATGTTATGCTGTGTATCCTGTGTGGGGTATGGTGGAGGAGTCTGCTGAATGTGACCCTGTGACGGCTGCGTTGGGTATCCTGCAGTGTCAAAAATGCTCATCCAGTGGGACATCTCCTGCAGTGTCCCCCCCTCTTGGTCACTCCCCACGCTGATCCAGATCCGGACGCCTGGTGTCCGGACGTACCCGCATGATGTCCATAGGATCCTACAGATGGAATCGTTAGTACGTAAGAAATACGCGGGCCCAATTGAAATTTGAAAACAATATATGTACCGTAATCATGGTGGGACATCTGAAAGAAATACGCGGGCTCATCCAGTGGGACATCTCCTGCAATGTCTGAAAGCCTCGATGCATACGGCAAATGAGAAAAACACTCGATGCAGCACCCTCACATTTGGGAACTCTGGCCTGAACAAATCTTGGATTTCTACATAGGTGCCTGGATTCCGGTACTGCAGAGTATGCAGCAGCCGTATAACAGAGTCATATGAGTCGAAATATGAACCAAATCTGTGCTCAAGCGCCATATGCTTAGCCCTCCAAGCCTTGCCATAAGATATTTCATAATTGAATCTGACAGCCACTTTTGTTTGGAGGGCACTAACTTCCATCGATGCGCATGACACTATCTCGGTGTATAGCGACCGAGCTATAAGCGTGGAAGAAAGATTACGATGCTCTTTAGGGATACTGTCAATTCGACATGTGTGAGGTACAAAGTCACTTATCCTCCAGCTATAACCATTCTTTGGGAGATGTCCATGCACCCTGCCGGGACAATTTATTTCAGCACATTCCATTGTCAAATATTTCTGACTGGACACCACAGTATTCATAACCCTCCAGGTGGACAATGCCCATTTGATGACTGCATCCCTCAAAGCTTGCTTGTCAGTATACATAGCACCCTTCGCAATGTTGTTCTCATGATATTCCCATGCTGAATCATGACCATCATCTACGGTCATGGTCGTAGAAAAGTCCCGATCCCATGCTGCAGGATTTGGTACCTCATCTATGTTCTCTTCTCCGTCTGACTCATCGGAATCATCGCCTTCAGTACTATAGCCATCTATATTTTCAGCTTCCATCTCGTTCTGCATGTGCCCGTTCATTTGCCCTTCTACCTCGTCGCCATCCACCTCCCCACTGTCATTTACCTCATTTTCTACTTCAACTTGACTGCTCTGGCCTGAGTCGTACCCACCTCCACCAAAATCAGACACATAATTTGACATAGACTCACTTCCCTGGCCAGGATCATATGCACCCTCACCTTCATGGGCAGAAAACTCGTCCTCAGGGACACTGACCTCGTTGATGGCGGGAAGGACTAGGGCACAAGGAGAACAATTCCTTTTTGCGCAACCTTTTAACCATCCCGCCCATTTAGAATCAGACTCCAGTGGTTTCAAAACGAAGTAAATATTTGTCCTTGAATTGCTCCACAAAGCATGAACACTGACGGTCTGTGTCTGACTATCAAGCCCTAAACTTTCCGTCACCCAATTTTTTACCTCACTTATAGACCATGTTTGAGGAGCTGGGAGGTCAACATCTATATAAGCAAACTCACTCAGATCAGCTCCCGTTTCACAAATTTGGACTCTACCAGCACCATAGAAAAACCTGATCTTCACTAAATCCGACATCTCCGCTGACATAAATAAATATTTACCATCGTTAATATACCTACAAATATTTACTACAAATATAGCTACAATATTTACTACCGTCACAAACTATTTCTTAACAACGCATGTTCATACATATAACAAATATAGCACTACAAAATTACTACCGTCACAAATATAGCATATGACCGTCGAATCATACCCTTGAAGCGTGAGAGGCAACGCCGTCCGGCAGTCTCGAATCAACGGCGCACCAACACGAGCAGAACCATCAGAATGCAGGCCTCCAGCACCACCACCACCACCACCACCATGCAGCCCTCCACGACCACCATCACCCCCACCCGCCAACCATCACCACAACCTCCACGAGCTATCCCATCAACAGATCGGAGTTCCCCTAGCTTCTCTTAACCTTCTAGCACCGATTTATGGTGGCAAATCTGAAGATTATTGGTATAAAATGGAGATTTAATTCGGTTTGTGTGGGAGGCAGTGAGAGGAAACGAAGAACAAAGAACACACGCGAGTGAGGAAGAAGAAAGAAGTGAAGAGAGAGGAAATCGCGCGGCCGGGCTGTCGTCGTCTGCATGCATGCGGCCACCTCTCGTCATTGCCGTGGACGACGGGGCCCACCATTGTCGTCATCGGCGTGGACGACAGGCCAGCGAAGACGACAAGCCAGCGAGGCGACTGCGATGACGTGGCTCAGCCAGTAAGCGTTCGACGCGTGGACCTGTGGGCCCTCTCGTCATTGCCAACGACGACAGGTCGACGTCGTCATTGACGAAGACGACGGGATCCTATTTTTGGAAATTTTTTGAAACGCGTGTTATTCCTATAATTAAATAATTTTAGTGTATTATTTTAAAAAAATTAGCCAAGTTTTGGTAGCTATCTTGTCTGCGCTCGTCTTTAGCACCGCACAGCACATCCACGGCACAGGCGCGACTCGCACACACTGTCCCGCTGGTGGACGCTCTGTTCCTCCCAGCGAGCTCCCGTGACCGGCCATATCATTGGCAATTCAAATTAAATTTTGAGAAATTAAATATAAATTTTGTGATCTTTTCAAATCTGCCACTTGCCCGCCTGTTATGCTAGTCCACGATCCGATCCGGTTCTGCACCTCTGCTCGTGTCCACCGCGTCCGAGCACGAGCAGAAGGTTGTACATACACATATACTGCTGTTTTGTTGATGCCTTCAAATCTCTGAATCTCTGAACGTACTGCTATGTTCGGCCACGACAACTTTAAGGTTACAAGTGAATGTTCAAAAAAAAAAAGGTTACAAGTGCAGACCTTGATTTTATTTTGCATTTTGCTTTGCGGATGAACCTAATTTAATGGCTAAATTAATCAATTCGATCTCGGCAATGTAACCACTAAAAACAACATGTGGGTTATTTTATGCCTGTGAATGCGATGAGCAACGGTTAGTCTATTCTCTGAATTCTTCACAAGCACTGCGCGACATCGACAGTAAACTCTCGAGCTTGCACATGATCCGCTCCGAATTGTTTCCCTGTCTTTGGTGTAACTAATCACTAAGAAATTGGGAATCTGGTTTCTAAAAGAATTTGGTACGCCATTCTCTAACCGGAAATCATTCTTTCGGAAAGATGCACAAACCATACGGCGGCATACGCTCAAGGAGCTATAAGTGATCTGTCCTTTCTTCCATTGTCTCGTGGAAACCCATATGTCTGAACCTAGTAGCTTGTTAGATAAGGTAGTATCGATCTTAGCTGGTTTTCTCGTGAGAAAAAGTTTCCAGGGCTAGTTTGTGTTTCTAAAACGTCCAGAAATTACAGTTTAGTCGCTGGTTTTATAATATGAATAACTTGGCCAATTTGAATCGATCCTGGACAAATAAGATGATTTCTGTCCAAAAGTAAGACCTATTCAAACATTCAACCTGGTTCCTTTTTGAACAACTTAAAGTTTTTCTAAATAATAAATGCTTTCGGAAACAATTAAAACTTACTAAAACCATAACTTTTGATCTATAATTCCAAGTGATGCATATAATATAACAAAATGATCCTAAAAATGGCACTCCCTCCGGTCCAAATTTGTGTCGCCAGTGCATACAAGTTTTGTTCTACGCTAGTACTTTTTGTACGACAGTTTTTGTGGACCGGAGGGAGTACCTTTCTGTTTTCATCAGTTGCATGCATACATAAATAACTTATCCTGTTTAGATAAAATATATTAAAACCCTCTTATGCATATGAGGTATAATCCAAATGGATTATATTAAAATGCCTCCCATGAAACTAGGCATTTCCCTCGGTTGACATCTCATCCATTATTCCATAAAAATGCCTCCTCAATTTTTCAATAGCTTCGAGCTGCCTTTATTCCGTTCGATATGGGCCATGAAACAAATTTAGAATCACCGAGAGAACTGAGTCTATTGCTGTATTAGAATGCCATTTGTACAGGTAAGGATGTATTGATGGATTTGGTTATCTTATTATATCCACCTTGGCCAAATGACCTCGAGTCGAGCATATTACTTGCAGTCTAGTGGAACCACATCATCAATCAAACTTGTTTCCCTGCAGGTTTGGGGGCCATATGAATATGAAGTTAGCAACTATTTTATTCTTTGTGCTTCTTGGATCCCACACGTTCTCTGTACATTGTAAGTATACCTACGTTTCCATCTTGTAGACACATTTATCTTGATTGTTTTCTAATACTCCATTTGTATCTGTTTTGTTACTAATTGAGAGATCAGGTGGTCGCCAGGTAGAAGAGAGCAAAGGTACCGACGAGTACACCGGCCCTAAGTTCATACTGTGCTTGAAGGATAGCTGTGATGGCCACACCTGTTGGTGTTGTGCAACAATGTGGCCTGGTAGACACTGCTGGGAGAATAAAGATGATTGCCGGAGTGTATGTCCGCATAAGTAATCGTCACCACTACCAATGGCGTCTAAGAAGATCATGTTGTACTAGTTCCGGAACCGCCGTTTAGAGGCAAGATGATTGTAATAAGTGAAAAAATCGCATGAGGCTTTCAACATGTGAGAATAAAGAAATCATGTATGCTGGATCATATATGTTTGGCATATCAATCAATTGTCTATCCTTTGTAATAATTAGTCTATTGTTTTGAGTTCTTTAGATACCTTAGCGCTATAATACCTCTGCGGGTCAATTGGACTTTTCGCCTAGCTGACCAAGTTCCTAAACGCTTGTCAGTTGTCACTGAAGATCGAATGCCGACGTCGAGCGGTTTCTGTTCTCCGCCGGCAGACTGCCCCGCTTTTTAGCCGCCTTTGCGCTTGCAACTCATGTACCGAGAGGCGACCCAATTTATAGCTCAAGCCACGTCTAACACAAAACTACACGACGATTCACTCAAAAGAAGAGACAGAACAATACGGGCACAAAGTTCAGTACGGAGATTGAAATTTCCAAATCGTGTCAAACTTAGAACTCAAAATCAAACATCATGTATCATTGAGCATGTTATTATTCCTTGTGGATATCTTCCTGTAGTAAGTAGTACTACAACTGTTCGAAGCAGACTACCTCAATTAGATTCATCACACAGGAAGAAACTGTGGAGAACACACTGATGGATCAATGGCAGATAAAATAGTTACTTCTTCAGTTTGCTTTCCTGCAGTTCACCCTGACCTGCCCGTTGTTTTCGGTGACGACGCCGATGCCGCTGAAGAAGCCGGCGCTCATGCCGATGGCGAGTGGATCATCGCGATGCTGTTTCCCTTGAAACACACAGTTCAACAGCAACTCGAACTACTACTCAATACTTGCACCATGAAACAGAGCAACCAAACTCTGACGCAGACATCTCGGCCGCGCTTGCCCTTGCAACTCACGTCCCGACAGGCTTTGCGTACTGGGCCTCAGTTCAGTTCCACAACTAGCCGCGCGGCCCCATTTAATAGCTAAAGCCATGTCTAACACACAAGTTAACTACGAGAAGATTCAGTAGAAAGAAGACAACGCAGTAGTACCTCGGAAAATGCCCACCTTACAGATGAATCCCGAACAGATGACGTTGCGCAAGTTTCCGATGCCCACCTTATAGCCCCCTATTCCGAGGAGGAGATAAAGAAGACGGTTTTCTAAATGGAACACAACAAAGCACCGGATCCGGATGGTTTTCCTGCTGAGTTTTATCAAACTTTTTGTGACATAATCAATTCGGATCTGCTCGGATATTTCATGCGTTACATGCTGGACTATTTCGCATAAACTTCGGTGAGATAATTTTGTTGCCAAAGGTTAATAAAGCAGAAATGATTCAACAATATAGACCTATCTGTCTTCTAAACGTTAGATTCAAAAATTTCACTAAAACCGCTACTATTGGGCTAAATTCGGTGGCTGATCATGTTGTGAAACCGACTCAGACGACTTTTATGCAAGATCGCAATATCCTTGATGGGTAGTAATCTTGCATGAAACTGTTCATGAGTTGCATAGGAAGAAGCTAAATGGAATCAACCTAAAGATTGACTTCGAAAAAGTCTATGATAAAGTCAAGTGGTCATTCCTACAACAAACAGTTTTTCAGATGAGTGGCGTGTCATGATTCATAATTTCGTTTTCGGAGGAAGTGTCGACATCAAAGTTAATGATGACGTTATCACCTATATTATTTAATATAGTTTCTGATATGCTAGCTATAGTCATTGAACACGCAAAAGTGGATGGACAAATTGAAGGAGTGGTTTCGCATCTAGTGGATGGTGGTTTATCCATTCTTCAATACGCTGATGACACGATTCTTTTTATGGAACATGATATGAAAAAAATAAAAAACCTGAAATTAATATTATCAGCGTTTAAGCAACTTTTTGGTCTAAAAATTAATTTTCATAAAAGTAAATTGTTTTGTTTTGGCGACGCTCAGGATGAGACTACCCCGTACACTGAGTTATTTGGCTGTAGGATAGGCCAATTTCCGACAAGCTATCTAGACATCCCGATTCACTTCAGGAGGCTTACGATTGCTCAATGGAAACATGTTGAGGAACGACTACAAAAAAAAGGTTGAGTAGCTGGAAAGGAAAACTATTATCCCTAGGTGGTAGATTGGTGCTCATAAATTCAGTACTAACAAACATGGTACTGTATATGATATCATTCTTCCAAATATCAAAAGGAGTCTTGCATTGATTGGATTACTTTCGATCTAGATTTTTTTGCCAAGGGGATCATGAAAAAAAGAAATACCGGCTAGCCAAATGGGATGTAGTGTGCCGACCTAAGGATCACAGTGGCCTTGGGAATCATGACCTTGAGGTCAAGAATAGAGCCCTGCTTGGTAAATGGCTGTTTAAACTTCTAACCGAGGACGGGGTATGACAAACTCTTCTTAGGAGGAAATATATCGGCTCAAGTGCGGTATCAAAGGTTGTTTGGAAACTCGGCGATTCACACTTTTGGGCCAGCCAAATGGCGACGAAGAAATTCTTCTTCCCCTATGGTACGTTTTCCATTAAAGATGGTTCGGAGATAAAGTTTTGGGAGGATAAGTGGCTTGGAACTACTCACTCCGAGAACAATATCCGGCTTTATACAATATAGTCCTTGGATATCACAAAAGCGATACTCTCGCTCAAGTGATGGAGGAAAATCCTCCCAATGTGACGTTTAGAAGAGACCTCATTGGACCCAGACTGGCCGCTTGGCATGAGTTGCTACAGCGCCTAGCTAGTGTCAATTTGACATAGGGGCCCGATGAGTTTCGATGGAACTTAAAAAGCAATGGTAAATTCTCTGTGGACTCCATATATACAGCCTTAATCCAACCAGATGTGCCGATAGATAATAATAAGAAAATCTGGAAGATGAAGATTTCACTAAAAAACAAAGTTTTTGCTTGGTATCTTCGTCGAGGAATTATTCCTACTAAAGAAAATCTTGCAAAACGCAATTGGCATGAAAGTAAAAAATGTTTTTTCTGTCACAAAGACGAGACTATCAAGCACTTATTCTTCGAGTGTCAATTTGCGAATTCTATATGGTCAATCATCCAAATAGGTTCTACTATATACCCACCCATAAGTATTGCCAATATTTTTGGCAGTTGGCTAAATGTGGTGGATAATAGGTTTAAACAACTTATTAGGGTGGCAGCGCGGTCGCTTTGGCTATGTAGAAATGACAAGGTTTTTAATGATAAAAATTGTTCTCTTATGCAGGTTATCTACAGGAGTGCAGCTACGCTCCGTTCGTGATCTCTGTTGCAACGTGTGGGGGCATCGAGACCTGTTTATGGAGGTATGTAGAAGACTGGAGGATACATCGAGAGACTTTTTAACCCAACATGGATGACAACATAATTTGCGTCTTGGCCCTCCACCTGCATAGGCGTTATTACAATTTCTCATAATGATATGTAATTCGCCTTTTAAGTTTTTAGAACATTCGAACTTGTTACGGCTGTACATCTTGATTATGCAGAAGCTGGGTGTAATACTTAAACCTTGTTAAGTAATAAAAGCTCCCTTTATCTAAAAAGTACCTCGGAAAAATTCAGTACGCAAATTTAAATTTCAAAATCTTGTCAAACATATATAGTAGTACAAAAATCAAACCGCATGCATCATTCATTCAAGCAGGTTCATCTCGATCTTATTATTCCTTGCAGATACTTTTCTGCAATGCAGTACTAGAACCGTTCGAAGCAGACTACACATCAGTCATGACACAGGAAGAAACTCTGGAGAACACGCACAGCAAGTCAGCAACACACTGATAGATCAATGACAGATACTAGTACTTCAGTTTGCCTTCCTGCAGTTCACCCTGACCTGCCCGTTGTTTCCGGTGACGACGCCGATCCCGCCCATCTTCACCATGGCGTCGCGGAAGTCGTCGAAGAAGCCGGTGCTCATGCCGGAGGCGTACGCGGTGGTCTGCGCGTCTGCGGATCCACCATAAAATAGCTGCTGGTCGGAGTGCAGCAAGCCCTTGTTCCAGAGCAGGTTCTTGTAGTAGAAGTTGTCGAAGACGTAGGACGTGGAGGGGTCCATGTAGAAAAAATTAGGGTTTGGAGAAATTTCGGCCTACCCTCTATTCCTCTGCCTTATCGGTGGTGCCGCTCACAATGCATATTGAGGCTAGAGGGTGGGACCTTTATATTGACTCCAAATTCCAGATAAACCAATCTGTTTCCAGATAGGACTCGTGACATGTTAGAACGACCACCATACCTAACAGCCAATTACCGAGTCTATTATTGTTAAACAATTAGGTCCCAGCACGCATGTGTGAGTCATGCGCCGAGTTTGAATACACAATCAAAACTCGCAGGCTTTAACAATCCATAGAGCCAATCCTACGGACAACCTGGCATTCCACTCTATACTGTTCCCGGGTATAATTCCAACATATTAATATACACTGTATTCCAGTATAGATGTACCGGCTTCCTTAAGTATATTTCTTTAAGTACATGTGCATCAATAATTCCCTGTTATTTCCGTGACACTTCCACATTGAAGTTTAATTCCGGAAAATGTAGTAGATATATAAAATGTTGCAAGACACAATTTCCTACATCTCCCACTTGACTAAAAACATTTTATTTCAGCTAAGTGAATTCCCATGCAATTAACATGGTGAGTGGTTAATTCCTTTCTTCAATGCGCTCACGTTATATATACACTTTGTGACCTTTAGAGTCAAATTATCACAAAGCAACAGGTTATGATGCACCCTTTCCATGACCTTAAGTTCATGAAGAAATTTCCTTAGCCATAGACCTTCCTTCAATGCTTGACAAGCATCAAAGTATTCATATTTCATAAAACAAAGAGTATCCAATTCAAGTTTCCTTTGTACAACATAAAACCTACAAACGTAAATATTAACACATAACATAAAAATAGATTACCTTTCACCGAGATCATGTTTCCAAAAATAATGTCAATATATCCACGCGGTTGAAGGTTAAGAGCATCAAATAATGAATAATCCATGTTCCCTTGCGCCAAGAAGTTATTTATTGTGATTCCAATAATCTTTATAAAATCCATATTCCGTTTGCTAAAACTCCAGCAAATCATTTTCCGTACTAATCAAAATAGCAACAATTAGATTGGCATGGCTAAGTTCGGGTCGCACGAATAATGTCCCACAATAATTGTGGTATGACAATTATTCTTCTTTTTTCCTCGCGAGTTCAAATATAATTCCTCGTAGAGTATTATTCCCTTAATCGAAAGTACATGACAGGTTTGCACTTTTCCATAGAAAAATATATCAAAATATTATCTATGTAATTCCACTCCCAAAATGCAGGAAGCTTTAGACATACCTTTCATATGAAAGTTAAAACTGAACCAATCTTTCACTTCCATCAATGTGATATTTTAAAAACAGTAAGAACATAGTTAGCACATATAATGATAACACAAAACAATTAACACTAACCTATGTATACGATTGTCTTCCACCATAAATAAAACCATTATCTTCCATCATAAATGAAACCATATATATGACCTGATATTCCATTGATGTGAAGCTTGTTGCAATAACATGAATTGTGTTCAGTTAGCAAATCTTGTCATTATTCCCACCTCCTCTAAATTCCAGAGTTTCCACAAAGTATAAACATTTCCTTTGTGTAAAGAATTAAACAACAAGCTTAGCATTATAATTCCGCTAAGCAAGTTGCATTTAAACTTTCTCCTAAATAAATCCAATAGCAACCTATAGGCATGCGGTTATTTGGTATAGCAAGTTCCCAAACTTTAATTCCTCCTCACTGAGTTTATTGCTTCCCGCAATGCTTCCATCCATAGTTAACATTAGCAACATGTTTTAATATTTTTGTTCCCTCTAAAAATATAGAGTGACTTTCCTCAAATAACACACAATAGTAGCCAAAATATGATGGTCCAATTTAATTCCTCCCACTATTCCTAAGCATGTTAGTCTTGGGAGTTAACTTGTGTTTTACTTTGAGTTAAACACATATATTTCAGTGTGACTATTAATAAACACACCCTTCATGAGAAAATATCATATTCCTACTTTCCACCAATTTTCCTTTTTCCAGATCAAAAACGAAATACCATTTGATCCACTAGAATATAAACATTAAAAATAAAATCTTGGTGTGCTATGTAGTAAACAATTATTCCAATTCCATACTACCAAAATATAAATAGAATACTTCCTTCCAGTTCACAAAATATTAAACAGTGACTGTGATAAATAATAACTTACTCAACAAATAGTAGTATGTAATGCTTTCATAATCCAGTGAATAACCAAGAGTTGTATTCCTCCATTCAACCATGGAGTATATGACAGCGGTGAATAATTCCATGCTCATCAAATTAGTTTCAATTAATATTCCTGAAGTGTACTTCCCCAACCAATCAATTTTCAAACCTTTAAATCCTTTGAAGAACTAATTTTCCACTTCAGTACGAGATATTAATACAATAAAAACCTTTCGACTTGTATTGTAAAAAGATATAAATAACTATATCAAGTGCAATCGTGAAATAGAATAAATATATTTAATCACCTCAAGTAGGAGTGTCCAAAAAATACCGTAAATATATGTCAATGAAGTATCATAATCCTCCCACTAAAGCATAGAATTCCAGAATCAATAATCCACTAATTTTGTTCCTTGATATGTGACCAAGTTATAATTGAGATAAAATAATTGAACCTCTAATGGGAGTGTAAAACCAAATGTCACATTGAAGAGAAATCCATAACTGATAGTCCTCTCACTTAAAGTTTATAATTCCAAAATTAACAAGCGTAATTCTGTTTATTAAGACCAAGTCGTAAATTCCATCCACATATTAAATAAATTCCGAGCATGTGTTCCTATTACAAGTGTTCCTCCATATGGAGTTATCTTCACAAAATAAAATAAAAACAATTGTGCACCAAATTCCATTGGATTGTCAAGATAAATGAGACCATTGTGTTAGATTCCATAATGCACTAATTTCCAATTGAGCAATATTTCCACTCTTTCTTTTCCAAATAGTATATCACAACCAACAAATTCCGATAGCGATGTATAAATTAAATTCCTTCTCATCATTGGTGAATATAGAAACAATAATAATTTTCCTCCATAAAAGGAGTATGAAAACATAATTTCCAATTCCAAAGTTACACATATATATTTTTCCATTGAAATTGTTCACATGCCAATAAATTTGCTATTGTGTTCCATCAAATTATGATGTAGAGATAACATCCATAATCCAACTATATGGAAAAGTAGTGACAAATAAATATTTAGTACAAACAATAAAATTGGACATACCTTAACTGAAGATTAAATTTTCCGCCCGTGGAGCATTTTTCATCTTCCTCCAAAAATAAGTGATGTCAATATTACACGATTCCGATTTCCACTATATATATTCCGGTGGCAAGGTCAAACCGTAGCAATTAAAATTCAGCCGGCCAAGATAATCATTCAATTTCCTCGGAGTATGTTCCAGTTTCCTCCGGAACCATATAATGCCCAATAAAAGATAAGCCAATTAAAAAGTACATATACATATCCTTTTCCAGATTACGCATAATATTCCACGTAATATGTGCACTCTCATATTCAAGAGCTAAAGAAACAAATATTAATAAAACTATGTGAACTAGTGTATTTCCTTAGTCCAAATTCCATGGTTTTCTTCCGGTTTAGACATATCAGTGACATAATCAACGAAATATTCCTATCTAAACCATGTAACTAGAACCACGTTCAGAGTAAACAATGTTTCATGACATGGAGAGAAAAGTGTTACCGATCTGTAGAATAGCCAGGAGTTTAGTCTGCAGCCTTCACGTACAAAGTAAACAATTCGTCCACGTACAAAGTAAACAATTCGTCAATGTCTCCGGAGAACTTGTACGATCTGATTTGATCTCAGTTGACGCAGAAAGAAATAGCAGCGAAGATTCCGTCGCCCAATGCGCCTAATTATTTTCTTCAGACGTTTCCGTTGCACATCCATATTTTCCGAGTTGAGTAGTTGACGAGGAGAAAACCAGTAGGAGAAACAATAATCCAGGTTCAGACTTCAAATATGCAAATAAACCTTGTTTTCCGAGATTTCCGTGATTGTTGAAAGGACCAAAACAAATGGCAGTAGCCTTCCCTGTAACTGTGTACAGGTCCGACGGTGATACTACGAGTCTGATTCGCTAGTTTCCTCGATGGCCATGCAAGAGAAAAATAGCAACCACGAGTTACTTGAAACTTCATCTTCTAGCACGCGATAATTGTGACATCAAGATTGAAACGGACTGCTGCTTGATTAATCTCCTTCCCGAATTAATTCCTTGCACTTTTTGACGTCAATATATCAAAGGCAAGTGTTCCTTGATCGGAGCCGCAGCCCGCAGTACTAGTTTTTTTTTAGAATTCTGGCAACCGATCTGAATTCCGTCGGCTTGCTCGATTGCAGCTAGACGCGTGGAGAAGCGGCCAGAGCGATCTGCTTGATCAACAGACGGGACGAAAAGCAGACATCGATTAAGAAAAGTGGCGTTTCCCTTCCTCGATCGCCGCGACCAGCAGCACGAATCCTTCTCACCTTCCTCGATCCACACGAACAGAAGTCTATTCCTTGCGGACGAGTTATCCGGCGATTGATTGCCGACAGCGTGCGGCGGGCTGACGAGTTCTTGTGGAGGCGATCTTCACGGCAGAGTTCGGACCGAGGTTCGATCCGCGCGGCGACCTTGCAGCGGGCTTCCGGCGACCGCGCGACCACGGCTCTGATACCAATGTAGAAAAAATTAGGGTTTGGAGCAATTTCAGCCTACCTCTATTTCTCTGCCTTATCAGTGGTGCTGCTCACAATGCATATTGAGACTAGAGGGTGGGATCTTTATATTGACTCCAAATTTCAGATAAACCAATCTGTTTTTAGATAGGACTCGTGACATGTTAGAACGACCACCATACCTAACAGCCAATTACCGAGTCTATTACTGTTAAACAATTAGGTCCCATCACACATGTGTGAGTCATGCGCCGAGTTTGAATACACAATCAAAGCTCGCAGGATTTAACAATCCATAGAGACAATCCTACGGACAACCTGACATTCCACTCTATACTGTTCCCGAGTATAATTCCAGCGTATTAATATACACTGTATTCCAGTATAGATGTACCGGTTTCTTTAAGTATATTTCCTTAAGTACATGTGCATCAATAATTACCTGTTATTTCCGTGACACTTCCACGTTGAAGTTTAATTCCAGAAAATGTAGTAGATATATAAAATGTTGCAAGACACAATTTCCTACAGTCCAGCGGGGAGGTGGTGTCGTCGCCGTTGCCGACAGTTGATGGGCATTTCGCCTTGAGCGATGTGGCGAGCGTGGAGTCGAGGGTGGCGTTCTCGTTGTAGAGGCGGCCGCGGAAGTTGACGCACTGGGCCTGCCCGATGGTGTGCGCGCTGGAGAGCGCCACCCTGTCCTTCGCGGTGAGGTTCTTGTCGGAGAAGGCCTTGATCAGGACGCCAAGGTCGGAGGTCGGCGCCGGGAGCTCGCTGTTCGCGGCGTCCTGGCTCGACGTCGAGCCGTCCCTCCGGCCGAGCTCCACGTCCCACGTGGGCCCGCCTAGCTGCAGTTGATCACAAGTACGTTTAGTTCAGAACATGATTAAGCAAATAGCTTGGAGTTACGAACTTTTGATCTGTTGCTTGTGTATATGGCGCTTACCGCGACGACGGAGTCTCGGGCGGCGACGGCGAGGATGTCAGCGCAGGACACGACCTTGGCGCAGGAGTCTTCGAGCTGGGACTTGATGTCGTCCACCACCTCGAAGCCGCGAAGGGAGTTCTTGTTGGGCACGACGTTCTTATTTCCTGGCTTCGCCCTTGCCTCCAAGTCAAGCTAAATGATGATAGCTTGGGGAGATTAAGTTAAATCAGCACGAAAGCATCTAGACTAAGTGATTCTGTACCAAACTGATTTGATGATGAAGTTCCAACCTGTAGCCAAGCCGCCTACTTTTACTTCGCCTTGAGTTTTTTCTCCTCTTCTCTCTTGCCTGCAACAAGTAGAACAGGGTTGGGAGGAAGTTGGGGGAAGACGTCGGCAGAGGAAGGAGAAGCCGCCTGTTCCGCCTCCCAGGAAGGAAACCGGAATTTCCCTCGCTTTCAAGCGGAGGACTTTTGGTCTCTGCTTCAGGTGCTTGGAGCTGGATCATTTCGTCCCCGCTTGCCAAGGCCCTGTTTGGTGCCTGGGCTGCCGCCGCTCCGGCCATCGCGAGCGGGACTGCACGACACGTTGTTCTGCTGGTAAAGACCCTCACCTCTGCCCCAGCTCGCCTGCAGCAGCAGCTCCTGGTCATTCGAAGGACATGACCACTTGCCGTGAGCCTCGCCCTTGCAGTCAGTCGCCTTCAATTCCTCTGTCTCTGCCTCATCGCTCGTGGGCTTCAGTGGGTTCCAAGCCTGATGCGCCCATGCCCCAGGCTGGAGGAGTCTCGGCAGGGGGTCACTGTTGTTGATCCCGGCCTGCCTGCCGATTTTTTGGGGTTGTTGCAGCCTTTCGTTGCAGCTCAGGCGGAGGCGTTGAGCACCGAGTTGCAGGCGATGTTTGCTGCTCGACTAGAGGAGGTCTTCCAGCCCCTTCGTGACTTGGTTTCCGTGGTCCAGGCTGGACTGATCAGGTTTCAAGCCTGGTGGAGCTAATGGAGACCACCGGTGGGAGATTTGATCTTGCCAACTCCTCAGAGCCGGGCAAACATGATGAAGTTGTGCCTCCTGCCATGTCTGATGGTAAGGATACGAGTGTGGCCAGTTGCTCGTCTGAGTTGTTGGAGGTGGTGGCGCAGGCTCCGGCTCTAGAGGTGGTCTTACCTGAGCTGGTGTTCCAAGATGTGGAGGAGCAAGCTACGGACCTGAATTTGTTTGAGGCTGATGTGCTCGCTAGCACTATGGAGTCCAACAAGTGCAGTGGTGGCAATGGATTGCCGCTTGGCCCGTCTTCGTCCACCTTGTTGGATGAGTACATGGACAGCTTCAATAGCACTGCGCCGCTTTCCTTGCTAGATGCACCAATTCTTGTGCATTTAGAAGGGGATTTCACTTGTGCCTCAACGCGTAGTGGTCGTTTGGAGAAGAAGAACAAGAATTGCAACATATCGACTGTCAAATTGGCTGAATATCGGTTGGCCGAGGCTTTCGAGGAGTTGCCAAAGGACTCGACATCAAAGAAAGGCACCGACGAGGAGAAGCAAGAAAAAAGGAAGTACTTTATGAGTTTGTCCAAGAAGCCTATCACGCCAATGGCGAGCCAGGCAATTGGTGCGATGATAGAGGTTAGTGGTTGATGGCTTCTTCCATGTGTGGCTAGGCGTGAGTACTCGACTTGTTGTGAGAGTGCTCTTGTTGTGGCCGACTCTGTCTCAGCTGGGTATGAGGTGTTCCCGATGGTCCTTGGACTAGGGACCCTTGTATCTGGCTCGGATGATGTGCCCTGATTGCCGCTAGATGTGTGTGGTTTTCACTGGTTTTCATTAATAAACCATGTTGTTGTATGGTTTTTGTATCCGGTTCCCCTATTAACTGGACCAATTCTACGAGGTGGCCTTGAAGTACCTTCATAATTACCTGAATCTAATGATCTTTTCATTTTTCCCATAATACCGCTCCATGACCTAGGATCGATCAACGTTGAGAGGAAAAGCAAACAGACTATTAGGGCGACTAGAATTACACGACAGCACAAGACGGAAAGGATTTGCCCATGTACTTGAAACTGAATCCATGTCTTCCTGGATTGATTGCCGCTGCCGGCCGCCAACGTCCGCCCGTTTAGGCGATGAGGGAGTTGCGATGATTTAGAGCCGGTAGTTAGAAGTTGCGGCGGTGGAGAAGCGACGAATGCATAACGTGCGGCTGGCTACTGAAGTGAATACGCACGTATAGCACAATGCACAATCGAGAACACACTCTAGATTCGTGTAGCCAAGTAGAGACCAGCACAAGTAGAATACATGGGTTCCAACCGCTTTGTGTGGTGTCTCCTCCTCGCCGGGCTTCTCCTGGTGGCCGGGATGGGAGCGAAAGTTGAGGCCGGACGGATCTTGCGCAAGGTTTCAGTTTCACCAGCGTTTTGCCGATTTGCTTGTGCCGGGGCGCCTGGTGGCTACTCAAGTTACGAGCAATTCAAGAGTTGCGTCGACGACTGCTTGGCGTGGCATGATGACGATGCACTAGTGCTGTAGACCAAGGTTTTGGTTCCTGATTTTTTTTTCCCGAGGGGGCTCGAGATACCGCGGTAACCGAGAAATCCTGGATGGTTACCGGACAAATTTAAAAACCAAATTTTGAATTCAAATATTCTTTGGAACGTGTTTTTAATGTTTAAACTAGAGTTTACACAGCAATTAGTGTAGCGTAGCGGTATGCCACGATTACCTTTGCGTACGACCAACCTCGGTCGCAGGTTTGAACATTGGAATATTCTATTTTTAGTCTTTTTACATATTACTAGCAAATATGTCCGTGCGTTGCAACGGAAGAGAAAACACCGTGCAGATATATCTTATTCCCCGAGCGGTACCACCGTGACGGACACACATACCAAGAGAGCGAGCCTGCGTGTTAACGAACCAGACGTGGCCCTTGTTGCGCTTCTGCTTGCGCAACAGCGGATCCGACGGTCCGCCGAGTGGTCGTCGAACACAGTGTGCTTCCTGGTTGCGTCGAGGATCTCGATTGATACACTGATTGCAGCAGTTTGCGAGTAGTGGTCGTCTAACAACCATCGACGAAGACGACAACGAAGTTCGCCGAGTATTTGTTGAGGCCGATGGGGTACGCTAAAGGCGGTAGCCTTAGAAGTCGAGGTGGAGGGAGTTAGTCGATGACCATGAAGAGCCGCGCGCGGCACCTTGGCGGCGGCGCTGATCAAGAGTTCGAGGCTGGCGTACAGGTTAGAGTAGTTGCAACCTCCACCGCCGGTCGGTACGTGCTCGAGATCAATCGGGATTACTTTGTAGTTCGTCCGAGTGTTGACAAAAATCACAAGCAGAGCAACTCAATTAGCAGAAAGCAGCACGTCGCATATTTTATACTACCACCATAGAATGAACACCTCTAGATAATTCCATACCAGCTTCACGCACACCAAAACCAACGAGCAAAACAAAGAAAACAGAAGACCTACACAAGATGAAAAACTCATAAAAACCTCCCGGCAACAACACCGGCTCTGTCAATATTTTCTGCTCACGTGAACACCCCGAGTGGCTATGCAGGTTACACAGCTAACAACGGGTTCTGCCCAAATCCCCCTTTACTTTCGCGCTTCACCAAAGATCTGCCTCGGCCGATCTTCCATGGCCGCCGGCGCGTGGCCACGCTATGGCGGCAGTCAAGCGGCCAACACCCTAGATCAGCGGCGATGCAGTATGGCACTGAGCTCCACGTGGCGGCGGTGTCAGCCCGGCGATCAAATCCGCATGTGATGGTAGTCAGACACTTTGCTTCGTGTGCGCGGGAATCCGGCGTCCAGCTTCGCGTTGTAGGCCGGAGGCAGTCCGGCGACCAAATCGTTGTGTGCGGCCAATGACGACCTCCAGGTTCTGCTCTATAACCAACAACGGATTCCCCTCCCAAGGACACAGACGCCGGGTCCCGGGCTTCCCCCAACCTGGCCATCTAATCTCCAATCGTCGGAGGCCGGTCTTGGTGATCTCCGGGCCTTGCTGTTGCCGCCGTATAGCATAAGGAGTTCGAGTCGCATTGGACCAAGGAAACAGAAACAATCATGACTTGTGATCCTGCACCCGACGTAGGAAACGAACCCAGCGACCGCGACGCAGGAAACAATGGCATTGAACCGTTATTTTGACTTATATATGTGGCACATGTGAGTAATTATCTACAACTTCAGGGACAAATCTAATGACTTACCAAACTAAACGGCGTAAGCCTTATTGGTTTTATTATTAGGTATATAGATAGAGATTTAATCAGTACAGAGAAAAATAATAAATTTAAAAATTAACACGGGACAGCATACTCGAACCCTGGACCAGCTGGAGCAAGCAAAGCGTCGCAACCACTGCGCTATGTCTTCGAGCTTGAAAATTCCGGGAGTATAAAATATATTTAGCTAACATTTGGTGTTCAAATTCAAAAAATTTAAAACATCTCGATCTTTTTTGCTCGGTAGGCCCATTTCCCATGGGTGCTCGGGAAGTCAGGTAACCGCCCGCGGTAACCAAAACCATGCTGTAGACACGCGGCCGGCAGGCGGGGTGCGTCTTGTGTACGCCGTGGCTAGCTATCTATGCTTTGAGTTTCTTTCTATCCCGTACGTAGCTAATGAAATGAGGCGCGGTCACATGCGGCGTCGACTTTAAATTAGCTGATGCTCTTTTGTTTCAGTTGTGTAATGTACACTACGGCACAGCCGGCCTATGCCGACGGCCAAGACATAAGCCGACGGCTTTTTGTCGGGGCCGTAGGCATAGCACCCGTCGAGGTCAGCCCACAAACACGACCGTCGGCAAAGAAAATGCCGTCGGCATAGCTAATCTACGCCAACGGCTACCGTCGGCTATAAGTTTGCCGTCGGCAAAGGTAAATAGAGAAATTACAGCCTCCCCTAAGCCGACGGCAATACCGTCGGCGAAAGCAAAATTATTTTTAATTTTTATTTTCTCCCCTTTATTTTATGCTCCTACCTATGCCGACGGCATAACCGTCGGCAGAAGGTCTATGTTTTTATAATCTTCAATTTTATGTATTTATTTCTACCTATAAATTAAATTTAACATTTTTAATATGTTTTTATTCATTTTTATGTATTTTGCTACACCGAGTAGCGGTCTCCACCCACATAAAATGATGACGTGAATCTTGTCTCTCGGAATTGGCACCGCCATAAACGAGTAGTGCATGCTTTTTTTTGCTATTTTCGTTGCCGCGACCGTGGTTTTTTCTACCGATTTTTCCACGCATTGTTTATCCCGCCATCTTTCTCGTGAAATTGCTTCCCGCCATCGTATCTCCCGCCAAAATCTTTCCCACCCCTTTTTCCCGCCATCTTCTCTCCCACCAAATTCTTTCCCGCCCTTTTTTTCCGTCATTGTATCTCCCGCCTTTTCGCGCCGTCGTCGCTTCCGCCTTTTATTTTCCCGCCAGCTTTGCTGCCGCCTTTTATTTTCCCACCTGCTTTGCTCCCGCTTTTTATTTTCCCGCCAGCTTTGCTCCCACCTGTTTCTCCCGCCAATTGTTCTGTGCTCGTTCTATAAAAACCCCGGGAGGAGATGTCGAGTTGGTAAGTATAGTCCACTCACTCGAACATGTCGAGTTTTCCTTCAGATGGTAGTTTCCCGGGAGGAATGTCGGCACTACTTTTGCAGTTTACGGTCGATTTCAAGGTAGACAATAAGAAGATCCCATTCAAAGATATTGTTAGTCATCCACCTTATCTCCGTGAGCTATCAGCGAAGCTAGTTAGGTATGGGTGGCCACGAAGGGATTCGAAGGAAATAGGAAAAGAACTTGTGAGGTTGTATGCTAGGTAGCAGAAGAAGAAACTAGCATATAGGAGTGAAGCAGATATGTTGGATACTTTTCGTAAACCGATTTTATGGGTCGAGGAGAGCGAGGATGAAGATGATATCTTCGTGCCGACTGAAGCGAGCAAGAAAGCTGCAGCAGCGGCGGCGGCATCGAAGGGCAAGGGTGCGGCGTCGTCGAAGGACAAGGGTGTTGCGTCGTCGAAAGGCAAGAGTGATGCGGGAGGCTGCGTCGATGGTAGATGACTTTTCTTTTTCTAATTTGCAGAGTACCATGTATCTTCAATTTATGTTGTGTTTTCGCTACTACCGATATTTTGTTGTCTGTGTAATTTATGTTGTCAATGTAATTTGCATGGTTTGTTTAATATCAATGCGAAAAGTAGTCACCCATCATCATCATTAATCAAAACAGAGTAGTAGCAACTAAAATATAAGTCTGGTACATAGATAATAATATGTCTCGTACGTAGATAATATGTGTCATACAAACATAAATATGAATATGTCTCACATACAAATAGAAATACGGATATGTCTCATACATCCTAAATACGAATATGTCCCGAAGATATGACTGAATGGCTCCACCAAGCATGAACACTGACGGTCTGTGTCTGACTATCAAGCCCTAAACTTCCCGCCAACCAAACTTTTACCTGACTTAGAGACCATGTTTCAGCAGCTGGCAGGTCGACATCTATATACTGAAACTCACTCAGATCAGCTCCCGTATCACACATTTGAACTCTACCAGGACCATAGAAAAACCTGATCTTCACTAAATCAGACATCTCCGTTGACATAAATAAATATTGAACATCGTTAATATTATTCCGCATATTACATCATCGTTAATATAAACACATTTTTTAAAATTAACCTACAAATATAGCTACAATATTCGAGTGAGTGGACTTGAATGCTTACCAACCTCAGTGAGAAGGGGTTCTTATAGGTCGAGAAGACAGGACCGTTGGGATGAACTGAAGGATTTGTAGATAGAACAAAACACACGGTTTCCCCGTCATACAGCCCAACGGTGGCTCGTGAGTGCCTGCATATCAAATGCACCGTTGGGCTGTATGACGGGAATCCGAATGATTTGTATTCTGTCGATGAACTGAAGGATTTCTAGATAGAATAAAACACACGGTTTCCCCTGCATACAGCCCGACGGTGGCTAGAGAGTGCCTGCATATCAAATGCACCGTCGGCCTATATGCAGGGAATCTGAATGCTCTGTATACCATGCCCCTTTCAGAACCACGTCGGATCGAAGTTGCCTACCTTCTCCAGTGGCCACTCTGACCGGCAAATCGACAAATCATCGCGTGGTCGTGAGACGGCAAATCGGTCTTCGATCCAAACAGCGGCAAGACGTCTCTGATGATCTGCAACCGTCGGAACAAGTGTTGGGAATGTTGCTAATCATCAGAGATCCTTGCCGCTGCTTGGATCCGACCGAGGGGAGGATTCACCTTCAGCCTCCGCTCTAGGAACTCCTGCCTCTCAGAAATCTTGCTCTCTGCTACCCGTGTACTGCCAATGATGGATGTGAAGTGTACTCATGCCTCTCTTATAGACCAGCCTCTCCGAGTGACTCCCTCCAGCTAGCCAATCAGGAACTAGTACGCGGATCGTGTGTTTCCTTCAAGAGCTTGGGAGCCGTTGGATCAAGCGAATGACTCCCTTCGGCTAGCCAATCAGGAACAAGTACGCGGATCGTGTGTTTTCTTCGAGTGCTTGGGAGCCGTTGGATCAAGCGAATGACTCCCTTCGGCTAGCCAATCACGAACAAGTACGCGGATTGTGTGTTTCCTTCGAGAGCTTGGGAGCCGTTGGATCAAGCAGTTGCAGTTTGTGTGTTTCCTTCGCCGGAGTGCGGCAGTAAAATAATTGATACTAATAAATAAATAAGTATAAATATAAAATAAGATAATAATTAGGCATTTGGCCGCCGGAGCCCACATTCGATTTCTCGATGTCGCAGTTCTTGTGCCATACCATATGTATACAAGTGTGTTGTGTGTTATAAATGTGCAATATCCTACTCCTAGGTGTGACCGGCTTCACCGACTTCACTTTCTCTCTAGTGAGTTTCTGCACTTAGAGGTGAAAACTCCCCTTTCAGACAAACCGGATGGAATCTTGTGTTGATTTGGGGTAGACTTTGGTTTCTCATGTTTCTATGGCCTAACCTAACACAACCAAGCAAAAAATTCCACTGGCCTACCCCCTTTCGACGCACGTCTATGGGGGTAGACGAAAAAGTTATGATTTTTCCAACGGATTCAGGGTTTCGCCGAAGCGGGGCCCCGGAGCGTCGGAACCCCACCCAAACCTAGGTTGTGCCATACCATATGTATACAAGTGTGTTGTGTGTTGTAAATGTGCAATATCCTACTCCTAGGTGTGACCGGCTTCACCGACTTCACTTTCTCTCTAGTAAGTTTCTGCACTTAGAGGTGAAAACTCCCCTTTCAGACAAAACGGATGGAATCTTGTGTTGATTTGGGGTAGACTTTGGTTTCTCATGTTCCTATGGCCTAACGTAACACAACCAAGAAAAAAAGTCCACTGGCCTACCCCCTTTCGACGCACGTCTATGGGGGTAGACGAAAAAGTTATGGTTTTTCCAGCGGATTCAGGGTTTCGCCGAAGCGGGGCCCCGGAGCGTCGGAACCCCACCCAAACCTAGGTTGTGCCATACCATATATATACAAGTGTGTTGTGTGTTGTAAATGTGCAATATCCTACTCCTAGGTGTGACCGGCTTCACCGACTTCACTTTCTCTTTAGTGAGTTTCTGCACTTAGAGGTGAAAACTCCCCTTTCGGACGAACCAGATGGAATCTTGTGTTGATTTGGGGTAGACTTTGGTTTCTCACGTTCCTATGGCCAAACCTAACACAACCAAGCAAAAAAGTCCACTGGCCTACCCCCTTTCGACGCACGTCTATGTGGGTAGACGAAAAAGTTAGGGGTTTTCCAGTGGATTCAGGGTTTCGCCGAAGCGGGGCCCCGGAGCGTCGGAACCCCACCCAAACCTAGGTTGTACCATACCATATGTATACAAGTGTGTTGTGAATGTGCAATATCCTACTCCTAGGTGTGACCGGCTTCACCGACTTCACTTTCTCTCTAGTGAGTTTCTGCACTTAGAGGTGAAAACTCCCCTTTCGGACGAACCGGATGGAATCTTGTGTTGATTTGGGGTAGACTTTGGTTTCTCATGTTCCTATGGCCTAACCTAACACAACCAAGCAAAAAAGTCCACTGGCCTAGCCCCTTTCGACACACGTCTATGGGGGTAGACGAAAAAGTTAGGGTTTTTCCAGCGGATTCAGGGTTTCGCCGAAGCGGAGCCCCGGAGCGTCGGAACCACACCCAAACCTAGGTTGTGCCATACCATATGTATACAAGTGTGTTGGGTGTTGTAAATGTGCAATATCCTACTCCTAGGTGTGACCGGCTTCACCGACTTCACTTTCTCTCTAGTGAGTTTCTGCACTTAGAGGTAAAAACTCCCCTTTCGGACGAACCGGATGGAATCTTGTGTTTACTTGTGATAAAAGTTGGTTTTGCATGTTTCCATGGCCTAACCAAACACCACCAAGCAAAAAAGTCCACTAGCCTACCCCCTTTCGACGCCGGTATCGGGGTAGACGACAACGTAAGGGTTTTCCGGCGGATCTAGGGTTTCGCCGGAGAGACGCTCTAGAGCGTCGGAACCACATGCTACCATATAATAAAACTCTATCAATTTATAATGAAATAAATTATAATATTTAAAATATTTATAATGAAAAAGTACCTGTGCCGACGGCTTTGCCGTCGACATAGGTCTTGAGTATGTTAACTGTTCAGGCCCGCGCGCGTGCGGGCCAAAACGCCCAAATCCTCCACCACCCGCTCGGCCGCGCTTCCATCCTCCCCCGCTCCGGCCGCGCGTCCGCCGCCGCGCTGCTCCTCCAGCCAGCCCCGCCCCCGTCGCCGCTGCCCATCCCCACCCCCGCCCGCCACCACCGCGCATTTCCACCGGCCGGCCCTCGCCCGCCGCGGCCGCGCAGCTCCTCCGGCCGCTCCTCCACGGCATCTCCACCACCACCGCATCTCCACCACCAGCGCAGCTCCTCCACCCACGCAGCTCCTCCCCTCCGGCCGCTCCTCCACCGCATCTCCACCACGGATGCTCCTCCAAGGTTAGTGCCTTTTTTTACAATGTGGTAGTGTTAGTGCAGTATTATGTTAGTTTTAGGGTTAGTGTGTGTTAGTTTTAGGGTTTGTGTGTGTTAGTTTTAGGGTTAGTGCCACTTTTAGTTGTAATGATAGTTTTAGGGTTAGAATTAGTAGATTTTAATTACTTGTTAGGGTTAGAGATGATTATTAGGTAAAATGTAGGGATTTTTGCTTATATATGATTGTTTGTGATTTTTCAGATGACGTAGTTTCCCGCCAGCCAGCACCGTCGGTCCCGCGCGTCTTTGCGGGGCTTCTTCTCCAGCGGAGGAGTGGCCGGCTCGGTGCCCCTGTTTCGTTGCCCTCCTTCTAGAACACGTCCTCGACCTTCTCCGACCACCGGTAATGCTTCGAGGGTATAAATCTTTCGCCTCTCTTGCTGCATAGGTTTATTTTGGTCTAGATCACCAAGTCAGTCGCGTAACCCGAGTCAGATCCCGTCCGGAAGGGTTACAAATTTATAAATATGCAGGATTGTCCATCTTTGCATATTTATAACCGTAACACTTCCGGATTGTCCTGTTGGACAGTCCGAGTACGTGTAGATCGAGTCGTGTTCCATGTTCTACCCTTCCTGAGACGGAATTTCGGCAGCACCTCCCCGTTGTTCTTCGGATGCACACCCTCTCGGCTTGACAAGCTCGGGTATTCTGAAGAACAGCGGGGAGGTGCTGCCGAAATTCGTCTCGGGTCGGGGTAGAACATGGAACACGACTCGATCTACACGTACTCGGGCGGGATAGGCCCCTACCTATTAGAAGTGTAGGTGAACCCTTGCATGCTGTAAAAGATAAAATTTGGCCGTAATTAATCTGGTGACACTTAATTTTTTTATTACTTGGTGCATATTACGAAATGCGTTGTTGTTTGGCTCCCAATAAAGCAGAAGATGGCTGATAATGGGTGGATGTACAGTGGCCGTATCAGTAAGACTGAAAGAACATCTGAGTGGGAATGGAAGACTGATTTATTAGTGAAGGAGTTAGGGCGTGGTTCAAAAAAGTCAGGAGTTCGTCCAAGGTGCCCTTGCACTAAATGCAAGAATCGTTCCGTCAGGGAAAGGATGAAATGACTAAACACCTTTGGTTGTGTGGGTATATGCCTAACTATGTCACGCTGGTCGACTTTGCTCAGTACGAACGTGACAGAGGTGAGGTGATGCGGCAGCGGATCAATGGCAATGAGCACGATGGGCTTCTAGGCTTCCTAGATGATCTCCGCGATGGTGACATGCCGGATTCGCCACCTCCACAGGAGGGACCGCCAGAACCGGAGGAACTGGATGAACCGGAGGAACCGGAGCCAACCGCGAAGGCCTTCCTTGATATGATGGCCTCGGCTAAGAAGCCTCTATACGAGGGTGCAAAGATTTCTCAGCTCGATGCCATCTCTCAAGCACTAGGTGACAAGGCCAGTACTCGACCACCCGTCGAGGCTTTGAAGCTAATCTGAAAACATTTGGTAACATGTTGCCCGAAGGGCATTGTCTGCCTAAGACCATGCACGAAGCGAAGAAACTCTTGGGATCGCTCGGCATGGATTATGTAAAGATAGATTGTTGTCCAAAAGGTTGCCTTTTGTTTTGGAAACAGTTTGCGGATGACAAGTACTGTAGCATTTGTCGTGCCTCTAGGTATTATGAGAAAAAGGGAGCCGATGGTCAGAAGACGCAGACAAAAGTCGCCGTGAAGATTCTTCGGTATCTCCCATTCATAAAAAGAATCCAGCGGCTTTACTTGTCCGAGGAGACTGCCAAACAGATGACGTGGCACAAGAAGGGGAAGAGATACATAGACGACGCAGGACGGACAAAGATGGGACATCCATCTGATGGTAAGGCATGGCAGAACTTCGATGCCAAATACCCCGATGAGGCAGGAGAGGCTCGGAATGTCAGAATTGCGATAGCAACAGATGGATTCAATCCATATGGTATGTCGACTGCCTCGTACAGCTGCTGGCCCGTGTTTGTTATTCCTCTCAATCTCCCTCCCGGGGTCCTAATGCAAAGGAAGTTCATATTTCTGTCGATGATCATTCCAGGGCCCGAATACCCGGGGAAGAATTTGAGTGTATACATGCAGCCGCTTGTGGATGATTTGCACCACTCTTGGCACAATGGGACGTTGACATACGACCGAGCATCAAAGCGGAACTTCTTGATGAAAATTTGGTTCCACTATTCCATGCATGACCTACCCGGGTACGCCCTATTCTGCGGATGGTGTACAGCTGGTAAGTGGCCATGCCCAGTGTGCAGGAACCGACTTGAGTTCCTTTGGCTAACCGCAGGTCGCAAGTATGTTGCGTTTGACAAGCATCGACAGTTCCTCAAAAGAAGGCATCCTTACCGACAAGACAAAAGAACTTCACGAAGGGCAAAGTTGTGCGTGAAGTAAAAGAGATACCGAAGTTCGATGGTGTAGCTGTTGATGCCGAGCTAAGTGCTCTCGTGCCTGCTGTGGGACCTGGCCCACGATTTGAGGGATATGGTGTAACACACAACTGGACTCACGTGGCAGGCTTAACGCAGCTAGAGTATTACAAGGATCTCGAACTTCCCCATAACATTGATGTGATGCACACCGAAAAGAATGTCGGAGAGTCCCTCTTTCACACAGTCCTGAACATTCCTGAGAAGTCAAAGGATAATGTCAAGGCTAGAGTCGATGTTAAGAAGCTCTGTGATAGGGAGAGATTACACATGCAGCCTCCTCAGGGCCGTCAAAAAAATTGGTGGAAGCCGAATGCCGACTACTGCCTTGATAGTATCCAAAAGAAGGAGTCATTCCAGTGGCTCAAACACGTCGTGATGTTCCCTGATGGTTATTGTTCCAATATAAGTAATGGAGTCAATCTTGGAACGGGAAAAGTCACTGGGCTCAAGAGTCACGACTATCATATATGGATTGAGAGGTTGATGCCGGTGATGGTTCGAGGGTATCTCCCCGATCGTGTCTGGCGAGTGCTTGCGGAGTTGAGCCATTTCTTCCGCACGCTCTGTGCGAAGCAGATATGTCCCCTGGTTATTGAGAAGCTGCATGATCTTGTGCCGGAGTTGCTATGCAAGTTAGAGATGATCTTTCCGCCAGGCTTCTTTGTTCCGATGGCACATCTCGTTGTGCATCTCGCGAACGAGGCACTCTTGGGTGGACCGGTGCAGTTTCGTTGGCAGTTTTGTATTGAGAGAGAGTTCAAGTATATTCGAAACTTAACTGGAAACAAAAATAAGATTGAAGCATGCATAGCTGAGGCAACAATACTTCGGGAGATGACAGACGCCATGACAACGTACTATCCCGATGATGTTCCCACTATGCATAACCCGGTCTCTCGGTACAATGTCGACGAGCCCAAGCATGACCCCAAGCTCCTCCTCTTCCAATGCCCCGGTGGCAAGGCCGGTGCCGGTGTAAAAGATACCTTGACCAAGGAAGAGAAGGATTCCATAATGCTCTATGTGCTTATGAACATGACGGAAGTAGGCGGTTTCATCAGGTAAAATGGTGAACAAATTACTTTGCAACTTGTAACTCGGTTTCGGTCTAATACGTATTTTCTCCTTTTAGCCAATTCAAGCATGAACAGTGGTGGGGAATGGAGGATCCCTCTGCCGCGGAGCTGGACACTCTTTTGAAAGATGGTGCTCCCGGAGGAAAAAAACTTGTGTCTTGGTTCAGGGATAAAGTAATTTCTAACCTGTCCCTCTTACCTTGCAATCTGTGACTTGTCCCTCTTATTACGCGTAACTAATGCACAAAACAATTTGAACTCTACTCGTAGGGAGCGGATCCCAACGTTGAGATGACGGATGAATTGAGATGTGTTTCCCAAGGTTTTAACCGCACCGTCGTGAAGTATGAGAAGTATGATGTGAATGGGTACCGCTTCCATACAGAGGATCACCAGAAGAGTCGGCCAAACGCAAAAACTATAAATACTGGGGTCTTCACCAAAGGATCCAGAGGAGTCGATGGAGCCGATTACGTAGATTACTACGGAAGGTTAGAGAAGGTATACGAGCTGACGTTCAATGCTACGAACGTAGAACTCAAGCTCGTTGTGTTCAAGTGCCACTGGTTCGACCCACTCATTGGACAGAGAAGTGACCCTTCCATTGGGTTAGTTGAAGTTAGGCCTTCAACCACCTATAGCGGAGCCGATGTCTATATTGTGGCTCACCAAGCCAAGCAAGTTTATTATTTGCCCTACCCATGCCAGAAAGAGAACCTCAAGGGCTGGGAAGTCGTGTTCCGGGTATCGCCACATGGTAAGCTACCCATGCCCTCCGCCGATGATTACAACAACATTGACCCTAAAACATACGAGGGAATTTTCTATCAAGAGCAAGAGGACTTCGGGGACTTTGCCTTACAACCGGGTGGTCTTGAGGACCTCGAGAACGATGCACACACTCGTGGTGAGGCAGTGGTGGATCTGAAGGAAATAGATATGCTCTTGAAGTTACAAGCGGCCAATGAAAACGATGAGGAGCCTCCACCGTGCGAGGAGCCTCCAACCTACTACTCACGTGATAGTGAGAATGAGAACCAACCTAATTATGAGAGTGATGAATCGAGGTGACGGTCTTTTATGTCTTTATGCTTTAGTATTTATTTTTCAACATGCCTCTTAATTGCATTAGTGTCTACATTTTATTATGCCTCCAACATGCTTATTTATGCTTAGTGTCTACATTTTATTATGTCTTTTTGCTTTAGTATTTATTTTTCAACATGCTTATTTATGCTTACTGTCTACATTTTATTATGTCTTTTTGCTTACTTGTTTTCTCTTTTTCAATGCAGGTGATTGAACAATATGAGCCAAGGCAAGGAAAGCTCGGCGACCTTGCTTGGTACGTTGCGTCGAAGTGACCGAGGAGCAATTCCCAATCCGCGTTACGTCGAGCCCGGCGATGCGCGAGGAGGACGAGGACGAGCAGAGGACGAGGACGAGCTGGAGGACGAGCTGGAGGACGAGGTGGAGCACGAGGTCCACCCTCCGCTTCTGGCTCTGTGGCTTCCGAGTTGCCCTCCGCTTCTGGCTCTGTGGCTTCCCAGTTCCAGTTGGAGGACGAGGTGGAGCACGAGGCGGAGGTGGAGCACGAGGACGAGGTGGGGTGGAGGGCGAGGTGGAGGTGGCGCCGAAGCTGCCGAAGTGCCGTGGTGAAGCGGGAGTCCCCGACGAGGCCGACTGGCCTACTAGCGAGGACAGAAAGCCATCATTATTCCTAACAAAAGGAGTAAGTGTACTAATTTTGTAATTTCATTTTGGTCATAACAATTTGGCATATGTACTAATGTTTGATTATTGTGCAGCAATTGGACATGGCCAGTTAAGCCTCCCCGCCATCCTGCGAGCTTGCTTGGAGCTCTGATTAGGAAACATTGGCCGGGCTTGTACGAGACGGTCCCCGACGGCGAGAAGAAGCTGGCCACTACTTGGGTGGACTATGAGGCTGCCCCGTACCGCCCTTTGCGACAGCTGCTGAGGCCGTGATCTCCAAGTTTTGGGTAAGACATATTTTCCGAGTTCCTTTCATAGTTTATGACCCCACCGTGCTAACTCATGACTCTCACAATATTTTTATGCATGGTTGAAGCGGTTTTATCGGGTGGAGGAGGAGCATCTCCCCTATGCGGCTCCACTTTGCGTGCTCATTGTCTGAGGTTGACACGGCAGCAATTCTACAACCAAAGGACTACGACCGCCAATGTGTTCCTGTCTGAGAAGAGGGGTAAGAGGGTCAAGAAGTCGGAGTTGCCCTCGGACATCACGAAGGAGGATTATATGTCGGTAAGTAAAATGTCAATGAAATTCTATATTGTTGCTAAGTTACTATTGCATTATCTCTTCTTGATTTGGATTTTCAGGTTATGCCCGACTGGGCCGATGGCAAAGAACACGCATGGAAGGCGTTGGTTTCGAGGTGGGTCGGGGATGACCCCGAGTTCGACGCCGTGAGCAAGCGGAACAAGGCGAACCGGGCACCGAGGGAACACACAGTGGGGGAAACCTCAACCACCACCGCTTCAAGGAAAAGCTGGTATACATCTGCATTGAATGACTTGCATTTATTTTCCCGTCATGTTCCTACATGGTACGCATAACATTTCTTTTCGCGATGCAGGAGGCCAAGACCGGGGAGCCGAGAACTGACATGGAAACGTGGCGGGAGATGAAACAGAAGAAGCTTGATTTCACGGAGCCTCAGCCTTCGCAGCCCAGGTACTTGGATATTTTATGTATCCATTTTCATATTAGTTCATATTTTTCACATTCAGTTCGCTCTCACCTACTACTCATCGACCCCGGTAAGTTCTTTGCTAAACCACTGGTTACCATTTTCCTTCGCCTCGCAAGTTGCTAAGTCTTGCTCAAACATGTAGGGAGCGGGAGGTTCGGAGACGCCACACTCGCCAGGTTCGCGTGAGATCATGCCGTTTGATCCCGAGGCTGGTACTTCGCGTCCCGCTACGCCGGGTTCGCGTGAGATCACGCCGGTACATCCCGGTGGTCCTTCTCCTAGTGCTTCGCGTGCTGGTGCTTCGCCTTCTTTCGGTGGTTCTACTGCTGCGCCGAGCCGGCGATCGCCTTTTCTTACCTCGGCAGATATGGGGTACACCCCGTCGCCGCCGCCGCCGCCGATGTAGGGCTCAGGACATGTAGCTCGATGTATACACTATGGTCTACCATTTTGTATCTATACTATGATCTTGTATGTTTGTGATGATATCCTATGTGTGATGATATATATCCTCTGTGTGATGCTCCTCTAATTTATGATATTTTTTCTGCTATTTTTGCTGCAAAAACGAGCAACAGAAGCATTTTTTTCTAAAAATCTGGCACACCTAGCCGCCGGCATAGATACCTCAGTGACCAAATGGTCATAGCTATGCCGACGACAAATGCCGTCGGCATAGGTACCTCCAGATGCCACGCCAGGGACGCCAAGATGCAGCCACGTGTCCAGACCTATGCCGACAGCTTTGCCGTCGGCGTAAGTCGATCCTCATCAGCTGGCTGTCGTGGGCCCACCAAGCCATACACCGACGGTTTTGTCACCGACGGCCCGTTCCCGGCCGTCGGCGTAGCCTTTGCCGACGGCTTTTACCTATGCCGATGGCCTGCTGACCTGTGCCTACGCCAGGCTACGCGGACCGAGCTGTGCCGACGGTTGCCGTCGACATAGGCCTTTGCTGACGGCCAAAAGCCGTCGGCGTAGCCTGTCAGTCCCGTAGTGGTATATATCCTCCTGTTTCCGTGTGTATGGTCCAGCCTGCTACGACGTTGGTGTCCGGCGGGCGGGTCGATGTACGTTGTGCTCTCCATAATACTGTATTTGACACTACGAAATAAATAAATTCCCATGTGTGTGTTTCAGTCGCGTGTCATGGGCTGTTGTGTACACTATTTCTGCTGTTTGCATCCCATGGCTAGAAACTTGCAAGTTTTTGTGTTTTGCCGGGGCAAAAACTCGCGTTCACGGTACACCTGCTCGTGGGGCATGGTGATTTCTACGGTGCATCCATCTAGCCTTTGTTTTGTAACTGTAAACCTGATGCATAAATAAATATAATATTGATTTGTTGATCACAGCTGAGTGTATTAATTAGAGTATCCACAGCGGGACACTTATCACCCGGCGCTAGGATTAAAATCCTGCTAGATTAGCAGTTGCCCCTTTGCATCGATCCGGTCTGGGTGCCCGATGCCACATGTTCTCGCCGGGCGCTATTTCTTTTTTCGCTAAGTTTAATCACCAGCGTTAGATACAGAACAAAATTGATTTCGTAGAAATTATTTTTACCAATTAACGCTTGTATAAGCGCCGTGCGCCGTGGATGCTCTTATGCAATATTTGTTTTGTAGAGAGTAAGCCAAAGGCGTACCATATATTTATAGGGGATAGAGTTATAATTACAAGAAAGCAACTCAGCCTTACATGCAAGGTGAGCTGCAAAAACTCCAGAAAAAACCTTCTACGGATTACTCATGGTGGATGGTATCTCTATCCCTCGGCAACCTGCTCCCAGGTGCCCCCACTCATCTCTAATCTTCCTGGTAAGTTGCAAGGGCGAACATTGATTGTTTCTGTTGTTGAATATATATTTCTATATCTTATGTCAACACCAACGATCAACTAGCCGATATATTCAAGAAGCCTCTTGATCAAGCAAGATTCAAGGAATTGAGGGGTGAAATAATTGTCGTTGATATAAGCACTTGGACTTAGTTGGTGAACTTGCATACCTAGCCATATTAGACTCTGATTTTGGTTTTGGATGTAGGCATGGACATAGGGGCAGTGTACCGCAATTCATGAGTCAACACTTTCCTTATAATGCATAAACAGACAAATCTTGCATAATAGTCACTCATGTGACAAAAATGTGTTTCATAGATGAGTTTTGACTTTGGACCCAGGAGTCAGGATATATATTCGTGGTGTCAAGTCAACCATACTCATACATGGTGGCCTAGGCACTAGTACAGAACGACACATCGGAAACGGGCCAAAAAGCCCATCAGAAACGGAAAAAGGGTCCGTATCCCCGACCCTGTCACTGATATGAAGGCTCTCATCGGCAACGGACAAGAAAAACCGTCACCGATGAGTCTTGATTTTGGCTACGGTTGCCATCCAGTCTCCGTTGCCGATGTATCTGGACATCAGAAACGGAAATTCTGTTTCTGCTCGTTTGCATTGAGGTTTCTTCATAAGCCTAGAGCAGGAATAGATTTGGCACTGGACATTTAAAATTTCACAGCAGAAGCACAAAAATGCTAACAAATTCATTCATAAGGTATAACAAATGTCACCGATACATTGCATCACAAGACAACCAATTACTTATCTTCATTGTCATGCCTATCTAAATCTATCATTGACATGTCTAGCTAAATCTATCTATGTCATGCCTCTGTAAACTTATCCTTGTCATTTCCAACTTAATTTATCTTCATGACTTGCTGTTAGAGTTCATGAATTCAATCTTCTTCTTGGACGGTGTCGCCAAAATATAATCAACTCGCCGCTTTGTCCCTGACCTTGTATTTAGCTCATTTAAATGAGCTAAACGGATCAGCACCATGCTCTGCACATAGTGCAATAAGTGAGTGCTGATATACTGAAGGTGCCTCTTTTGTAAAGTGCTCACTGAAATGTAAAGAAAGAATATATGACTCCATGTTAGCTCACTATACATCTAGCATAAAGGACATACAACACAAAAGGATGCATAAGACAGAATAACAAATTTACAAATCCATTGCATAGTTGTTGTGTACCAACAATTATGCCGGACGACAAGCGCACCTTGGCTAAGAACCCGGCTTTTTATACAGTGTCACCGAAATATACATCTGTTTTGCAAAGGAGATAAGTCAGCCATGAGTTTCATACACTACCGATTTGTGCTAGTTATGTTCTTTTCGAACGACACTACGTAGTCGTCCTCATCGTCCTCGGATGTATTACAACCCTAATTCTAGTTCTGTTCATGAGTGTCCTATGGAAGAAAACCTAAGCAGAACAATGACAACAACCCTAGTTCGTCGGCACGACGGCCGGTCACAAATAGATGTATTACCTTTGGATCTGGCGGCGGGAGTACGTAGTCGTCCTCATCGTCCTCGGATCGACACGCCATGCGCCCTCCAGCTACAGATCAGGCGATGAGATCTGCCCGGGTGGAGCAAATAACGGGTACGCGCTGCCACGGTCGGAGGAGAGGAAGATGCGCGTCGACACGGTCGGAGGGAGGGAGATGCGCGCCGCCACGGTCGGAGGAGAAGAAGATGCGCGCCGCCACGGTCGAAGGAGAGGAAGATGCGCGCCACCACGGTCGGAGGGAGGGAGATGCACGCCGCCACGGTCGGAGGGAGGGAGATGCGCGCCGCCACGGTGGAGCTAAGATCTGGTGCTGCGTGGAGGCGCCGCCACACTTTGAGAGTGAGGCTGAGAGTGAGCGATAGAGTTTAGGGCTGTGTGAAGGGCGCATTTATAACAAAGTAGAACGTCGGAAACAGAGGGTATAAACAACCGTTTCCTTTGATTTTTTTCACTGACACACTGGGCTTATACTGATCTCTACTAGTATTGAAGTTGAAGAACATAAAAATAAATAACTATAACTACTCCTCGGCCTCCGCCATCTCCTGCTCGTATGCGAGGAGAGCCGCGTAGTCGTCCGTGTCATCGCGCGGCTCCTCGCCGACGATGTCATCGCCGCCCGTGCGCCCCTCCCACATCTCGTCGTCGTCGTAGGCAGGATCGTCACGCAGCTCCGGCGGGAGGAGGAGTCGGCGGCTCTGAAGCAGCTCAACTCTTTCCGGCGGCATAGGCACCGACGCGCGGTTGAGGTGCCAGCCACCGGGTAGCCGAACCTTTGACCATGGCACTGGCCTCCTATATTGCCAGTGCCGCTCCGCGACGGCCTGCCCGACGATGACGCGGTTCCATCCAGGCGACCGCGGACGAGCGTCTCTCCGCCGCGGCGAGCGGCTGCGGTCGCGGGCGCCTGAGGATCCCGCGTCCTCTTCCGGCGGCATAGGCATCCTCCTGTGGTTGATGCGCCAGCCAGCGGGGAGGCTAACATTTGACCAGGGCACTGGCCTCCTATATTGCCAGTGCCTCTGCGCGACGGCCTCCGGCACGACGACACGGTTCCAATTCAGCGAAAGCGGGAAACTGCTGCGGCGAACGCCCGAGGAGTTGTTAGGAGTATCCATGACTGCGGCGAAGTGGCGTACTGAGATAGCAGGGAGATCGTGGGTTTTTAAAGAGTAGTGGGCGGTGCCGCGGCGCCACTACGCCATAGCAGTTACTCCGCTCGCATCGAATTCGACGAAGATGGAACGTGTCCACATTGCACACGGACACACAAAAGTCTCTATTGCTATAGAGACACATATCGGAAACGAAGCCAGAATTAAGACCGTTGCCAATAATATGGGTAACGGAGTTAATACTTTCTCCGTTACCTATGTTGATGGGCCAGCCACGGCCCAGGTCAGGTTTGTACGCACTGACCACGCGGAAAGCGCGATTCTCCGTCGCCTAACGCCTGCCGTTTCCATAGAGGGGTATCCGAGGATGTGTCGTTCTGTACTAGTGAGGCCACCACCATCCTTACTAGAGGAGTTGAATTTATATGGATTTATTTGAGTTTTCAAGACCTTCATTTCGATTTTGAGAGAAAAGCTTGGTTTTGGCCTTTAATTTTTGCATCTTGCAATTCCAAGTGTGTATCCAATCTCCAGTGACAAGTATCTAGTCCTAAGCCAAACCCTTATCCCACAAAACAAATTCTACTTATTGCACAAGTTCAATCTTTGAAGCTGCTTCTTGGACAGCTACAGGCGCCGGTACTACCGGGTGGAAAGTGAGTACAACCGTCCCCTGGGAAGAGCAGATTAAAGTCTCATCCTTGGCCATATCTACCTGCAAGCTCCACGAACTCAAGTGCTCTCCTCTGCAAGGTTCATCCATTCCCCCTATAAACTGACATTATTGCTTCTTTCTCGTCATGCGATGTTTTTTTCTTTCCCTGCTAATTAACACATTCTTCTTAGTGATTCAAAAGACTGGAGAAGGTAGATCGAGGAAAACAGAAGTCGAGGAGGTCCAGACGGGGACGTATCGGGTGAAAATGGACTGATCCTGAAAACCTGCAAATTTTCGCTTCTGTACCAGTGGTTCAGATCTCTTGCGGGTCTCTTCCCGGTCATTTTACAAGAAACCGCCCGCAGCTAGACGTTACGATTTGCAATAAGTCCCCCTCACATGTGTCCGTTCTGAAAAAACAGACTCTCCGTTGCCATCTGGTACAGTTCAGGCATCACGTTGCTGGACCTTCTTTGGTACTTCATGTGCCAATTGATTTGTTCACATGTGCGAAACTGTTAGCTTTATAGGACGACCTGATTTTTCTTTACGGTTCATAAAATTGACTAAAACAAAATCTGTGTGCACGTGATAAAGATTTGCTTCAATTAAAGTGTGTATATATTTTAGCTAAAGCTAGCACTAATGTTGTTGGCTCACTGAACGAACCTGTGCCGATGGAGAACTGAATAATCGAACTAGACAATTCATTTTAGAGCATTGCACAAGAATCTTGATATTTAAAAAATGCATTAATTCTCAACCCATAGGTAACATATGCTCAATGAAGCATCATGTCCAGCACATGTTTGTTTTACAGAGTCTGAAACCTCAACGAAGCATGGTCACCAGCCATCAGGTGGCCAGCAAACTTGCATTCAGATTAGTTCTACATATATAAATTAATACATAGGTTCTAGATAATATATATACATCTTGCGTATGCTGAAAGGAAACTGCTCTCCCGGGGAGGCATCTGCATCTGAAAGGACCTACAAATGCACAAGTTAAATGAGAAGACAATGAGATGACATTGGAAAAATCTTTTAAATTCCAGGAATTTGCCTATGTGTGACATACGGAAATAATAGAAATGTTTGGTAGCATGTATAAGCAGGCAAGTATCTTTCTTAAGTAAAAAAGAAGGATATCATGAAGATTTAAGTCTGTTGATATATTCCTCTCCGGTATATGCACGCATTCAGTTAAAGAAATTCTACACCAAGTCATCACTCTACCATTTCTCTGGTACATGTGCTTACACTTGTAAAATAACACGCATGGTGGTGAAGACAGGTTCAATCACAATTCAGGGATTTAAGTTACAGATTTGCAGGAGAGGATCATATTCTGATCTTTGAATTGTTTTTCTCAAAGGCCACAGATAAGTGATTTGGGGATAATAAGGTCAAGTTTATAAATCATAAGAAAAAATACGAAAGAAGACAATACAAGCAAGTCGTTGATGCGAATCTCTCTGAAAGTAACACTTGATTAAATATTGCACATACAGAAATCTTATACTGACGCTATCTAAGCTGAGATGACGCTTTGGGCTAAAAGTTCTGGGTACTACAAAGGTCATGAATCTTGGATAACCTGGAGTTGAACTCAATACATTTGTGTTGCTGCCGTGCCTGGAAAAGTTCTTTTATAATTAGGAAAAGAATGTTTCCTGAACCATTAACATCTCGTAGACAAATAAATTCGACGTACAAGCTAGGCGAAATGAAAACATACTCAATAATTCTAGAACTACACAAAGATATCTGATTCAATTGCATGCAAAACACGATACAATTCCAATCTAAGAAAAAACTATGCCAGTTGTACATTTGTATCTAACTAGAATAATAGTTAGAACTCTACTCTTATTATGAATCTACAACACAGATATGTACTAAAATCATCAACAAATTAACATAGAGTGTTTATGTATGTAATAAGGTTACCCGCTGCATATCACTTTCCATCATCACCAATGAATTAAAAATTAAATTATATGGCGAACTTGGCTTACACAGAAATTCGGAAATGAGCAGCAGAACTTGATATACTCATGGACATACATTGGCCAAATTACTGAGATGGTTGTACTCCATACACTGATTGCACCACAAAAAAATCGACAAGACTAGACTCACCTCGTGGTGGACGTCTGGACGAGCTTAATAGAAAATCCTAGATTCAGGTGCACACACGCAAATCTTGTTGGATCTGTTCTGGGCGAGGACCTAGCGGAATGCGCCCTGCGGTAGCGGATAAATGAGACCTCGAACCGCCCAGCAATGACCTAGCTGCGTGGCGCTGACGAGAATGAAACAGATGGATTCAACAACCTGTATTGAGTCATAAGCCTGTAAGGAGGAATTCAAGCTGGAATCTAAGACAAGCTCAATATTTTCCCTCTTAAACCAAAATCCCGTTTGCACGCTACTTTTCAGCATTAGGTAGTGAAAAGTCACTTCACAATCTGTAATTCTGTTCTGAACAAGACTGCAAGCATGATCTGATTACGATTTGATTATGGACGCAGTAAGATGAAAGTTGATGCACTTCTACTCAATAGATGGGGGTAAAAAGCTGCAGCTGATGATTACTGGAAATTTGGCACATAGCTTGATGTCTGAAACAGTGTATATTTGGGGAGTAGCGTTGCAACATAGCTTGATGTCTGAAACAGAGCAACCAAAGACGACACTTGGTACATAGCTAAATCCAAATATTGCACCTGAAAAAAAATCTACACTACTAAACTCACCTCGTGGTGGACTAATGAACTGAATCGAAAACCCTAGTTCCAGGTGCCCACACGTAGATCCTGCTGGACCTGTACTGGGCGAGGACCTAGCAGCGTGCGCCGTGCGGCGGCGGAGAAATGAGGCCTTGAACCCGCCCTGCGAGGACCTAGCTGCGCGGCGGTGGCAAGCTAGATTAGGCCGGCTTGGGCAGCGCCGCCACGGTGCTCGTACAGGAGAGGACCAAGCTCCGTGTGTCGTGCGGCCGCGGAGAAATGAGGCCTTAAATCGTACAGCGAGGACCTAGCTGCGTGGAAGTGGCGAGCTGGACCTAGGCCGGCTTGGGCAGCGCCGCCATGGTGCTCGTGCTGGAGAGCTCAGAGAGATGAGATGGCCGATGGGTGTGGGGAATTCGTGATCTTTTCCGCTGTACGAGCACACGAAAGACAGGGACTGAACTAAAATAATTACATATGTTTAGGGGGTTTTGTATAAAGTGCACCGTGGCTGTGGGGTACGACAAGATCTGACCACTTATGTTATAGCTGATCCAACGGGTCTTGTGGGCATTTGCAGATTTGCAGAAGTTGGGCCATTTTCAGGTGATACGTTCCCGGTCCAGACAAGTAGATCCCGAAGCTGGTCGCGATCGATAACACCACATAAGCCAGGTATGGCGGCTAATTTTTTTTAAATAATACGCAAAATTTATTTAATTAGAAAAATAATACGCGTTCTTTTTATTTTCAAAAATATTACCCAGTCGTCCTGGCCGAAGACGATTAGTACTAATCATCCTGGCCAAATACGATTAGTCCTACTCGTCCTTGGCGAAGACGACTACCTGATGAACAGTAGACCAATCGATGAAAGTGCGCAATCCGTGTCCAGCTTCCAAAATTTGCTGATTTTGTCTTTTTTTCTGAGCCCAAAATATAATGTGTTTTGAAGTGAATTTTTGCACGATCGTAGTAAATACGAGTTAGCTACATCCATGTATATATATATTTTTTTTGAATTTTTTGGAAAAGTTTTAAAAAACGTGAACAGTACAATCGCTTCGGCCAGGACGATTAGTACTAATCGTCTTTGGTCAGAACGATTAGTACTAATCGTCTTCGACCAGGACGACTGGGTAATATTTTTGAAAATAAAAAAACACGTATTATTTCTTGAAATAACAAAAAAAATTATTTAAAAAAAATTAGTAGGTATGGCGTATGGTGCTGAGTGCGGCGATATGGCTCCCGGGCGCCAGGAGCACGGTATTTGAATTTTAAAAATAATTAAATTTAAAGTTTTGGAAAAATTCAAAAAAAAATACCATCATGTAGGCAACCCTATGCACTACGATTGGCACAAAGTATTTATGTGAAATACAATGTATTCTATCCTCAGGAAAAAAGACAAAAATGCAGATCTGAGACATGATCAGATCAGCTTTTTTTATCTAGCTTTTTTTTCGATTTGTCTTTTTTGCTGAGCCAAAAATACAACGTATTTTAAACTGTAACTTTCCAGGATCGTTGTGCGTGTGGTTGGCTACGTCGAGATATTTCTTTTCGAATTTTTTGAAACGTTTTCAAAAAGTTTAAAAACGTCCTCCCGAGAGCCAATACGACTATTCAGTATGGTGCTCCTCCTCCTTTTGCTCCCGCGCCCTCGCCTTGACGCCTCTTGCTAGCCTCTGGGACAAATTTGTGGTTCCATCCCACATCTCCCCTTCTACGGCACGATTCCATTGTCGGTTTGAGGTAACCTATAGATTCCGCCTGCATCTACTGCTGGCTGCTGCGTTGATCTACATCGGCTATCAATGAATCAGCTTGTCGCATTAGATCAATTTGTTGAAGGTCACATAAATACATATTTCGTACGACTTGTTGGAGGTCACACATATACATATTCCATACTAGTTGAAATTATGTTCAAAATAATTTTCCAAATGCTAAGATTTCACCTAACATAACATGTCGGTTACAGATGTCGCGTTGTATCTTCTCCTAAGCTTTTTTCTTAATCTCTCCTAATTTTGATGGTAAACTGAACAAAACGTGATGCATCTAATGATGTTTTAAACTGACGCCCAAGAATAAAAAAATAATCAAATCTGGGGAGGCGGCGGTGGTGGCAGACGGGCCCTATAATGGACACAAGTCAAGCACATACTTGGTGGTAGAATCAGTTTAGATGGAGCGGTAAGAGCATGCTCCAAATCCCCACTTTTTCACCTAATTTTCTATTTTTCTTTAACTTATTGTGGCTGAAACGGAATTGGATGGCCCCCACTAGGGTGTTGGGCTGCAAGATGCCCAGAGCCTGCACATCTGAACTTGGCTCATGTGGTTTCATCGTACAATTTTTGCCTACATAAATTATTGCACCCAAGGCTAGGCCCCTAAAATTTTGGGGCCTGTGCCATCGAAACAGTCTTCAATTAATGCATGGGCCCCAGGCCTAAGATGGATCTTTGGTCGGAGTCCCGCTTGCGGAGGTTGTGGCGAGCCAGTGAAGCCGCACCCATTTGGTCGTATGGCGCTCTGCTTTCGAACGGAGAGTCGGGAACTATGGTCTCAAAGACTCAAACAAGTCTATTGATTTGGTGTGAGACTATACTTTGCATCAAAAGTCTTAGCCCAATCCAACCCAGTCAAATCCAGCTTTTAGTAAAATCCAAACTAAACCATATTGAATGTGAGTCCATCCTGGATTTATTCCTTCATTCCGTATCTTCGCTAACTCAATTTTTTTTCTGAAAATCTTTGTATGATGGTGTAGTGGATGCTTGCTCGGGCGGTGCTCTTGTGCACGTTGGCGCTGTGCATCCTCTCGTGGACATTTGCCTCTACCCCACCTCGCGTGGGATTCATGACTATCGTGTAAGTAGCCTTCCAAACTTATTAGCAATTCCTTTTAACCACGCAATCGCCGCTATTTGCTCAGGCCAGTAACCATTAGGGTCATTCTTGGGGGGGGGGGGGGGGGGGGGGGGGGGGGCAAGTGCCCCCACCCCAACTCACACACACATAGTAGAATGTAGTTACCCAACTATGCATTGAAATTTATGAGCAAATTTAGATTTGTACAAATTACTAACACAAGAGGTGCCAACAATTTATGAAACATATATAAATGCAATCCTTTTATGCATTGAAACATTAGGATTTAAACCATTTTATCAAGGAAAATAAGACAAATAAGGTCCCAGTAGGTATTAACCAGTATGTTGGTCCGCCGATAGTATTTTGTGTGAGGAATGCACATGACGACCACACATTTACTCTTGCGTTTGCGACACGGGAGAGAAAGAGATGCTGCTTCTGAAAGACAAGAGGCCAAGAGGGTGAGCCGCCCATCAAGCTGGAGCTAACAAAGATGCATTCAGTTGCACGAGCACGTACGACTAAAGGTATTGCATGTGAGGCTCGATGATAAAGGGATGTCGGTCTAAAAATACCACCACCCTTGGCTTAGTGTTATAAGCATGAGAATATATGGTGGCATGGAGCTTAGTAGGGGCCGCATCAGTAAATGGGTATCGACAAGTATGCTTGCCCGCCGATAATACTGTCTGTGAGGAATGACCGTCACGACCCGCACATTTGGTGTGTACAACAATGTGCATGGTAGACACTGCTAGGAGACTCGTGATGATTGTATGGGTGAATGCTTGTAAAAGCAATCATTGCCATTACCAATGGCTAAGCATATCTTGTTTTAATTCTAGACCCACCATTGAGCGGCAAGATGATAACAATAATAATAATACTAATACTACTAATAATAATAATGATAATATTTGCATGACGGCTTCAACATATGGGAATTAAAAAAATCATGTATGTGGGATCACGTGTTCCTACCGTTAATCGATTGTCTCTTCTCTCTAATACCGAGAATTTGTTTGAGTTTTTGTTTTATAATACCTTGGTGCTGCAATTCTTTTTGGGATAATTGGACATTTTGTCTAACCGACCATGTACTTTTAATTCATGTACCAAGAGTCGTTTGTTCTTGCGTATTGGGCCTCAATTCAATTCCACAACTGGGAGGCGAAGAAGCACCAAACCCTACTGGCGGCGAGATTGCCTCGCGATCGCCACCGTGGAAAAAACGGAAACTGAAACCCTACGGGACGGACCGAAACTAGAAGATGATGCTACCATCGATATCGAGAGCCTATCCTTTACACCAAAAGATTCTAACCAACTAGGCAACTCATCAAAACTGACAGGAACAATGTTAAAACTAAAAGCACATCTAACCACACCCCACACATATCACCATATCGAAGGGCAATGATCCACCGAGATAGCCCTGCACCACCTCTAAGCCACCCAGGGCCTCCATCCAAAATAGAGAGAACCAAAGCACTATGCAAGGCAAAGAAACCTCAAGCATCGTCGAGGAGGGCCAAACTCCGAGACATCACCGCCGCCACGAGTATCCAAGAGATGGGTCAGCCATCCGCACCAGGATGACCAAGGCAAAGACCGTTGCAACAGATCACCTCCACTAACACCACCAAACAAGCCAAGAACCCAAGCACACTCTAGACGAGACACCAAGCAACCAACAGCGGAACAAAATGCTCCATGACAACGCCCCCAACGGGGAAAACGACATCAGAGAGGCCGTCGTTGTCCAATCCGGGAAGGATCTAAGGCTTTCGCCTGGAGCACACCATGGAGAGGGATATGCAAGCTTCACAATGATGCCTTTAGGAAGGAAAAACGGTGTCTGAAGGCGTCGCCATCATCGAAGTAGGCTTTCGCCCAAAGCGTCGTAGCCACGGCCTCCCCGCAACAAGAGCTGACCGTCAGGTCCGGCGAGCCAAGGAGTGCGGGACTTCACCATCCTCCAGCCCAACCACGGCAAGCGTCCTTGCCAGGGCAGAGCCCCCCGCAGACGCAGCCGCTCACCTCGAGCATCGGCGTCGCCGAAGGCGGATCGATCCTGGTCCCCGCGCCGGCACACAGCAGGCCGGAACCACTGCCACCAACCACCCAGCCGCATCCTCGCAGAGTTCCACGGGAAGCGCGCAGCAACACTGGTGGCGATGTGCCGGCCGTGGCCCGTATGGCCCGCTCCAGGCCTAGATCGGGCCCGGGAAGCACCCCGCCGCCACACGACTCCACGGCGAGGCGCGCCACCATGCCCTCCACCACAACTGCACCGTGGCCGGACCTCCGCGCCGCCGCACCGGCCCGTCGCTCCGCCACCGCCGTCCACGAGCCGCCCACGCAACCACCGGGAGCCTGCGCTGTGAGAGAGAAACCGCCCCGCCGCCACCTTCCCCGGGGCGTGCACGGCTTTGCCGGCGCCCCTCCGGTGGCGGCGATGCGGGAGAGGAGCAGGGGAGGCCTTAGTGCCGGCGGCGGCGGCTAGGGTTCCCCCGAGTCGCCAGAGCTAGGCGACGCGGGGAGGGGGGCGAAACTGTTAAATATTGTTTTTGCTACCATCTGCCTCTTGCCATAATAACCTTATTCTGAAAAAAAATCAAAAACGTTTGCATGTACCTTTTGGGTAAAGGAAAGAAAGACAACATATAAAAAAGACAAGTACCTTTGGACAAACGATGTGTATTTTCCCATCCAAGCTCCAGACTTTTTCTCTACTTTATCTTCCGATGGTTTTCAATCAACTTTTCTAAGCCTTTTATTATGCATAGGCATCCCTAGATACTTTAAAGGAAGGACACCCTCTACACATGTAAAAATTCGTAGTATAATCTTCTCTTCTATCCTTAGCGTTACACAACAAAACTCGACGTACTGCTCAATACTTATTTTAGAGGGACGTACTGCTCAATACTTTGAACCAGGAAACAGAGCAACCAAACTCTGACGGAGACATGAGAATCACATCTGGGCCGCGCTTGTCCTTGCAACTCACGTACCGACAGGCTTTGCGTACTGGGCCCTCAGGTCCGTTCCACAACTAGCCGCGCAGCCCAAATTCATAGTTAAAGCCACGCCGAACAGACAAGTTAATTACAAGAAGATTCACTCAAAATTAGTCAACGTCATAGTACCTCGAAAAAATTCAGTACAGAAATTCAAACTTCGAAATATTTTCAAACATATATAGACTATAGTAGTAGAAAAATAAATAAACAACATGCATATCATTCAAGCAGGTACATATGATCTTATTATTCCTTGCAGATATTCTTGGATCTGCAGTGTAGTGCTACAACCGTTCGAAGCAGACTACATCAATCATGACACAGGAAGAAACTGTGGAGAACACGCACAGCAGCACACTGATCGATCAATGGCAGATAGTTACTGCTACTTCAGTTTGCCTTCCTGCAGTTCACCCTAACCTGCCCGCTGTTTCCGGTGACCACGCCGATGCCGCCCATCTTCACCATGGCGTCACGGAAGTCGTCGAAGAAGCCGGCGCCCATGCCGGACGCGTACGCGGTGGTCTGCGCGTCTGCGGATCCACCATTAAACAGCTGCTGGTCGGAGTGCAGAAGGCCCTTGTTCCGTAGCAGATTCTTGTAGTAGAATTTGTCGAAGACGTAGGACGTGGAGGGGTCCAGCGGCGACGTGTTGTCGTCGCCACCGGTGGACGGGCATTTCGCCTTCAGCGACGTGGCGAGAGTGGAGTCGAGGGTGGCGTTCTCGTTGTAGAGGCGGCCGCGGAAGTTGACGCACCGGGCCTGTCCGATGGTGTGCGCGCCAGAGAGCGCCACCATGTCCTTCGCGGTGAGGTTCTTGGCGGAGAAGGCCTTGATCAGGACGCCGAGGTCGGAGGTCGGCGCCGGGAGCTCGCTGTTCGCAGCGTCCTGGCTCGACGTCGAGCCGTCCCTCCGGCCTAGTTCCACGTCCCACGTAGGCCCGCCGAGCTGCAGTTGATCACAAGTACGTTGAGTTCAGCACATGATTGAGCAAGTAGTTTGAGTTCTGAACTTCTGATCTGTTGCTTGTGTATATGGCGCTTACCGCGACGACAGAGTCTCGGGCGGCAACGGCGAGGATGTCGGCGCAGGACACGACCTTGGCGCAGGAGTCTTCGAGCTGGGACTTGATGTCGTCCACCACCTCGAAGCCGCGAATGGAGTTCTTGTTGGGCACCGCGTTCTTCTCGCTGGTGGCGCCGTCGAGCAGCACTGACCCGTCACAGCCCTGAAAAAAGTTCACAGCATACGTCAATCAGCCAATGGTTTGTCCTCGAAAAGGGGGATCAGCGATGAGCAACCAAGCATAAGAGATTTACATTGACAAAACAGTCGTGGAAATGGAGGCGGAGCAGCGAGCCCCCCATGCGGGATTCTTTGGAGACGGCGGCTCGCACGGCGCCCTCGATGATGTCCAGAGCGTCGGGGCAGGTTTCGTCGTAGAAATCAGTGGAAAGCTGAGCGGAAACAAGAGCCGCCGATAAGATGAGCAAGGCCACGATGCTGCAGAAACGGAAAGTTGCCATTGCTAACCGACAGAGCTAGGCAAGTAGCCAAGCGCAGATAACTTCACACTCTATGTATCTTGCGGCAGTGTGCCTGGATAGCTACAGGCTACGTGGTATTTATAGGAAACGTGATTCGTCATGCCACAATGCGGTTGTGTTTACACCTCTTTATTCATCATAATAATAGGGCAGGTTTCGCAAAAACACACACATTCAAGTGATGTTGTAACAAAAAACTACAATACTCCCTTTGAGTTTAACACATGACCTGGGTTCTATGACACAAAGTGAAAAAAATCATAATTATAATGTTTAGCCAATTAACATATGACCTGTTATTGCCTAACCAGGATGGCTCGGCTTAAAATCCGCTTGGACCGAATAGGCAAGAAAAATAGACAAGTTTGCTACAAAATGTGGAAATTTCAAAATGCTCAAAAAAATGGACAAAATGTCATGAAAATTACTACAATACTAAAGGTACACATTTTGGTTTACCATACTTTTGTCGGATTTTTTAAGGTAATCTTAAACTTTGATGAGTCCATATTGTACTGAACATATCTTGAGTTTATCCTGATATTTTTGAGATTGATCTCATTAGAAACTTCATTTGGTTTTGTTTATTTAATTGGCTTTTGGAGGGTTTGTAGGTGAATTGTACCTCACATGTACCTATCGCAAAAACCGGAGCCATTCATTGAAGTTATAAGCTTTCAATGGAAGATTATTGTAGTATTTCCCGTGCGAAGATCCGCAATATGCTCAAATAGTGGACAAACAGTGTCACACCTCAAAAGCACCATGAGGCATCGTCAGGAGACCACCTACATAACTAATAGACTGTTGCCGCCTAGTTGCTCTTTGGGTGCTTGTGAAACCGAAAGTAAAAAATTGCACACTCGGTGGTTTCATCTCGAATGTGGCACAAGAATTTAATATTTGGTTTTTTTTTGTCTATAATTGGTTATTTCATTTGATGTTAATAATTTACAGTCTCATGTTTCTCGTCTGAACTACAATCCGGCAAGTAAGTTTAATAGATTGGGATATAATAATTCAGTTGCTAAGTTTAAATGAACTCTAATATTATAAGGAACTAATAAAAATCGTTTTTTGGTATGGAATTAGGGAATAGACTAATCATATTTAAGTATGATGTTTTCTAGATAGTTAATTTTATAACTTTCAGAGTGTAGTGTATCTAATTTTCTACTTTGCATTTTTCTCTTACATCTTTTGCAATCTTTATATTTTGGTATTCAGCTTAAGTTATCATTTCAATAACATGTTCTAAATATATTACTGCATACAAAGGGAATAAAATAAATAGATGGTATGCAATCTTTTAAATGAATTGGAGCTTTGAGTGATTAATTTTTTGACATAGATAGTAAGCATCGAATCCAACAATCGTGTTCTTGAAACACAAAATTTCACACTACAAATCTATCATCGGCTATTAGGCTGAAACAAATATATGACCTGAATGTAGAATTTTGAGTTATGTTGAACACCCTATGTTGATAATTGCATGCCTGTAATTTAGATCTTGTTCATGAATAAAAAAAATAGAAGAATTAGCACACAATTTTCAAAGTTAATCTAACTTTGGGCACGGGAGGGCACTTGCCCTCTCCCATGGTAAGAATGTAAGAACTATTTAACACAAATTTACCTAACGTGAATTTGATACTTTGGTATATATGAGCATAATATACTAGTCTTCCTGGAGACCTCTATGTTGATTTCTCCGGACGACCTCCTGGTCATCAGCTGTGAGGATGTCGCTGGAACTATCCGTGTACGACCGGCCGTCACTGAGTACGCTGCTGAGCACTAAGTGATTTATTTTCGGTGTTTATCTTTGAAAAATCTATCTATATTGTCGCTAAGAATTAGTTATTGTATCCGTATAAATCAGAGATAATCAAGCTTATAATTAATTAGCACTTATTGAAGTCTTTGTATTAATTGTCGGTTAATAAACCTGATGTGGAGTAGTATTAACTAGTTGCTGACCCGTGAACATTATAAATATAGGAAAAGTGAACATGTAAAACTAATAGTTACTTATTCTACATCCATATAGTAATTAGTGTATCTTGTACTTTGGTATCTATTTAATTTGATTCGTCATGGGGACATTTAATTTTGCATTGTTCAATGATCTTGCACATTTAGCTAAAGAATTGTGTGCACACCGTTGTTAGGTGGTTGGAAGCACTAATATTTCTGAGCTTCTCCTCAGTTATTGAGACAACTCTTTAATCAATTGATTAATTAAATATCTCTCATATGTGCGGTGTTTCTCTCTTTTTTTCATAATTTTGCGCTAAACTTTCAATATTTACTCGTCTCATAAATATCTTAAGTGAAGGTCCTATAATGCACTAATTCTGGTATATGTGCCTATGTAGTGTTTTTTTTTGACGTTTGCCTATGTAGTGTTTTTACCTTGGTGTTTAGGAGTATGTTATATTATGTTTTGATTTGCCCAATGGGTCGTTAATTTCTGTACAACATCTTGCTGAATTTTCAAGTTCAGTACGACATTGTTTGACCGCAAACTAGTAATTAAGTAAAATGGTACATGTTTAGCACTGCACATAAGACAAAATGTATGTACAGTACTAATCGGTACTATCACATATGAAGACCACGATAATTCCAGCCACTTGCATTTTAATACTCCCTCCGATCCATATTAGTGGACATAGATTTGTCTAAATTCATATGTATCTAGTTAAGTATTTAGACTAGATACATGTGTATCTAGACAAAGTTGTGCCCACTAATATGGATCGGAGGGAGTAGTCCAATTCGGGACAGGATTTCAAAAGCTACGATCAATATGTGGGTGAGGTTCCCACAATCGATCTTAATTAGCGTGTGACTTTGCGACAACCTTACAAACCAATGAATCCACAGCTCCACAATTTGTAAGACCTAAATCTCCATTAGTCTTAACCCCAGGTGTGAATAGCGGCGCGTCTGGCCCTACATCTAGCCAGTCTGACCGGGGTCAACAAATTAGGCCTGCAGCAAAGAAATGCTCGTACTTAATTTGGAATCACTGGATGGATGCATGGCTGCGGATCTCCCAAACTAGGTGACTTTATACGGTATGCTCATCGTCAATGCTGTTTCTTAGTCTTCACTTCCTCACTTCACTGTGTGGAGGAATTTTGAGCTTGTTTCTTGGAAATCATTACTTGATCGATCATTGTCCACCCGTGGAAGCGTAGAATCAAACCAATTAGTACTAATCTACTCAAGCTTGTGCGATTAGTTAATACTGGATTAGGCAGTTTCAGACAAGGATTAGGCGCTTGAAAAGGCTTGACGAAGTGCTGTCCTAGCACTGATCACGGCGGTGTCTGGCGTCGTGGCACACATGCTCTGATTGCCAAACTTTTGGCCTTAATTTCTCCGCGACTGCTCCAAGATTTGAACAACACGAGGGCGAGCTCCATCGCTGCGACCAAACGTCGTCGCGCATGCCATCACCAGTGGCGCGCGCATGATCACGACAAGCAAGCTCCGGTAATATGTTATGCGGGAAGTTGCAGCTGTCACCACTTTGGCCGAGACTCTCAGACTCGGTTCAGTGACGGTAAACAGTGGATTAGAATCTAGAAGATCATCGGCGTGGTGTTGGGCGGCGCGCGCCGGATCAATATGTCAAATGGAGTATCAAAGGGCGGCGAAAAGTTTCTTACGCAGCTAGTGTATCGTGTTGAGGCTAGAATTTAACTACTGATGCAGAGTTGCTGACACTTTTCACTGTGCACTACCAAGTGGTGTAGATAATTAACGTAGACCGGCCCGTAAATGTAGATAAAAAGAGCACAGATGATCGAGTCGACAGTGTTCAGAACTTCAGATAGATATATGCGCTATCTTAATTTGATAACTACGGCATGGTTCACTGGGATGAGATAGAGAACTGAGCTTTCCGTTGCAACGATATTGGGTTGGTGTGGTGGGTTCACAGTGGCCAGGTTCACGCACTTTTGAAGTCCTGAGCGGCGACAAGTGCGTCATGAACTTGTGGAGACTTGGTTGCCAGTGGCTCGGTGCTTTTCAACAAGATGTTTCGTAATACTCTTGAGGTGGAGCACGAGTCAAAACATCAAGTCTGTGAGCACTGAGCATTGCAGCTGCTGAGTCGGAGTTGGGCCCAAACTCTCTCTCTCTCTTGGCAAATTATACCCATTTTCACCATGCTATGCCCAATGGACTTTCAACTTCTGCCGTTGGAGTTCTCGGCAGCCCAATCCGTTGACAGCTTGGCTACTCTACATGAAAGATTTTTCAAAGGGCGCTCCTATGCAACGCTTGTAGCTTTAGTTAGGCTGGTGCGACCCATGAACAGTACCAGTTTTGTTTTCTACAAATCAAAATTTAAATATTAATATTTGGTTTGTTTGAAAAGTAAATTCATAAAGTTAAGAAAAATTACATAAATTCTAATATAATTCATATGTGGCGAAAATTTATGCTAAAAGCCAAGGGTGCGATTCCAGATTGTTCCGATTCTTTAACTCGTTATTAGATACCCTCACAAAGCTGTCGCCCGGTCTGCCCACTTCGAGAGTATAAAAATGTTCATATGGGAAAAAATGTTTATATAGCTCAAAAAATTGTTCGCGAGATCAAGAAATCGTTTATATCAGAGGAAAAATGACCGAACAAATTAAGAATATATTCACGAATTAAAAAATTTAGACAGTTCAAGATAATTATTCACAAAGTATAAAAAATATATACTTTGTATACTTAAAAGTTAGAACAAAAAGGTTGAAAAAAATAAAAAACGAAAAATAAATATGGACAGAAAATAAAAAGAAACAAGAAAATGAAGATATAGAAACTAAAAAAGAAAATCATTTAAATGGGAAAAAGAGCTAGAAACCTAGAACTTAATACTTGGGATTTAGCCATCCAATATGGTCAAATTTGTTTCAATGTTAGGGAGGTGCATTTGCACCATATTCTTTGCACTTGATTCACACAAAATTCTTATTTCACACTTAGAAAATGAAAAACACATTTTTGTTGGAATATAAGTTGAAAGATACTTTTGATACTATTAGTTTTTGCATGGCAAGATGCACCTTTGTGATTATCCATTATGGCCATGGCAAGGTATGGAAAGGACCAACAATTTAGCAGTTTGGGAAGTTTAGCTAGTAGACTTGCTCGTGGGCTGTTTCTGGCTACCAACAATAAATTCTAGCCCGTTTACAGTGTTTTGCTGCTCTGCTAGTGCAAATAGGCTGGGTTTGGCAAAAATCATGGGCGGGTCACGGCCTGGTTAGGCCCTAACGTAGCTCCGCCGGTGCTGCCAGGTACTACACACGACCTAGAATCTGGTGTCATGTCATGTCTGTTGTTGCTCGACCGAAGGGGGTGCGATAGTGGCTGGATACGTGGTCATCGGATTTCAGTTTCTCCTCCAGCGGCATCTGGTCAGTGATGTGTTATTGGCAGGACAATGATGTTAGTTGCTTCAACTTTTAGTTTGCACACTTCGGGAAATGTTTTTTGCAACGTTGACACGCGCTTGCGTCGTGCCCTTGCTGAAGGTTCGAAGCTCTTCTTTGGGGATGAAAATCCCAGGTCGAGTCTCATCGCCACTGGCGCACGTGCGAATTTTTCTTCCTAAAGGCTTGGCCTAAAAGTTGTGTTTTCTCTTTATTTCTTGTCTTATACCATAAGGCTAGGGGTAGTCTATGTCGCGAGGTATGTGGCTTGAGGTTTGTTATCTTTCTATGATTCTGACCGTATGTACGGTTTGTCTTCAACGTGAAATTGCAAGTTGCTAGCCGTGGCATGCAAACAACAGAAATAGTCAAATAACACACACAATTACACAACAGCTCATGACACAACTCAAACACACATATAAATTTATTCAAACTACACACGTATGACTCAAACTTAAAAACCAGGTGATTAAGGTGGACACGCTATGACCGCCGTAGCGTGAACGCAGCACGCTTCTGGGGCCTAGCTTATTATTTCCTTCCCTAACTGCATGCAAAGGGAAAAAAACTAAAACATAGCAGTACAAGGACACAGACTCCTGTTCGACGAGGCATGGAACGGATCCCGCGCGCGCGCGGAGCTACGCAACCTGAGCGGCTGCGCTAACGGTGCAAGACACGACGCAGAGAAAGTAGTCCCAGTTGCTTAATCCTCTGCCGGAGCACCAATCTTGGCAGTACTCTGGTGAGTGCTCCTGCAACGCCCCTCTGGCCTCCGGTGAGTGCTCCTGTAACGCCCGTCCGGCCTCGACCTTCGCCCCCATCGTGGCCACAAGGAGAAGCCCGGCGAGCAGGAGGCACCACAACACAAAGCTACCCTGACGGTTGGAAGCCATGGCTTCAAGTTCTGCTAGGTCTATACTTGGCTATGGAAAGAGCACGGGATGAGATGGCCATGGATAGGCGAGACGATGCGGTATTTATGCAGGGCGATGGGGGACACGATCCAGCGGCGGAGGGTGAGAGCTCGTGCTTGCTCTTGGATGTTTGTACATGAAAGAGTGGGCTTGGTTCGGTCACCCATGCCTGCAGCATAGAGAAGCTTATCGCGTTTGTCCAATATATATGCCCAGCCAGCTTGCCTCAAGCAAGCTGTCGATTGGATGCACGCGACGGTGATGCGTATTGAGGAGCTGCATGTGTTTGCGGTTAACACACGGGGTAATACACAACTACATGCATCGCCAACTAGCCTATTGGTTGACGTCTCACGTACTTAAACCAGGACGAATTTCCCTAACCTCCCGGGTCATAGTTAACGCAAACTTCATAATCACTTTGCTAACTCATTAACATCAGTTTGTCTGTTAGCAAGATTACATACATGGGTCGGTTCGGTACCACCCTCATAGTTGTTTGACTTATACAAAGTCCACGATGAGGGAAATATGATCATCATACAACATATAAGCTAATCTTAGAGACAAGATTAGAAACACTTGTTTTGTTTATATCTCTACACGTGCATGTGTGTTCTACTTTGAATACTTACTATTCAAGTACCACATCAGTTATAGCATAAAGATATAAACATAATAATGAACTTGGAGATAAATAGATAAATAATAACTTAAAATTATTATCTTTAAGGCATACTCCAACACTCATCATGTCTATGTGGGTAGCAAGGGGAGGGGTGGCGGGTGATCTTGGTGCTGTCTATTGCTCGGTGGTTGATCCGTAGTCTTGATTCTATAGACCTTGAGCTAGTTGAAGTGGTCCTTGCTAGCAGGTGTAATCCGAGTGAAATCTCCGCACGATGACGCTAGCGCGGTGACTCCTGCGGGTGTTTTATCTCTCTTGTGGCATCGTTTTCTCTAGGTCAAGGCTCCGGGCGAAAATCATAGTCCGATACTTTGAGCTTAGCAGCGGCGGTGCGTCACATCGTGGAGCCCAGGTACTTGCTGGTTTCAACACGTCGGCGTATTCGAGCATGCCTTTATCCGGCGCAAACCTTCTTTGGCTCTTGCATGGGTGGTCTCAATGGTCTCCTATCTCTTACATGTTTGATCATTGTCATCGTTCTATCCTCGTTGTCTGCTCTGTGACTCAGCTCCGCGGCCTGGAGCGAGAGGGTATACGACCCAATTGGTGTGTTCGGGTGCAGGAATATTTGATGGTTTCATTAGGAGGCGCGGTTCCTGTCCTGCTCACTAGCATCAGAAGCCTACTGTTAGATGTGGCCTCTCCAGTTTTCTTACTCGACTTTGAGTGGGGGACGTTCTCACTACCCTCGCGGATGTCTCTATTTTTTTACCTATTTTGTAAAAAGGATCTCATAACTTTGAATCGGTTTGACCATTTGTGCTTTATTTATAAAGTGTGACAAAAGACTGTTTCGAGAAGTACAAATAAAATTCATTTTATATTTTCTCGTAATTGAAAGCTTGAGTTGGGCCGATTCCCCGATTTTGACACATGGAAGGAATTTTGTCATCAAATTAACTTGAGTTGAGATTGCCATCGTCGTTCTTCTCATTCTATTGAAGTGTAGGTTGTTTGATTCACCGAACAGTGAGCTCTTATACAGTGTATCATTGAATCATCAAATATTTTTATGCATCAGATTTACAATTACAAGATAAAGGCTAGATCGATGCACCTATAAATCGCGATATCGCACTACCAGTTGTACTGTGGGCATGGCTTTAACGTGCAAGTTTCTAGCCGTACGTGGTAAGCAAAACGCAGAAATAGTCAAATAGCTGCACACTCACAACAGCCCATGACACGACTCAAAACACATGGAAATTTATTTCTTACTCCCTCCGTTCCAATTTAATTGACTTGCTATGCACCACATGTGGATGTATCTAGGCATGCCAATTTAATTGACTTAGAGCATCTCTAGCAGAACCCGCAAAAGGCGAACCCGCAAAACACTTTTGCAGTTCCCGTAACTCGCGTTTTTTGGCTCGAAACGCCGCGCGGCGGAGCAGAACCCGCAAAGTAGAACCGCAAAACAGAATAGCGTTCAGAAACTGCATTCGCAAAACAGCAAGATAGGCATGAATATCATAAAAATAGAATGATAAATAAATTAGACCTAAATTATAAGGATTCAGATTACAATAGTAGGATATTATGAATCCTCACAAATAGTTTATTACAATAAAAGTTTGAATCACACTAATTAAACAATAATTCAATACAAGATGTTGTAGAATAACAATATTGTTTGAATCAAACATGGCTCAAATGAACTAAAAAATAGCTACTGCCCATGCAGCTGTCAGATGTGTTCAACCAGGTCTAGCTGCAGCTGGTTGTGTTCGTCCTTGTCCTCTATCTCACGGTAAGTCTGCAGAAAAGTTTGGACGCGGTCTGGGTTTCTAGCTGGCTTCACACGGCTACCAACATTGTCGAAGGACAACTCCAAGTCCAAGCCCCTTTCATCCTCTATGATCATGTTGTGAAGAATCACACAACAAGTCATGATGTTTTTGAGAGTTTTCTTGTCCCAAAAACGAGCTGGTCCTCGAACTATGGAAAACCTAGATTGTAGGACACCAAATGCCCTCTCTATATCCTTTCGGCATGCCTCTTGAGCCTTTGCAAATTCAATTTGCTTCTTGCCTTTTGAATTTGAGATGGTCTTCACAAATGTAGTCCAAGGTGGGTAAATACCATCGGCAAGATAGTAACCCTTTGTGTACTCATGCCCATTAACCGTGAAGTTACAAGCCGGAGCATCTTCACTTGCTAGCCTACGAAGAAGATGAGACCTTTGCAACACATTGATATCATTACATGTGCCCGGCAAACCAAAAAAGCAATGCCAAATCCATAGATCCTCGGACGCAACGGACTCAAGCACAATTGTTGCATCGCCTCCCCTGCCACAATACTGTCCATGCCATGCCTTTGGGTAGTTCTTCCAAGTCCAATGCATACAGTCAATACTACCTAGCATGCCGGCCAACCTCGCGGCTCATTCATCGCCATGAGCCTCACGGTATCTTCTACTATCTTCACGAAAAGAGAGCGGCGCATACGGTACCTTCTTCGGAAGATGTGAGCCGGATACGTCGGGATTTCGGCGAAGTAATCGCGCATGAGAAGCTCGTTGCCGTAGAAGCGGTTGCGCGGTATGCAAAGCCGGCCAACCTTGGATCCTTGCCGCCACTTTGCATACCGGTCCTCAAACTCCTTGACGGCGATGACGGCGACCACCATTTGCTGCCGCCGGCTTGCGAACAGCGCCTCCACATCGGAGTCGTCGGAGGAGGATGAATCGGAGAGCACGAGCTCTTCCTCCGGGCTCAACTCCATCTGAAATGGGCAAGGCATACTCACTACCTACTACTACGGCCGAAATCGAAGGGAAATCGAGCGGAATTAGACTCACCGGCAGATCGCGCGGCGGCGGCGCAGATTTCCGTTCTCCGTGGACGCGGCCAGGGGAAACCGGCGGAAGGGGACCTCCGCGGCCGGGGCAGCTCATGTGCGGCGGGGCGCCGTGAGATGCGGCCGGGAAAGGGAGGGATTCGCAGGCGGCGGCGCTGGCGGCGGCGACAGCGAGATGCGGAAGAAGAAAGGAAGAACGCGTGGTGAAAACTCCCACCCGCCAACCGTTTTGACCAAATGCAGGGGCCCCTAGATTCGGCGCCGAAATCCCCGAAAAAGCCGTTCCGATGCGGGGATTCACGGGCCCTGCAAAATCTTTTGCGGGTTGGGCAAATTTGCGGGTTCTGTTCTGCGCCGTTTTGCGGTTTTCAATCCGCATCGGACGGTTATTATGCGGGTTTGACCGTTTTGCGGGTTCTGCTAGAGATGCTCTTACTATGCATCCAATGTGGATGTACCTAGACATGTTACATGCCTAGATACATCCACATGTTGGTTCATAGCAAATCAATTAAATTGGAACAGAGGGAGTAGTAGCAAACATTATGCAGAGCTCAACACCGGACTGCAATGTCGATCGTAGCTGACAGGACTAATCACCACCTGAAGGATGGCTTTCAGGTCTACACCACCTGAGCCGAACGGAGGAAAGAAACTAAAAAGCATAGTAGTACGAACGAGGACACAGATTGGAGGTGCAACGAGGCGCCGAACGGAGCCCGCGGGTCTACACGCTACACCACCTGAGCCGCTGAGCCAAAGGCGCACTGCAAGACGCACATCATGTAGTCCACGGTGCCTCCTCTGCCAGAGCAAAAGGCTTGGCAATACTCCGGTGTGTTCCCCTGTAAAGTCCGCCCGGCCTCAGCCTTGGCCCCCATCACGGCCACCAGGAGAAGCCCGGCGAGCAGGAGACACCACGCACGGCTACCCTTACCCTGGCCGTTGGAACCCATGGCTTCTTCTGGTTGATCTATACTTAATTAGCTACACACAGAGATAGCACGGGATGAGATGGCCATGGACAGGCGAGACGATGCGGTATTTATGCATGGCGATGGGGGACATGATCCACCGCGAGGGCGAGTGCTCGTGCTTGATCGGTTGTTTCCGAGGCGGACATGCAAGAGTGGGCTTGGTTCGATAGCCCATGCCTAGAGATAAGCTTATCGCCTTTGTCGATGCCAACCAAATTGCCTCAAGCACAGGCGGAGATTTGTTGCCATCCGCCCTTGCTTCAGTGAGACATGCGTGCGTCGGCAGCTCGATCACTTTCACGCAGTTGCTCATTGGATCCACGCGACGGAGATGAAGATCGACGAGCTGCATGTGTGCTCAACCTGGTTCTAATCTTCACAACTCGAGGATGTATCAGCCATGCATGTACTACTCCCTCGATTTAAAATAATTGCCACAATTTTAAACTGGGATTAGTTCAAAACTACGACAATTATTATAGATGAAAGGTAGTATTAGTAATAATATTTAAACGGCTTTCACCACTCCGGCCTTCCTGGCTCCACCGCACCCCGTCCACACCACTGGCCACCCGGCCACGGCGCTGAGTAGAAGTTTGCACGGGAGTCGTCTGAATTGGCTAAATCCTAGAAAATTCCAAAAGGTCACCACGTTTGAGGTTAGGGTTCTAAAAGAAGATGTTATTTATTATGAAAATACTACCATTATTTCTTAAAGTGGCACAAAAAGCACCAACCACCTAGCTTACGGGGCTAAATGTTTTTTGACTGGTAGACCCCGTTGTAAGTGTTGACATGGCAGGATAGAAATGGTCAAGGAGACATCTGTTACACTTGTTCTATATCGCCGATGTTAATGCTGAAGCATGGCGGCGATTGGACATAGCACATGGCTTTGAGCGGGGAGAGCGGCGAGCATGCTGGGAGCAAGAGGAGTAACGCCTCGGTCGATCCTGTGCGCCATGGAGAGTGGCAGGTGGTCGGGGAAGGTTGGCGGTAGCTCTAGCAGTGGCGATGATGTCGCTTTTGGTGTGAGGTCAGCGGAGGGAAAGGAGGGGGTATACGAAAGAATGATGAGGTCACCGATGTCTCGGATTGGTACTCGACGGAGGCTAGAACAACGGGGAAGAAGATACGAACGTCGGCGGTATCCGGCCACAGACAATGAAGATGGGGGGCGTGACATCATCTCACAGGTGTAGTCATGTAAAGTCAAATAAGTAGGAACTAAACGATATACGATGGTTCATGCATGACGAGACAAAGGAGATATTCACTAAAAATGAGCAATTCCAAAAAAAAGAATTATTCCCAAAAACTGCAATTAACAAATAAATAAATGCATATAAGAGTTTTGATTGCGCAACTTTTAAATATTGTACTACCTCATAAGAGAAAGGAATACAAACTAAAAATAGGCGAGGAAAAGAAATAAACAAAACCTCCCAAACAGAGATACAAAACTGTTGCAATTGTAGGCGCCTAATCGATCTACCGAGGAACAAGCAATCACAACAAAACGATGACACCGAGATTTGTTAACGCAGTTCGGCGAACTCGCCTACATCTGCGGGGCATGACTACGGGCGCTCCTCCCCACTGATACCGCTGCATCGGCCGCCTTGGTCGCCGGCACAAGCTGCCGGCTCCCTTGCACGCCTGCTGCTATCAAGTCGTCATAGGTTACACGTGTGGTGCTCCCTCATTATATGGGAGGCCCAGGTACAAGAGTTCGACTCTGATACTACTCGTATCCTATCCACACCTAATGCAACTCTAAGTCCAAACGTAACCCAACACGTACACAATATTTGACACAGAACACAACAAAAACTTATTTATCTAGACAAATTGCAATCTAATCTAATTGTAGTGCACTAAGCAAGGGAACGCTCGGCTCGTCGGGTTCAAGCGCCCTGATTTTGCAATGTTTCCTTTCATTTTCGCCAAAAGCAAGTACAAGTTTGATCAAGTATATACGAAACATGTATAATATGAAATATATCTTACGATTATTTGAGTAGTGTTAATTTTATATTGTATGTTTTGATTTTTTATATATATTTGATTAAACTTTATAAAGTTTGACTTTGACTAAACCAACGAAAGAACGTAATAGAGGAATAAAATGCAAGCATGTGCGAGCAGATCCGGTGGCTGGAAACCCGATAAAACTGACACTTCATTTCGTCACACAAACACACCAGTCGCACTGCAGGAAGCGTTTTTCCTTGACTTGCGAGATGATAATGTTTCCATAAATTAAAAAATAAGTTATTAGCAGAGCCAAGTGTAACCTCATTGGCCGCTCTTACAGGCTTGACTTGACCGGCTGTCCGGCGACAACATGGTCAAACATTCAACTATTACGACCGACGGACTGAGTCGATCGTGATGTCTGCACGTTCAACCGTTTTATTGCTAAAGACAAGCTTTGATTCCGAATAAAGCGAAGGATAGTTAGATAAATACTAATCATTCGCAGAAGAACAAGAATTAAATACTACTCCTACTAATCAGTGTTGCCACCCTCATGGCTCCTTCATTCCCTACGGCATGTTGAGTGATGAGTGGTTAATTACAAAGACACACTTCCCCTTCGGCCAAAGAGCGCAGAATCGAGCAAAGCCCTTCAATGATGATGCTTGCTCCATCATCCATTCCATCCACAAAAGCAAAGATTAGCGCCATGATTCTAGCTCTGATGCTTCATCTCATAGTCATAGCGACCACACTAGCCGCTCCAATCGCCTTGCCTGGCTGTCCCCAAGCTTGCGGCAACGTTACCGTCCCGTACCCTTTCGGCATCGGGCAAGGATGCTTCCTCGACGGCTTCGACCTCACCTGCGACGAGACGAGCCAGCCGCCGAAGCTGTTCTTGGGCGATGAAGGTGCGGGGCTCCAAGTGGCCGACATCTCTCTCGATGGTACGGTGCAGATCAGCAGCAAGATGTTCAACATCTTGCTGAGCGAGACCCCCATGCAGCTCAACCACACGTGGTTCCCCAGCCTGTCGGCCGCCGGCCGCCTGACGATGTCCGTCAAACACAATCGGTTCGTGGCCATGGGATGCAACTTCTTAGCTGGCTTCGTCGACGACGCTGCCGGACGCTACGTAAGCGTCTGTGCTGCGTATTGCTTGGATGGCCCTGGGTTGGGAGACGGCTCGTGCTCCGGCGTCGGCTGTTGCCAGACGACCATCCCACCGCCGGCTGTCCGTTTCCATGGCATCCATATTAGCGATTTAGACCATAGACCCGGCCTTCCCTCCACGTACGGAGCGCTGTTCATAGCCGACCAGGAGTGGTTCGCTGACAAGGGGCTCGCGCTGCAGCTGGATTACGCCATGGAGCCGCAGAGGATCGCTAATTCATCGCTTGTCCAGACCATGTTGGAATGGTCGTTGGATATGGGCCGCGACAGTCACATCTTCTGGGCACCGGATGACTACACCAAGGTTCGCAAAAGATGCATAGACCAAAATAGCGTCGTGGTGTACAACGACGGTGAGTACCAGGACCAGGGGCCTCGGTGCAACTGCTCCAAAGGATACGAGGGCAATCCCTACATCGCCGATGGATGCCAAGGTATTACTGTAATTACTAACTATAGTTAATACTTGTCCCATTCTCTATGCTTTCTACTCCAAAGGATACGAGTAGAAGAGTATTATAGGTTCAAAAGTATCATAAAGATCCGCCCGCTGTAACGGTCATCCCAAGGACTGTATCCACTAGCTTAGTGCTAAGCGCGCGCAGGTTATTTTTTTGCCAAATCTGGTCATAAGCAAAACTAATTTTGAAAACAAAACTATTTCAGAATCTTACCCCTTGTACTACACGAATCGATAAATATGCTGACGGCCAAAACCCCTCGGAAAAGGCACTATTACCGTCGTCATATACGTATGCCAAGGGCAACCCTCGGCTTATTCTTCCTCGGTAGAGAGACAAAATTCCGTCGGCTTATTCTTCATCGGCAGAGAGACAAAATGCCGTCGGCATATAAAAACGGTCGGCATATAACCCGCGCTGATGGTCTTCTTGGGCCCTCGGCGAACAATCCTCTCGGCCAAAAAAGTGCCAATGATAGCCGTTTGATGGTGTCGATTTTTTTACCCACGGCCGCACCGTCGGCATATTTATCCACATGGCAGCTCATTGTTTATCACCGTCAACTCATGAGGGCAAAACAGTCGGCATACAATGAGATATATGCCGAGGGCCACACCGTCGGCAAACTCCCGCAACGAAAATGATCTGGTGGCTTATGGTGTACGCCTATGCCGAGGGAAAAAACTGTCGGCATACCGACCATGGTGACAAAGTTGTTCATGTAGGCGCCAAGCCACTCCGGCGCTGAAGTGGGGTCGGCGCCAATGGCATTGGCACCAAACTTTTGGACCAAATTTTTGCAGCTTTTTCTTGGCGCCTACCTGCACAATGTTGGCCTCGATGACACCGAGACCAGGCGCCAGATTCCGAAATAGTTTCATAAGGAGGGCAAACTCCGACTTATTTTCATCCAGGGATCGGATTTTGCAAAAAAAAACTATGCGCACAAGGCAGCAGGAGTGTTTTTTTTCTTTTTACACTAGCAGAGTCGTGGCGTTGGTTTGCTGCCTTTTTAGATTGTTTTTTACAAAATACAATATTTTTTCCAATACCTATCAAAAGAAGATGCTTGTCTGTATCGCATGCCGCACGTATCACACCGTGGGATCTTCCGAGAACATATCATGTGAAACAAGAAAACTAATGTAAAAGCTGCACCTAAGACATACTAGTCAGTGGATGCAAAGATAAATATGATCCAACTGAAAGATTTGCAAGTACCACATTAGCAGAACGAGCCTCGTAGTAAATGGAATTAGGAGATCCCTCTTCCTCAAACCACCAAGCCGTCCATCTCCCTTACATTGTTTTGTACCAGCGAGTTCGGGTTGGAAATTTTGCCTTGACTCCAAAAATTGACTACCTACTTATTTAGTCAAACCTTGTCCAGGTTTGCATTGCATCATTACTAACCTCTGTTTCACAATATAAGGTTTTTTAGCTAGCTAGAGCTTGCTAAAAAGTATTATATTTAAAAGATAGCTAGCTTCACGCCATCTACATGCCCTCTCTCGCTTGACCATCCCCTCCGTGTCGTCCGAGACACTCAAAACTGTGCGTTGCATCATCATAGATAAAGTGTACACTTATAACCAAACAATTATGGCAACACTTGCCATTGACTCCATGGATGCCTAGTGCAAATATAGTCCCAAACATTATCTGAATGTACTTTCCAAGGAGTACATGATTAGAAACTTCAACCTATTGAAAAAAACATTCGATAAGCTTTACAATTTATATTTGCACACAAAGTTTTTCCCTTCCATATAGCTGTAGTTTTAAGTGCTTATCTACCGAATAACAGAAATAAAGAGCGATATTTCCTTTTGTAGGGGGAAAAACCTGCTTTACTAGGTTATAATATTTAACGTACATAGCAAGAATTGAAGAATTCATAAGCTATATGTAGATACGAATGGACTTTTTCTAGGGAGAAAACTGCTTTACTAGATCGTGTTAGTTTGGTGTTCAAATTTGATTAGTGCCAGGGACATGTTTAAGTTTGATGCTCAAGTTTGAACAGTTTAAGCTATGACCGTGAGGCCAGTGGCGGACCTAGGACATTTTTTAAGCCCGGGCAAACAGTACGTTTAAGGGCTTAAGAATGATATTTTGTAGTCTTGGCATACAGTAATACAGTACGAATACGTACGTCGTCCGGCCGGAAGCCCGGGCAGGCGCCGGGTAACAGGGGCGCTGCGTCCGCCACTGCGTGAGGCAATAGTATAGTCAATATTTCTAACTCTACCGGTCTAATAAAGATTTCTAATCAAAATGGGCAGTTGTACTATGTTGCTAACTAATCTTGATTGAAAAGTCACGATGGTGTACACAATTAAAAATTTATGGAAATAAATCGAAAAATCTCCATCGTTACTTTTCGTTTTATACTCCATATGTTCCAAATTATAACATATTTTGGATATTTCGATGTGGACTCGTACACGTCTAAATACATGTGTATCATACAACATCTATAATTTGGAATGAAGAAGGGAGTAAGAAATAGAAGATAGATGTTAGTTTTTCCTTTTGATGTTTTGATGCTTGAATTTCCTCCCAAAATTGTAAACATACTAGATAGTGTGTTCGATTTATGAAATTTCTGTGGTACTCAACTTTATTCATTTCAATCAACTTGCAGACATCGACGAGTGCAACCAACCAGAAGTTTATCCATGCCTACATCGAACCTGTATTAATATGCCTGGGACATACCAGTGCTCAAAAAAGAAAAGTATCATGAGCCTCCCGGGTATGAAAGAACAAATACGACCCACTTTACATAAATTTTTGCTTAGTGACAGAAGCACCACAAACTTTTCAAGATTATTAGTTATATATACACTAGTAAACCGGCTACAGAAGTAATGCTACATAATTTTTATAAACTATGGAAACATGTAAACAAATACTGTACGCATGTGACTATGTGAAATAATAAGAAAAATCAAATATTATTGCAACATTTAGAACCGCCAATCCTGACTTTTATTCTCTGCAGGTTTAATTGCCGCAATCACCATTAGTGCTGGTTTTGGCGTGCTATTTTCCCTTCTGGGTATTTCCAAAGTCATCAATAAACTCAGGCAAAAAAGAGCCAAACTGTTGAGAAAAAAGTTCTTCAAGAAAAATCAGGGATTGCTTATGCAACAGATAATCTCTTCAAACAAAGACATAGCAGAAAGAGCGAGAATTTTCAGCTTCGAGGAGTTGGAGCAAGCAACCAACAAATTTGACCAGAATCAGATTATTGGTGGTGGTGGCCACGGAACAGTGTATAAAGGGATCTTATCTGATCAATGTGTTGTGGCCATCAAGAAGGCTAAAATTGTGGTTCAGACAGAAATTGACCAGTTTCTAAATGAGGTGGTAATACTTTCAGAAACTAACCATAGGAATGTGGTGAAGCTCTTCGGGTGTTGCCTTGAGACAGAAGTTGCTCTACTAGTTTATGAGTTCATATCAAACGGAACACTCTCACATCATCTTCATGGAGAATGTGATAACCCTTTGTCATGGAAATACAGGTTGAGGATTGCACTGGAAACTGCAAGAGGCATTGCATATCTACACTCCGCTGCTTCCATATCAGTATACCATAGAGATATCAAGTGTGCAAATATACTACTTACCGATACTTTTTGTGGCGCCCTGACCCGACTGCTATACAGTGATGCTGTGTGTCACCGGTTAAGCGATACAACCGGAGGTTACGGGTTTACCAATCCCCGGCCAAAACCTTTGGCAGGCGTTGCTGGGTACACCTCACTCCAGACAACGCAACACCCCGATTGATGCCTCAACACAGGCACAACTATCAAAGCATAATAGTAAGATCAAGACTTGTGGAACAACTGGCACATCACAGACTCTACGACACAAAAATATATAATTCAACTCTTATAGTAGAGAAAGATAGCGAAAATGACAACCAGAGGTCACAGACCCAACATTACAACAAGCGGAAGCAAATTAGGTTGTTCTAAACAACAAGAACCAACATATGGCCTAAGAGGCCTGCAGATAAACATCACAGCGCCAGCTGTTCCAGGATGTCCCAAGCTGCCACCTGGGAACCCCAGACTACTCGTCGACGTCCACAAAGAACCCACCTTCGAGGTCGGTGAAGTCCTCCTCTGAAACAAAAGCAAAGACGTTGAGTTCGACGAACTCGCAAGATTAAGAGCTAATATATGCTCGATGATTGGTTTTCAAGGTTATATGGCTCTTTTGCATAAAGCTGATTTTATTTATGAAAAACATAACTCAAAGGCATCGACTATTAGAACATTTTCAAAGAGGGGTAAGAAGTAACTCTTTTCTTTGAGATCACCTTTCTCAAACATCACCAACATCACCATTGTACCTGTTCATCAAAGGCACCTCCCCGAATCACCCTCGAGGAAGTCAACCTTACATTCGTGAATTGGTACCTCTAGTACCCAAGTTTTAATCATTCCGTTTAAGTTATTCTATGATCATCGTCCATTCCCAAGTCGTCCGTAACCGTGGACACGGCTTTTCGAAAAGATTTAACCCTGCAGGGGTGTACAAATGTTTGCCACGCGTACCGTCCGGCCCATTACCTGCGCATTAGCTCTCTTCCTTGGAAAGCCGGCTGGGTGGGAGCGGTGTCGACTTCTCCCTCGTTAAGGACTTTCCAGGATCATCAGTGGCAGTAGGGCTGCCAGGATCACAACACCCCGCCCCACGGCCACTTATTTTCCTAACACCACAATCCTCATCTCATTCTCAGCCACCAACTCACGCACGCGCAAATGGAAGCCCGAACTAGAGGACCCTGGCTAGCCCCGCTCGAGTTATTTAGTCTATGAGGGTTCCTGCAATTGCATAGGCCTCACGCATGGTTGCACGCTCAGTCTTGGTTCAGGAGGTACAGAACTCGCACCTAGGCGGCAAGAACGAGACAACCCACCACATTCCATGTGGCCTCTCATCCCCACCTTCTTAGCATTTTATTATCCACCTCCACAATTCTCCACCATCAACATCACTGTCACAAGTTAACACCTGTTTCCAGCATTCACCATCCCTAGTACAACTAGGCATTTCACTAGGCATGGCTAAGCACTTGCATAGCATAGTAAGTATTCCATGGCCAACAATACAAACCTATGGTAATAGGAAGGTAAAACAGGTATTGGCAACAGGATTCTAATGCAACTAGTAGGATACTCTAATCCAGGCAAAAGACATTTAGAACCGCATGCAATATTATAGTGGAGAAAATAATTGCGGAAAATAGGATAAGATATGCTCAGAGGGGGATTACGCTTGCCTTGTTCAGAGTGCTGGTAGTACTGCTCGGCGGGGTATTGAGGTGGAACCCCGTCTGCTTGATCTAACGAAGCACACACGGGAAAACAAATCAATCACCACACATGTGTACCATGCAATGCACAATCACAAGATGACATGACAAGTTTATGCAAGGTAGCATCATTTAGTTATCTAGCAAAATTAAATGGAGAGCCAAATAATTAGGCAATTATTTGGAAGCAACCCCATATTTAACTTAATGATTTTACTACTATTAGAGGTGCACCAATTTAAGGGTGGGCAAGTATGCATGATGATGATTATGATTTTGGGTAGCTCGCATTTTTCTGAGCGTTCCGATATAAAGAACAGACTTTTCGGAGGTTCCAATTAAAAGTTATGATTTTTAGAATTTCCTCTTTTTAAATTCATTATTTTTTTATTAATTATTTTATTTTCAACAACGATTAAGAATTATTTTTCCTCGGATTCGGGAGAGATGGAGGAAGTAGTTGAATCATCGGCGTCGATGTCTCTAACGCGCGAGGGGGGGAGCGGGAATCCTGCGCGAGAGGGGGGAAAAAGAAAACAGCACACGAAAAAAAAAACAAAAGAAAAACTGGGCCAGTCTCCCACCCGGCCTGGGCTGGCTGACGGGCCGGCCAGCCTTCAGAGGCCACCGGCCTCCCGGTCGGTTTGGGCTGGCTGTGAGGCCGGCCCAGTGACAGAAGCCAACGGCCTCCCGCACGGCCTGGGCTGGCTGTGAGGCCGGCCGTGCTCATCGCGACGGAGACGAAGGCGACGGTGACTACGGCGAGCATCCCGGCGACGCTACGGCGAGAGGAGGAGGGGGAAGGGCACGGGGTGGTTCGGGGGCTCACCACGGACACGCTCGAAGCAACGGCGAGGTGCGGAGTGCGGCGGAGGCGGCGGCAATCGGCCGGCGAAGCGGCGGCGACGCTACGGCCGTGGTCGAAGAGAACGGGGCGGCGACGGCATTCCTCGCGTCCCCGGACCGATTCCTACCACGAGGAGGCGGAGGGAAACACGGCGGAACTTTCGCCCCTCACGGCGATGCACGAGGTGGACTACAGCGGCGGGGATTTGACGGCGAACGCGAGCTCCGGCTCGGCCATGGCGTGGAGAGGACGGGGAGCAGAGGGGCAGGGAGCAAGGGGGTAGGGCAGGGCAGTGGGCCTCGGGATACTCTGCTCCTCTTCGTGGTGGACGGCAGCGAGGGGGCCCGGCGTGGTCGTCGCGCGGCAGGGGCGGGTCGGCGACCTGGTGCGACGCGAGCTCGGCGGCTCGGTCGCTACAGCGCGAGGAAGAAGACCATCTTCCAGAAAACCCCCTGCCTCAAATATTTCCATCACCGTTTGGTCCTCCTGGAATTACAAAGTAGCCCTTTTTGTTTTAAAAAATAAAACCAGTAGCTTTTCCTGATTTAATTGAGGCACCAGATTTGTTTATAAAAATTGGGGAAAAATTGGGGGGCCTCCCAACACCAAGTAGAGGCACCACAAAAATTGGCGCTGCCAAATAAAAAGTTTTGGACAGCATTTGTCCATAGTATTTAGTTTAAGCAATTTTTGCTAATTCTCCAAATGTTGTTATTTAACAAATTTGGTGCAAATGCAAAAATAATATTGTGAACTCTTGGAACTTCCTTGACAAATATGGATGTCCAAGTATTTTTGTTTTGCAACTTTGAGTGTCTTCTTTGTTTGGAGATTATGTTGAAACAAGTTTTCCATTATTGGTTCTCAACATTGTCAAGAATAAATTGTGTGTGGCTTAGCAATTTAAATAGATGCAATGATGCATGCATGCCATGATGCAAAGGAGGACACAAAAGTGAAAATTTGGTACTCAAATTTTGGTTCACAGGTTTTGGGCTGTTACACTTTTGTAGCTAAAGTATCAGATTTTGGAGCTTCAAGATCAGTTGCATTAGATGACACAGGAATACTTACTGCGGTCCAGGGAACCTACGGGTACCTTGATCCTGAATACTATCACACAAGTCGACTCACGGAGAAGAGTGATGTTTACAGCTTTGGTGTCATCCTGGCAGAGCTACTCACAAGGCTAACACCAGTTTTTTCTTCTCATACTTCAGAATTCAAAAGCCTAGCATCACATTTTGTAACACTAATAAGAGATAATCGCTTGTCGGATATTCTGGATACTCAAATTGTGGATGAGGGAGGAGCTAAAGACGCTGAGGTGGTTGCAAGACTTGCAAAAGCATGCTTAAGATTAAAAGGAGAAGAAAGGCCCACAATGAGGCAAGTGGAGACAACACTTGAAGATGTGCAAACCCTAAGGATCAATCTCGATTCTCAGATCACAGAAGTGAACCAGAATGCAGGAACTAAGTCGGTCAAGGGAAGAAAAGGTGGCGAAGGAACTAGACTATACAACATGGAAAAGGAGTTCATCCAATCATCTGAAATTCCGAGATGATTTTACTTACATGCTGAAGTGTTGCGGTTACTCTTATCGGTTTGTGCAATACTGCAAAAGCATTGTTAATTATGAGTGTTGAATTATTACCATGTGTGTATTTCCTATGGTAATGGGACATGTAGAACCACGTATGTGAAAGTAAATAAAATGAATCCATATATAATTTTTACAGTTAACCCATCTATTACCTCTGTCACATACTGATGGTAAAACGGATGTATCTAGACGTATTTTTAGTGCTAGAGAAAATGCATCTGCTTAACGTAAGTAATATGTGACAGAGGGAGTAGTTCTTAACACCATGGTTCAAATTTTGCGGAAAATACGTGTTGACGGGAATCTGGACATATCGTGAATACTGCACATTTAAACGCCTAATTTTGGAGATGCAAGTGAGTCAGCATTAGGGTACCCTTCGACCCTAGCTAGTTAGTTTAATCAATTGAATTAAAATTTCAAAATCACATCACTTTTTCAAAAACTATTTCATGTTTTGGACTAAATTGGGCGAAGGGTATCCTAATGGTGACTCGCTTACATCTCTACAAGTACTTAATTTCCATCATAGGTTGTAGTGCACCTAATTATTTCCATCCAAGAGACGTGTCTCCGGCCATACTAAGTTCAACAATCCTTCTAAGCTTGTAGTTCAAATTGCTCCTGCCACAATGTGTCCAACAATCAACCTAAGCATGTATATTAATTTTCTAAGTAGACGGTCATGCATGGGCCGGGGCTGCTCTCTTGAGATTAGTCAAACATGTGCAGTTTTGGTCTACCCTAGTTTCCTTTAACACATACTCCCTCCGTATCAAAATATAAGTCACACTTGCTCATTACCAACCATATGTATCTAGACATGTTTTAGTGCAAGATTCATACGGAGGGAGTAGTATATTCTCGTTGATCCATGCCTCAGTTGCCCACCTAAATTCATCATTGCTACTCCCTCCGTTTCATAATATAAGATGTTTTAACGTTTTTTCTATATTTATATTTATACACATGTATCTAGACACATTTAATTGCATATGTCCATTCTTTTTTAGTATGAATCTAGCTAGACATACATGTGTAACACGTAAAATATCTTACATTATGAAACAGAGTGAGTCTAACTGTTTCCAAATAAATAAAATGCATGACTAGCGAGAGCGATGTAGTAGTAAACGGACACTGCTCAGCAGGCTGAATATATAAACACACTCTTCCCTCGTGCCAAAGTCAAAAGAGTTGCCTGGCTGAACTCCTATAGACCCATATATACCGAGCAAGGTAGATGTGCAAGCTCTGATGCTTCGTCTCACAGCGACAACTCTGGCCGCTCGGATAGCGTTCCGTGGCTGCCCCGAACCTGCGGCAACGTGACCGTATACCGTACCCTTCGGCATTGGGCACGGTTGCTCTTGCTTGACGTGCACCTTCAAACGTATAGCGAGCCAGCCAATCTGACCGTACTTCGTATAGCATCGTGATAAATTTGGATGGCTCGCTTGAGTGCTTGACGTGCACCGTCAAACGTAGAGCGAGCTAGTGAGTGATCACCCTTGCTAAGTCCTTCCCGCCAGATCCCTGAAAGGCATGTAAATAATATGAAACCCTCGGTCTAACCCTCGTGGGGTTTATATATAGAGGTACGATGAGGAGTAAATTTCAAAAAAAAAGGAGGAGAGACTTGGAGTATAACAAAAGTTTAAAACAATTACTCCTGTTAAAAATATCGCTGGTATGACTACACATTGTCCATCGATACTTGATTTGTCACGACACTTTTAGTGGATCAGAGGGAGTTCATTTTTTGCTATATCTTTCTTTTTTTACGCATATTCTAACATTTTATCTCGGCCATAGTGGTAGTAAAGCGGACGATTTCGACTGAATATAAAGTCTTATGTTTCCATCTTCTTCTTCACTCCATCATCATTAACCGTGTCTCTGATGGACTGGTCCATCAACTAGAATGGTGCATGTCGTCCTCTTCTGGTGCTGCACCTCATCTATCATTTATTCTCTCCCGTTGTAACAACGGGGGTACCATGAATGCTACAAAAGGCGAACGCTTTGAGTTTCGCTGGAGTTTTTGTTGTTGTCGATCGTGATAGACGATCATCTATTATGTCTTTACACCCTCACACATTGTAACAAGGGGTGTGTCCGCTGCGAAAGCCCTGTCTTGGCTGTTGGCCAGGACCGGCGAGGCGACACCCTCGGCGCTGCGTCCTTCTTGAAGGTGTCGTGGTGGTGGTGATTTCGCTTCTCTGTCCGGGTTCTTTGAGGGAAACCCCAGATCCCACGCGGGATCAGGCGAGTGCGACGCTTCAGCGTTGCTGACTACTTGGGGCCTTGTCTTGGATGTTCCACTGACTAGAGGGACCAATGGTGTCAGCTAGCGGATAAATGGGGCCCATGTACGCGGAGATGTCCAGAGACATATAAGGGTTTAAATAGGCACTTCCGGTTGCAGTACATACGTCCAGTTTAAGTACATTTCTTCATAGAGGACTGATAACAATAATCAATTTCTCTTTTCTTTTAGCATGGATGCCACTGGGGTACTAGAGTCCATTGTAAGAAAAAGGTCCAAACTCTACAGAGAAAACTAGGCGATGGAGGCGGGTACGCCGGCACGCCGCACGCGAACACCGTGCAGGTGGCCGGCGGGTAGCGGCGCATCTGGGGTCATGCACTCGCAGGTCAGTCCACCTCTTCTAACTTCTTCCCCAAGTGGTATAGAATTTAGCTCCATGGGGAACTGGGGATTGGAATCAACGACGCGCGATCGACTCTCTGTTTGTACTTCATTTTGGATTCTTTGCCGCGCAGGCGAGCTGTTCGATGAAATGCTCGTTCGAACATTTCAGCATAAAATGCCCTTTTAACACAAGGATTTCGCATTAAGAAGTTCAGTCACCATATGCTAAATGTGGTCAGTCCAATCACCTCATTAATTTGGAACGGGACAGATCCGTGACTACTTTTGCTTTGAAATTTCCTATTCCCTGTAGAAAACGTATGCCGTTTGAAACTTTCCTTCACGTGTCAATTAATCCGTCTGCTTTAGTCAATCGGTTTACTGGTAGTGAGCTGTCTTGTTGACTTTGAAGTCAATCGGAGAAGGGGTATCAGCCAGCCAGTAATTAAGAACCTATGTCCTTCGTTAGCCTCAAAAGAAGAAAAAGTAGCTATGTTCAACTAGTACGCTCAAGAGATGAAGATTTCGATCCCTTCTTCCGGTCGAGCGCTGGTTGGCATCATCGGAGCACTCACGTTTCAGCTCCTGGTGCTGCCACTGCTGGCAGGTCCAATAGCCTTGCCTGGCTGCCCAGAAAGTTGTGGCCATTCCTGTGCCTTACTTTGGGCATCGGCCAAGGCTGCTTCCGCAAGGGGTTTAATCTAACCTGTGATAGACGCGGCACCAGCCGAAGTTGTTCTTAGGTGATGGCGTCGAAGTGCTTGGCATCTCCTTGATGGACTGCACGGTGCAGATTCGCAGCAACGTTTTGCGATCAAGCTTTCCAGAGTTCAATGGCTCATGGTCTGGCCCTCTGGTCACCGGGCCCTTCTCGTATCGATGCACGGAACTGGTTTGTGGCCATTGGGTGTAACATCGTCGCACAGCTCCTCCCCATGGACGGGCTCAATATTCAGGACGCGTCTACAGCACCTGTGCCTCAGCATGCCTGCACAGCCCGCAGAATTTCACTGGCACATCCTGCTCGGGCATTGGCCGCTGCCGGACATCCATCAGTTGGGAACTGTCATCGTATGGCATCCAGGTTACTCCCCTCACTCTGCGGGGATCTGGGTACAACGGTTACTCATCGTACACAGATGTGTATGTGTTCATTGTCGATCAGGACTGGTTCAGCGCAAAGGAAGACGATATGTTGCTCAACTTCACCAATCAACAAATCATGGTTGAGAGTGTACCGACAGTGTTGGAGTGGTGGTTGGATTTGATCAGCGACGAGGACATGTTTCCCAGTCTGCCGGGCCTGAGTCTTTTTATTTTAGATGCCAAGCTTAAATAGTATTAGCTATTACGTTGATCTAAATTATGACAAGAGACGGTGCAACTGTTCCCAAGGATACGAGGGCAACCCTTACATCCCTAACGGATGCAAGGTACTACTTTTTGCTGTGTTATTGCCCTCGTAAAACTGGGGAACATGGTGCTTTCCTGGATTTTCATTTTTTCTGTTCGATGTTTTGAGGCTTCAACTGCATTCCCAACATAGCAACAGTGTAATTTTCCTTCGCATTTTCAGATATCGATGAGTGCCAGCAGCCAGATGTTTATCCATGCCTGCACGGAACCTGCATCAATATGCTAGGGACATACCAATGCTCAGCAAGGAAAAGTATTAACAGCCTCCCAGGTACAAATACATATACATGTCACTCACTTAAGGACCATAAATTATCATAATTATGTTACGTATACCTGAGTAGAACGGCTACTGAAATACTCCTACTGTCTTCAGCTTTTAGACGAGATACCATGATACTGAAAGCAATATATCTGACTGTCCAAGCATGGAAGAGAAAAGAAAAGCAATGAACGTTATGTGCTTTATAAACTAGTACCATGTGACCACTGAACTGGAAAAAATACTTCCTATATGATTGCTCTGAAAATATTCCAAGAAAACTTTTGGGGTATAGTTGAGTTGTTTAATATTTTCGATCTTCAGTTTTCAGCTCAATATGAAATGCAACACATACGCTATAAATTTATAATTTCATTTCTGCAGGTTTAATTACCGTAATTGCAATTAGTGCTGGTTTTGGCGTACTTTTTTCATTTTCTGTATTGCAAGAATCACCAATAAAGTCAAGCAGAGAAGAGCCAAGAAGTTGAGACAAAAGTTCTTCAAGAAAAATCATGGATTGCTTCTGCAACAGTTGATATCTTCAAACAAAGATATAGCAGAAAGAACTAGGATTTTCAGCTTGGAAGAGCTGGAGCAAGCAATCAACAAATTTGACAAGAATCGGATCCTTGGTGGCGGTGGTCATGGCATGGTGTATAAAGGAATCTTATCTGATCAGCGTATTGTGGCTATCAAGAAGGCTAAAATTGTCATTCAAAGGGAAATCGACCAGTTCATAAATGAGGTTGTAATACTTTCACAGACTAACCATAGGAATGTGGTGAAGCTCTTTGGTTGCTGCCTTGAGACAGAAGTTCCTCTACTAGTTTATGAGTTCATACAAATGGAACACTCTCACATCATCTTCACTTCAAAGTGAGAACCCTTTGTCATGGAAGGATAGGTTGAGGATTGCACTGGAAACTGCAAGGGCCATTGCATATCTACACTCCGCTGCTTCAATATCAGTATACCATAGAGATATTAAGTGTGCAAACATACTTCTTACAGATACTTTAGCAGCAAAAGTATCAGATTTTGGAGCTTCAAGGTCAATTGCTGTAGATGAGACAGGAATACTTACAGCAGTCCAGGGAACCTACGGTTACCTTGATCCTGAATACTACTACACTAGTCGACTCACGGAAAAGAGTGATGTTTACAGCTTTGGTGTCATCCTAGCAGAGCTACTGACAAGGGTGGAATCGGTTTTCTCTTCTCATTCGTCAGAAGCCACAAGCCTAGCATCACATTTTGTATCAGTAATAAGAGACAATCACTTGTCAGATATTCTAGATACAAAATTGTGGATGAGGGAGGAGCTGACGATGCTGAGGCGGTTGCAAGACTTGCAGAGGCATGCTTAAGATTAAAAGGGGAAGAAAGGCCCACGATGAGGCAAGTGGAGACAAAACTTGAAGATGTGCTGACCTTAAAGATCAATCTCAATTCTCGAATCACAAGGGTGAACCGGAGTGCTATAAATGTTCAGTCATACAAAGGTAGCAAAGGAGGGGAAGGAACTAGACTGTACAGCTTGGAAAAGGAGTTCATCCACTCATCTGAAATTCCAAGATGATTTCACTTGCGTGGTGAAGCGTTGCGGTTAGTCCTATTAGTTTTGGTGCCATACTACAAATCCAATGTAATTATGAAGTCTGAATTATAATTTTGTGTGTTTCCTATGCTAATGCGTCATGTAGAGCCAGCATGTGGAAGTAAATAAAATGAATTCAGTTACATATATTACGTACAATCATTTGTCACATTAGCAATTTGGAACGGAATCGAGATTCCCATGTTCTAAGCGGGCAGTGTGCTTATTGAGCCGAAGGTGTACTGATATACCACTGAGAGCACCTGAGAACAATTGAGCGGCAGCAGAAACCATATGCTAGCTGCTAGCGCGCGCGTCGTTGGCTGGAGGCCTAGTTGTCAGTCACGGCAGCGACCGGCAGTCAGCCGGCCGGTGTCGGAGCTACGCAGAGGGGATGTGCACTCGCAGGGCATGCCGCTCTTGTAACTGCTTCCCGACGTGGTTGGTGCTCGCTGGGACCGGAATCAACAGCGAGCGACTCGTTCAGGACTCAATATATCTTCGTTCGATTTGGGTTCTTGGCCGTGCAGGCGAGCTGTTCGATGAAATGCTCAATGCAGATAAAGGGTCCTTGTAACTCGAGAATTTCTCATTAAGCAGTTCAGTCACCATGTGCTAAGTGTGGTCCGCTATCTCAACATTCAAAACCAACAAGCAGTTCAGCCGCCTTAGCGATTTGGGACTGGACATATTCGTGTGTAAAACAGGGCCAAGAATACCCTTGGGTCTGAAGTTTCATCTTCCCTATTATACTATAGAACACCTGTCATATTTGAAACTTTCTCCTTGCCGCGTCAACTTAGCCGTCCTGATTCCATTAGTAAAAATTCGGTTTAGTGGTAGGTGTCTCGCTGCTTTCTCATATCCTGGAGTGGACTTTGAAGTCAACTGGAGACCAGCCAGTGATTAGGAAGAACCTATGTCCGTTGCGAGCCTCAAACAAAGACATCTCAACTCGTACATTCTGAGATGATGATTTCCATCTCTTCTTCCCGTCGAGCGGCGGTCGGCATCACCGGAGCACTCATGTTTCAGCTCCTTGTGGCGGCACTGGCAGCAGGACCAATAGCCTTACCTGGTTGCCCCGAATCCAGCGGCAACGTGACCGTCCCGTACCCCTTCGGCATCGGGCATGGTTGCTTCCGCGAAGGCTTCAACCTCACCTGCGAGACCACGAGCCGGCCGCCGAAGCTGCTCGTGGGCGACGACGGCGCGAGGATGGAGGTGGTTGGCATCTCTCTGGATGGCACCGTGCGGATCAACACCAAGATGCTCAAAGTCTCGCTGGACAAGGCCACCGTGTAGCGGTTCAACCGCACGTGGTTCGCCGGCCTGCGGAGCGCCGGCCGCTTGACGGTGCACGTCAAGCGCAACCGGTTCGTTGCCATTGGATGCAGCTTCATGGCCAGCCTTGTCGACGACGAAAAAGCGAGTCGCTACATTAGCGTTTGCACCGCGTACTGCCCGGAGCCTGGGCCGACGTCGAGCGACGTCTCGTGCTCCGGGCTCCGGCGTCGGCTGCTGCCAGACGCCCCTCCCGCGTCTCGGTCTCTCCTTCTACGGCGTCCAGATAAGCGATCTGACGACCCCAAAGCCCCACGATTTGTTGGATTCGGAGCGGTGTTCGTAGCCGACCAGGAGTGGTTCAGCGAAAAGGGGCTCGTGTTGCAGCTTGATTACTCCGCTGAACCACAGAGAATTGCTGATTCAACGGTGGTTCCCACGGTGTTGGAATGGTCGCTGGATATGAACCGTGACAAGGACATCTTCTGGGTACCGGATGGCCTCACGGTCTCACGGAGGATCCGGGAGATGCATATTAAACCCGAACAGCATCCTGTTGTACGCCAACGGTAGTTATGGAGGGCTTCGGTGCAACCGCTCAAAAGGATATGAGGGCAATCCTTACATCGCCGACGGATGCCAAGGTAACACCTAGAAGGGATATTACATACTCCCTCAGTTTCAAAATATAAAGCGTATTTCGTTTCCTTCGATCTATGCTTTTATCTAAAATTACTCATTTAACACATGACTTATGTGATAGAAATAATAATCATAAGAAAATACTTTTGAGTAGGAATATAATGATATCAGTTATATTTCATATAAGTTACATAATAATAAACTAATTCTTGATCAGATCATTGGTCAAACCAAGTGAAATACGACTTATATTATGAAATGGAGGTAGTACAAATTACTAGTCTCTACTTTCTACAAGAATTAGGTCATCGGACGCTCATGTCTCCAACATGTGGCACGCTTTCCGCCCACCGCGTGCTAGCAGCACAAGGTGGGCATGTTTTTTTTCCGCGTTAACATAACCTAATTTGTAATTTTGGTGCTTTCTCTTTCGGATCGAAATACAAAATGTGATTTTCTTTTCAACCTGAGCATCCAAGTTAAGAAATGGTTCCACCGTTGTATTATCATGGAAGATTCGCCAGATGCGAATGCATTTACGTGATTTTCAAGAAATCTTGATTAGTGGATCTGATTATTGCGCCAAAGGCATCATGACTCGGCATAGCCGGTAACATGTGCTACACCTTGTCACATTTGCGAGCTAGATTTTTTTATTTCTATCTCCTCTCAATTATCTGAATGAAAATTGAATCGTCAAGGACATCATATTCATGTCTCAACCTAGTATGTAGATATTGTTATCCGCTAACCGGTCTGAAAAGTTAGATATCATTTAGCTATGTTTTTGTATTATTATGATAAGTTTTCTTTCTCGATTTTATATTTTATAAAAAACCGTACACAAATTCGACACTTGAGAACGAAAGAGGCTACAATAAATCCTACTCTGCCTCCATAAAAGAAATTGCTTATCCATGGTCGTTTCTGGCCGAGAAAGATGAGTGAAAAAAAGAGAGAATAAGTCGGAGAAAATGTAAAAGGAAATGACCATACTCACTGACAAGCGGGCCCCATATTGAGAAACACTGCAAACGGTTTGAGGCCCAAATTTTTTAGTCCATCTGCTAGCAATTTGGAACGGGGTCGAAGATTTCCATGCTCTCGCTAAGCACCAGAGAGGCTGAGAGATGGTCGGCGGCCGACACCCGGCGCTAGGAAGGCACGGCGAGGGTTGCGGGTACGCAGGAGGCCGGTAGTCTGGCAACCGGCGGCACAGCTCCCTTAGAGGAGTCGTGCACACGCAGGGCAGTCCACCTGACCACCTCTTCTAACTTCTTCCCGATGTGGTTGGTGCTCTGTGGGAAGTCAATGGTGAGCGACTCGTTAAAGACTCCATCTCTTTCCTGAGTAAACCCGAGTCAGTAGTCACGAACTGACGATTTGTTTAGTTCAGATGGGGTTCTTGGGGTGCAGGCCAGCTGTTCGACGAAATGCTCAATTGAGTCCTCCCCAGGCAGGAGTGGATAGCGCCTACACGACACACGAGGGTGAGCGCCACTGAGGTAAGAGAACTTTTGTTCGCTCACGGCCATCGAATTTGCGACCACTTAGTTGGACTTCAACCACTGAAGTAGTTCGTGGGCAACGGGATATCTCTTTGACCAGGATTGCACTGTGAGACCAAGCGACCAGCATATTGTTGATGCCTCCATATATAGTCCACAAAGATCACTATATGCATAGACAATTGGACTAGTTTCCGAATAAAACAAAAATTGTCACATCACTCATCAACATCCACCTTCTTTTCTCCTTTCTTATTTATTGGCAAGAGCGATGTACCGGACCAAGTCGTCGACGACCGCGTAGAGTTTTCAGAGAACGACGATAAATAGGTGCCTTTTTCCTTGCACCAAAGAGACATGTTGCAAGATGGTGCTGTTTTTCTCTACTCCTTCCACAAAAGCAAAGTTATGCACCACTATTGCAGCATTTGTACTCCAGCTTATAGTGGCCACATTAGCAGCTCCTGTTGCCTTGCCAGGTTGCCCTGAGGCATGTGGAAGCATAGTCATCCCCTACCCCTTTGGCTTCCGGCAAGAGTGCTTCCGCGCGGGCTTCAACCTCACATGCGATGAGACGCACCAGCCACCAAAGCTATTGGTCGGTCATGATGTGGAAGTTGTTGATATTTCTCTAGCGGATGGCACCTTGCGGATCCACAGCAAGATGCTGAATATCTCGCTGAACACAAGCTCCGCACAACCAAACCAGCTGTGGTCCGCTGGCCTGATGGATGAGGGCCCCCTGATAGTGTCCACCGATCATAACCGGTTCGTTGCTATGGGATGCAATGTCCTAGCCAGCCTCATTGCCTCTTCAGGTGACTATGTTAGTGTCTGTGCCGTGTATTGTGCTGACAGCCCCGGGTGAGCGACACTTCATGTTCCGGCGTCGGCTGCTGCCAGACGCCCGTCGCACAGCTGGGTCTCCCATCCTATGATCTCCAGTTTAGTCATTTGACCCGGGGAATAAGTGTTTCCTTGGTATATAGAGCGATGTTCATAGCTGACCAAGACTGGTTGACTGGAGAGGGGCCTTTGCTGCAGTTAAATTACTTTTCGATCCACAAAAGATTGTTGATTCCACGTTGATCCTGATGGTGTTAGAATGGTCGCTTCATGTGGGCTATGACCGGCAGTTGTATTGGGGATGGATGACCTTGATTTATATGAACACAAGGGGTCCGTAAGCGTAAACTGCTTCATAGTCAATGATGATGTATATGTTCCACGGGCATGGTGCAACTGCTCCAAAGGATTAGAGGGCAACCCTTACATCGCTCATGGATGTCAAGGTATACATTACTACTTTTTGCTTTGTTCCTACACTTATTATAACCATGAGGGACCATGCTTCTTGCCGGGCATTTCAGTTGTCGATTTAGCTCAACGTTTAGAGTTCTAGATTGCAGTTTGATCATATAGATTTGTCGTTGTCAACTCAGTGAGAAAAATGTGTTTCGATTATGTGAAATATCTTTGTTTTTAAAACTGTGTTTTTTCTGCTCTCATTTCAGATATTGATGAGTGCCAACAGCCAGATATTTATCCATGCCATGGAACCTGTATCAATATGCCCGGGACATACCGGTGCCTCAAAGAAAAGTCTCACCAGCCAACCAGGTAAACATACAAATCATTCATCAGTTTAAGGCTTTCTAGCGTAGCTAAAAAAGAGTGGCTAGAGCATCATTTCTTTGCTAGACTTGGTCTAAACACGGGAAGGAATGAGTCTAGCTAAGTTTTTTTTGGACCCAGTCTATTACAAGACCTGAATCTTGAGGCTTGGGGTACTAATGGCAGACGGGCCCTCTCGCAGTTTATGAGAGACTACTATTTTTCTCCTATAATAAAGGTATGAGTTGGTGAGGTTTGTCCTTTCACCTCCTCCCCTCCAGAGTCCAGACATAAGCCGTTTGATCTGCAAAATAGTCTAGATGGAAGCACAACTCCATCTCACATATTTGCCACCAAGTTTCAACAAAAACCCGTGAATTCCACTTTTATATAATAATAAAAAATCCCCTCCGCTCATTCAACCAGCCTGACTCCCCAAGCCCTGACTACTTGTAGGTTTTCCTCTCTCCACTACCCCCCATCTGGCCGAGTTCTGCTGCAAGTACCTGGGATCAAGTACTATGAACCTCTCTATAACCATCATATCTGTTGTTCCGAATCAACTCACGGGTATTTATCTAGTAGGCCTGTGATACAGAGTAGATTATCTATATTAAATATTGTTATATTTTATCTTTTGGTTAAAACTACATTCTTTGCAGGTTTGATTACAGTAATTGCAATTAGTGCTGTTTCTGGCGTACTGTTTTCATTTCTGGGTATTAGCACAATCACCAAAAAACTCAAGCAACAGCGAGCCAGAAGTTGAGACAGAAGTTCTTCAAGAAGAATCATGGATTGCTCTTGAACAGCTAATCTCTTCAAACAAAGATATAGCAGAAAGAACAAGGATTTTCAGCTTGGAAGAGCTGGAGCAAGCAACGAACAAATTTGACCAGAATCGAATCCTTGGTGGTGGTGGCCATGGCACGGTGTATAAAGGAATCTTATCTGATCAGCGTGTTGTGGCCATCAAGAAGGCTAAAATTGTCGTTCAAAGGGAAATTGACCAGTTCATAAATGAGGTTGTAATACTGTCACAGACTAACCATAGAAATGTGGTGAAACTCTTTGGCTGCTGCCTTGAGACAGAAGTTCCTCTCTAGTTTATGAGTTCATATCAAATGGAACTCTCTCATCATCTTCATTGCCAAAGTGAGAACCCTTTGTCAAGGAAAGATAGGCTGAGGATTGCACTGGAAACTGCAAGGGCAATCGTATATCTACACTCCGCTGCTTCCATATCAGTATACCATAGAGATATCAAGTGTGCAAACATACTACTTACGGATACTTTAGCAGCAAAAGTATCAGATTTTGGAGCTTCAAGGTCAATTGCTGTAGATGAGACAGGAATACTTACGGCAGTCCAGGGAACCTACGGTTACCTTGATCCTGAATACTACTACACTAGTCGACTCACGGAAAAGAGTGATGTTTACAGCTTTGGTGTCATCTAGCAGAGCTATTGACAAGGCTACACCAGTTTTTTCTTCTCATTCGTCAGAAGTCACAAGCCTAGCATCACATTTTGTATCACTGATAAGAGACAACCGCTTGTCAGATATTTTAGATACACAAATTGTGGATGAGGGGGGAGCTGACGATGCTGAGGCGGTTGCAAAACTCACAGAAGCATGCTTAAGTTTAAAAGGTGAAGAAAGGCCTACAATGAGGCAAGTGGAGACAACACTTGAAGATGTGGTGAACTCAAAGGTCAATCTCAGTTCTCATATTACAAGAGTGAACCAGAGTGCTATAAATGATCAGTCATACAAGGGAAGCAGCGGTGGTGAAGGAACTAGACTGTACAGCTTGGAAAAGGAGTTCATCCAATCATCTGAAATTCCAAGATGAATTCACTTGCATGTTGAAATGTGCAGTTACTCTTATTAATTTCGGTGTCATACTGCAAATCCATTGTAAATTACAATGTCTGAATTATCACCATGTTTGTATTTCCTATGCTAATGGGCCATGTAGAACCAAGTATGTGAAAGTAAATAAAATGTACTCAGTTACAATATTTACAGCTAACCCATCTAGTTCGTAACACCGAAGTTCAAAATTTTGGGTGAAACCATGTTGACGGGAATCCATGAATGTACATATTGTGAATACTTCACATTCAAGCACCTAATTTCCATCACAGATTTTAGTGCAGTGAAGATAGCTACGGACAAACTTGTGAACTACTTTGTTGCAGGCACTTCCATTGATGAGATGGCAATGCAAATTTAGCATTGCAACTACATGATCAAAATTACAATTCGGAAAACCACTCTAAGGTGTTGCCATCTTGGCAAATCCAGAAAGTGAAGCGATTGCTTCTCCGGTTGTCAAATACAGGCAATCTGGCCTGAAATGGATCGTGTGCATCGTTTGCCCGTTGTATTTTCTCCATGACCTCTCCAGTTGGATTCACAAGTACAAGCTACAAAGGGATAAAAAAAGGTAACTTTACCACATAACTAAATTGACAGCTTGTGAATTAGACATATTTACTTTCATATATATGTGATGGTGTACCTCTAGACCACGTTTCTCTGTTGCTTTCTTTAGGTCAATGAGAAACGCTATGCCGCTTGTGTCAATTGCAGGGACAGCTGCAAAAAAATATGTATGGCGTGTCAGTGAAAATGGTACTGAAATTTCTAAATATCTGGCACACATCATAAAAACATGAATATAGCAATTTTAAGGTATCTCAGAATGGCCTGATCTAGCACACTCTTATATCCAATTTCCAAGTAGGAAACTAAACTCTTACAAAGCTAGCTGTTGCAACTTGCAACATGCTTTCAGCTACTAGTAGAAAACTACAGTACATCCATACGTTTATTGAGCTTGAGTTAAATATAATAAGGATGCTAAGCTGTAAGTGAACGATTTTTTCTGGAATTTACAAACCTGATAGGTCCAAGATTACGAAACGGAGTTCTGCTTGTTTATTCCCTGAAGAACTTTCATCCTCTATCCATCTCTTTGTCCTACAAATTAAAATATTTCATCGCAACTTGTTCCACAAATTGATTCACCATTTCTTTCTAGTATTAGAAGTTTCTTTTTACCTTTCATTCAGGTAGTTGGTGTTTGCAAAGTTTATAGGAGCCTCAACTGTCAGTATCAAGAACCCAGGAACTCTTTGAGCCTCCTTATACTGATGGAGGTTCCGGTAAATATCAGTTCCATTAATGTTTCCTTGGATCATCATCCTTGGTCTTGTGATTTGCATCAATACCCTAAATATAGATATACCAACCTGCAAAATTGACAATTTCAGTAACCAAGAATCAAACAGCAACTTCCTCTAAAGAAAGATCAGCAATGTATCTCAGTAAAAATTATGTTGGTTACCGCAATCGCGAGGCCTTCTTGGACCGAGATGAAGATGACACCAGCAAATGCGCACAAACACACGAGGAAATCCATCTTGTCCATCTTCCATATGTGGTATGCAGCAGGCACATCGATCAGGCCAATGACGGCAGCAATTATGATTGCTCCAAGAACAACATTCGGGGTGTAGACGAACAGTGGCATGAGGAAAAGCAGTGTGACCATGACCGTCAGCGCCATGATCACATTGGACATGGCAGTCTTGCAGCCGGCATTGTGGTTCACAGCAGAGCGAGAGAATGCTCCTGGTGGAAACAGAGAGAGCCATCAATCTTTTTACCTATGGTTGTGTGCATCGTATGATGCGGAGGCCGGAGGCTTTCCTTATGTTATCTTCTTTCTACTTTGTATTGATCTTTAAAGTTTTTCACAAGGAATGCAAGAGAACAGTGGAGATGATTTTAGTCCAGAAATCTAGGGTACCTGTTGTCACATAGCATGATGTACATGAGCCTACAATGTTCATCAACCCAATGGCCATCATCTCTTTGTTTCCATCCACCTGGTAGTCCTTGAGTGATGCAAACGTCCTACCAACTGCTACTCCTTCCTGGCAGAGAGTGAAATTCAGTGCACACATCAGATTATCAGTGGCACTGACATGAAAAGTACATTCCAGCTACTTAATTCTAATTTAAAGCGTCATAGTAGTATATATCTTTCCCAGTGAATTATTGAGGTCATATATAGGATGATTGGCATACCGTGAGGGAGATGATTCCAGTAACGAGGCCAGTCTTCATGGTGAGGCCTAGATATATCGGATCGAAGAGTAGTTTGTCCCACGAGGGGCGATTCAGGCCACACTTGAGCTGTCCAATCTGCGGTGAATTAAAATATGCAGACATTTCTTGATTAATATGCATATATAGTGTGAGTAGTAAATATATAAACAGAAATTTGAGTATTTCTTAAATTCTTACGATGCTGATGCCGTGGTTCTGTGCTTTGAAGAGGAAAACGAGCAGGGTGGATATGATGACGGATGCCAGGGGAGCACACGCTGAGATCCAGAAGAACTTTGGCCATCTAATGCTCCGTATGTGTGTACATGCAGAGTGTCAGATGAGTAAGAACTGCTGCAGGAGTTAGCTAAAATCAACTTTAATTGCAAAACAAGAAGTAGACATGATTTTAGGTTCTGAAAATGAGAATTTCTCTAACAGTTTCAGAATATCCCCAACCCACATCAGGCAGTTAAGAGTGAACTGAGCTAAATAGAGTGGCAGGGAGTATGATGTTTCCCTCAAGATCTTTAATGTTTCCCTCAAGATCTTTAATGTTTCCAACAATTTTTTGATTTGGAAATAGATCGTAAGCGAATTTCGCTGCAGAAGTGCAGAATAGAAATCAGACTCTGTAGTACAGTAGATTGCAGATTAGTACTTGAACTGTGAGAATGTTTCTTCTTCTTCTTTTGCTACTTGTAAGATCGTTTTGTCGGGGAATCGAAATTATGGCGTCCTCGAGAGGCACAACACTACTCCCCTAGAGTAGTGCCTGTCAGCACCTGTAGGATGTGGATTCAGGCATTCAGCTGTTTAGCTGTTGTCAAGAATAATACAGGCTCAGTTGACCAAAAACGTGACACTATCTAGCTAGCTGGGGAAAAGAAATGGTCTAGCGTCGCAGGGGTCTTCGTCACATAGGACCACTTGACCAGTGTGGGCCACATCATGGTCTCTTTTTCTGAATACGACGTTGACCACTGCTACTTTTTTTCTCCTGGTAATCAACAGACATATTGTAGCCGGGTAACACTTTCTCGCATGGTCTCTTTTCTCGCCTGGCATCTACGCGTTGTTCGTAGAGTATTCTGCCGTGAGAAATTAGCCCAGCCGAGCCGACTGACAGCGTACGTGTGCAGCTACATACGGCGTATAAGAAGACGAAAACTAAAGCAAGGGAACAAATAAATTGGGCCTTTTGCGCGTAAGACAGTGGACGACGGTCAACGGTACACGACACTGGGTGGGAGACTGAAGAAGATACGTACCACATGTCTGGCGGTGAGCAGGAGCACCAGGAAGCACGCCCCCATGAGGATCGTCTGCCACGACCATTCGTGGGTGTGCTGGAAGACGGAGGCCATGACGGGGACGATGCCCATCTGCGTGGTGAAGTGGACGATGCCCAGCAGCGCCTTGAGCTGCTGCAGCGACACGATCACCGCCGCGCCCGCCATGAACCCCACCAGCGTCGCCTTGGACAGGAAGTCGATGATGAAGCCCAGCCTGCACACCATACCATCATCGATCAGACGGAGGCCATGACGGGGACGATGCCCATCTCGTGTGTGTACCTGAGGATGCCGAGGGAGGCCTGGACGAGGCCGGCGAACAGGGTGGAGGTGAAGGCCAGCTGCAGGAACAGCGCCGGCTCCGCCGACGGGCTCACCGCCTGCCGCAGCATGGACCCCATGATCAGCGACGCGATCGACACCGGGCCCACCGCCAGGTCGCGGGAGCTGCCCAGCACCGCGTACACCAGCGGTGGAACGAAGCTCGAGTCTACACACACGTATACACAGATGTCAGATACGTACGTTTCAAAGTGATACAGCACCCACGTGTACACGTACGTACGTCGTGTATACAGGTAAAATACGGAAAAGGCTATTATACGTACATAGGCCTATGATCGGCGGCAGGTTCGCCAGCTTCGCGTAGCTAATACCCTGAAAGTACACAGACGAGTACACGGATGGTCACGGGTTGTTGGTGGAGATTGATCATATATACACAACATTCCAAATCAGCTAGCAATAATATCTTTTGGAAGTGTTTGAAAAACTACGCGTGATTGAACCGAAATGGAAATCGGTAAATGCACAGACAAAAGTTGCTATAATCTCGGCTGGAATTAAGCGTGGTTAGTAATTACTAGCATGATGACAGACATGCCTGAGGGATGGCGAGGCTGGCAATGGTGAGGCCGGAGACGAGGTCGGACTTGAAGAGGGAGAAGGAGTAGCTCGGCGACCACTCCAGCACCGGGAACAGGTACTTGGCCGCCAGCACCCACTGGGTACGCTGCGGCTGCCCCTTGAAGCTCCGGAACGGGTCGTCGGGGAAGAAGGTCTCCTTCACCTTCCCCTTCATCTTGCTCGCCGTGCTCTGCACCGGGGCCGGCGCCACCTTGTGCACAACACCCATCGCCCCAGCCGCAGCCATCTCCGTCGCCCCGACTACCACGGCCTCCTTGCTCTGCCGGCTCTCGCTGCCATTGTGGCCGCCATAGGCACCGCTCATCCCCACCATGCCAAGAGCTATCTGGTCTCGTTAGTGTCTCTCTGCTGGGTTGGTCAGGCCTCTGCGTTGCACTGGTGTGTCCGTATATGTACACGAGATAGATGGGCCTGCAGCCTAGCTAGATAGATGGGCAGGCCGATAGTGGAAGAGGCTAGTCGCTACCTACAAAAGAAGAAAAGTGGTACGCAACTTGAGAAAGGGAGAGAAGAATCAAGGGTGACATGAGGGGAGGTAGGGCATGTTGTGGCTCAATAATTTGGCAAAGGCACGTACAAATTCGTAGTTTTCCTCGTGGATGAGATCCATAGATTTGATGCCACCATCCTTGTGATGGAGAAATATATATAAACCATCTTTTGCCTTTTGACATCGCAATTGAATGATCTCATGTATATGCTTGTAGGGACTCATACACCAACTGTTTTCCGATACATGCCAATACGACACAAGTTTATAAGTCGACTATTTTGATGGCTATGTCGATGCTAAAAACCATCCGATCTGATCAACGAAATTCATGTAAATATTGGGAGATGAGAAGATTATCATCGGACAGCTATGAATGTCCTAACTATTTGTAAATCTTTTCTCTCGCACAACTTGGACTCTCGCGGTACGGAACTGAATCCAAAGTCTTTTCTCTCGTTTTCTCCTCATTCGATTCAGTCTAAGCTTAATAGTGTAGGATTTAATTTTGGTAGTAGTAAAAAACAAGTAGATGTTTCAACTAATGTCTCGAGGCATATGGAATTTGACCGTTTAACGGTTATTCCTAAAGTTTCGACTGTGTTAACAGCCACCTATTTGGATGATGAAGAAGCAAATGCCACATCAGATGGTCAGCTTCTCTCTCATCTAATTGGTGAAGTGTCGGAGGTTGGTTTGGATGAGGACGGGTTGTGCTCATTGTATGAGTTAAAAGCATCCGGTCGGAAATCAAAATCTTCCTCTAACAAAGTGTCTCGGAAAAGAGCAAAGCTCTCCAAAACCCCCATTGTTTCCCAATGAATGACATGTTCGCAAATAGCAGAGGTCTTGGTGACTTGGCTAAACATTTGCACTTTGCTGGTTGCATTCGGGATCATAATTTGGATTTTTTGGCTATTTCGGAGACGGGTAGGCGGGAGTTCTCGCAAGGTCTATTGAACCGGCTTTCAGGCGGTATAGACTTTGCTTGGTACTCCCGTCCCCCACATGGCCGCTCCGGGGGCATTTTACTAGGCATCAGGACTGATACCATGGATGTGTTGGCTGTTTCGGATGGTGATTTTCACATAAAAATGCACATCCGTAATAAAGCCGACAATTTCATTTGGAGTCTTGTCACTGTGTATGGGCCGGCCCAGGAGGAGGCTAAGTCTGCTTTTCTTTGTGAGATGGTAAACTTAGCAAAATATAATCCACACCCTTTTATCATTGGTGGGGACTTTAACTTGCTTCATTTTCCATTCGAGAAAAGCAGGGGTCGGTTTGACAACCGTTGGCCCCTTTTGTTCAATGCAGTCATAGACAGCTTGGACTTAAGAGAGATATCAATGGTAGGGAGACAATTCACTTGGGATAATTCTCTCCCTGAACCCACATACGAAAAATTAGACAGTGTACTGATGGATACTGATTGGGAATCTAGGTTCCCATTGGTGTCGGTACGGGATCTAGAACGTATTGAGGGGTTGTCGGACCATACTCCTATTCTGTTGACCACGGGCATGCCTAGGCCTCCGAGTAACCAGCGATTCAAGTTTGAACTTGGATGGTTGCATCGGGAGGGCTTCCATGAGTTGGTCAAAAGAATTTGGGAAAGACCGGTTGCCGGTGATACGCCTATCATACTACGAAGAGAGGAACTTCCCAATTCACTTGAGGATAATTACCCTTTTCCAAAAAAATCAATGATTTCCTCCCAAATCAACAATAAATATCTACAATATCCGTTTCATTCTTTCGCGGAACCACTACACACTTTTGTTTCAGATTCGCTGAAATAGTGAGAGTGGGAGACTCGCAAGAAAACCAAATTCAAAGTTTCCCTATTTCTGTCGGTACTACCGAGCTTGGTGTAGACACAGCTCATACAGAAGGTTCTTATATTTGTCCTGCTCTTTCGAGTGAAATTTGGCCAGAACCTCCGAGCATGGGCTTAGCAGTTTTTTGTCCAACTCATCTAGAGGGTACTCTGTTAGGTCCAGTAATAGAAAAAACGAAGTTTGAATTTGTGTGGGAGTTTGTTCTTTGTGTTGGGCTATATAAAATTGTCGCAATGATATTATTTTCAGCAAGATCAGAGTTCTCCAATAGTTGTAGGTATTTATGTATGTGATCATATCTGAACACTATGCTGGAGTGGGAGTCTGAACGTTAGACGCAACCATTTAGAGATGGTCGCTTATAATTTGGTAATAAAATCTGTGACGCGTACATTTTTTTATAAAGAGAATATATTAATACCAAGCAGATATCCGTGACGCATACATGCGACATCTATTTTTTGTTGTGTTGGTTGAGCTATATCCATTATGTGCACTTTCTAAGACTCTGAATGACGACATGGTGATTAATATGGTTGTGTGCTTGACTGATGTAGGGACCAAAGATATCCCTTTTTGGAAGAAACAAATATGTGTCGGAGGCAAAGCCAGAAGTATCGCTGGTCTCCCTCTTCTGTACTGGTATAGTCGCATGATTTAGGGTTTAGCATCGTATACTCCCTAAATGGGATGTATATAAACGTATTTTATTATGTAGATTCACTCAGTTTGCTCTATATATAGTCCATATTAAAACATCTTATATTATTAAACAAAGCGAGCACTTACTATGTCCTTGTTATCATCACTAGATGACGCGAGGGGCATAAGGGCAACTCCAATGCGCGACCCATTTCAGACACATTTTATGTCCTTTTTTGGTCGTTGGGGTCGCCGAACGGACAGCGCCTGGCCCTTGGCCGACATTTTCTGGCCAGTGTACCCAACGCATTGGACCCATTTGGTCCGGCATGTCCGTCGTCTTCTTCTCCAAATATCCATTGCATTTTATCACATCTAATATTACATATGAGGATTACATAATTCATAGGAAAGATTATATCCTAAACATAGATTTTAACTAATTCTAGGTTAAACAGTTGGTTCTTCCGGTTCCGGGCGATGGAGATGCCGGCAAATTTTAACATTGCCGCATGTGGGCGGCGGCGGACTCGCTCCCATGGTGCGGGAACGGACTTGCTGGCTCTTCCGGCCGAAGGACCGTCTGCGGCGGTGGACTAGTTGGCTCCTCTAGTAGCCCACGTTTAGCGGTAGGGTTGAGATTAGGCGCCGGCTATTTTAACAAAATTGCACGCGCGTATTGGCGGCGCTGCCGACGGCTACATGCCTTCATGGGGAGCGGCGGGAACAGCCCGCCCCGTTCACGGCCGCCACGTTCTCGCGCGCACGCTTGCGGCGGAGGGCACGAGCTATGGAGGCTGGGGTGTTCAGCGCCCATGCCAGCTCGGCGGCCTTCTTCGCCTTGAGCTTGCGGGCTTTCTTGGCTTGCCGGGCACGGTCGGCGCTGAGAGACTTGTAGGAGGCTTCCATGGCCTCCTGCATCTGCGCGTCGCCATGGCTCTCCTCCTATGCCTCGTCGCCGTCGCTCCAGTCAAAGTCATCGTCGTCGTCGTTGTCCTCTGCGCCGGGAGGGGGTGCGGGGCGCCGGGAGGAGGTGCGGCGACGTCGGCGGCCGCGGCCGCAACTGCGCTGGCCTGCGCCATGAAGTTGGCCGCCCTCTGCGCATTCAGCTGCATGTGGGCATGCCTCTCCACGCCGGGCTCGTGGGCATGCGGCGGGAGAGCCTCCCGCGTTAGCGCCCGAGCGCGCTCTGCCGAGCTCGCTCGACCTCGTCCAGAAGGTGTTGCGGCGGGCGCGGCGGATCCATCTCGTCTGCCAAGGAAAGGGGTTGTAGGCGATGCGGCCGTGGCTTGGAATGGCGGCGGCGGCGGTGCTAGGGTTTGTGGATTAGGGTTTACCCCGCCGGCGGCCATATAAGGACCTCCACCACCGCATTTAAGGTGGCAGTTGGCCGTTCGGTGAGGCTGACTGGCGGGCCAGGGGAGCGATGGGGGAGGACATCGGGCAGACACGAGACGTCGACCGCGCCGACGCAAAGCCGGCTTAAATTTGGGCCAGAAATGGGTCCGCGCGGATAGAAAAACGGACGCCAGGTCAAATGCGTCGGCGCGTTGGGCCGCCCTATTTCCCAAATCGACAAAAACGGACACAAACGGACCAAATGGGTCGACGCATTGGAGTTGGCCTAACAAACGTTGTTTTTCCTAACGATTACGCATGCCCGAACACACGTACTTGGTCCCCGACGGTTCTACGTAGGTACATGCTGCCATGCATGTTGGACCCATCTATGATCTAGATGTCCCCGGCGGTTCTACATAGTAGGTAGCCAATGTGGCATGCAGCGCAAGTTTTCTCACCTGCGCATGGTATGCGTGTGCCTATGTTGCATAATGCATATGGGAGTGTGCCCGCTGCCAAGGTCAAACTTGCACATGCGAACAGGAGCACGGAATATACTCCGATCAACTTGTGATCGATTTTGGGTCGGAGACCGACACGAGCTCACTGTATTCGAAGATATGCAACTGGCTATGGTGCTCCGGCCTTTGGAACCGCACCCAGGAACCACGACAAGGTCCAATCATCAAGCATGATCACGTAGTACGGTTAATCCTACTTTAACTCTGGCCAGTACCATCTCCGATACTAGAACCTGGAACGATCATATCATAGTAGTACGTGGGAAAGCTTGATATATCTTCCAATTTCTCCTGGATTCCATGCCCAAATTGGGTGGCGTCCATGTGTGCTAGTGTTGGAACATTCTTTCGCCACACATTTCGTAGATTTCCAAATTTTCAAGGAATTCTCGCGATCTAGCCATCGGACGCATCTCATGCCAATCATATGTGTTACTCTGCCGTTGGCGGGAACGCATCGCGTTGTCGTTCATATCCAATCCAGCACGGATAGATGGATTCGAACGATGAGAAAAGCGATGGCCGCAAAGGATTCGAATACACATTGCGAGCTTTTCTGATGTGCGTGCGTGGACTCTCTTTGATATTTGTGTGCGTGGGTGGTGGGTGGGCGGTCGCACATCTCTGCGGAGGAGGCGCCTTCTACCATGGTGGAGGAGCTGCCTTCTGCCGAGGAGCCAACCATTTGATTTCCGCGTCTATGTATAATTCGATCGCCGAACTGTGGCTGTTCTGATCGCTGGGATTGTCAAACTTGAGTCGTTTTTTGGTAGCGGGAAAGTCAACTTTCAAATAAATCCACTTTGTAACATGCTGGGGAGGGGACACCGGCGGAAGCACCGAAAGGCCAATGCCGGATACGCTGGGGGGCTGAACGGCTAGAGATGCTCTTATCTCATGTCCACGTACTAGCTCGTTTTGTTTGACGAGTAGTATAACAAATATGTTTAGGAAAATGTTGAATGGGGCTAGCAAAATAACGAAGTTTGAATTTGTGTGGGAGTTTGTTCTTTGTGTTGGGCTATATATAATTATCGCAATGATATTATTTTTAACAAGATCAGAGTTCTCCATTTTTTATAGGTTGTTATGTATGTGATCAGATCTGAACACAATGGTGGAGTGGGAGTCTGAACGTTAGACCAAACCGTTTAGAGATGGTAGCTTATGATTTGTTAACTAGTATGGATGGCGGTCCAGTAAAAAAATCCACGACACATAAATGCTACATCTATTATTTTTGTGTGTGTTGGTTGAGCTATATCCATTATGTGCACTTTCTAAGACTCTGAATGACGACATGGTGACTAATGCGGTTGTGTGCGCGACTGATGTAGAGACCAAAGATATCCCTTTTTGGAAGAAACGAATGTGTAATTGTCGAAGGCGAAGCCAGAAGTATCACTGGTGTCACCCTTCTTCTAAGTGTATTGGTGTAGTCGCATGATTTAGGGTTTAGCATCCTATACTTCCTCCTGTCCATATTATAAGATGTGTTAATTTTTCAGAAATGAGATGTATATAAACGTATTTTATTTTGTACATTCACTCGGTTTGCTCCATATATAGTTCGTATTAAAATATTTAAAACATCTTATATTATTGAACAAAGTGAGTACTTAGTATATCCTTGTTATCATCACTAGATGACGCGAGGGGGCGTAACAGAAGTTTTTTTCTAACGACTAAGCATGCCCTAACACATACTCACTCTGTTCCAAATTAGATGATTTCTATTCGTCCACGTTTGGATGTATCTCTACATGTAACATGTCTAGATACAACCACAAGTGAACGAATGGAAAGCATCTAATTTAGAAGGAGCACTAGTACAGAACGACACATCCGATACCCCTCTATGGCAACGGCAGGAGTTAGGTGACGGAGAATCACAACATCCCCCGCGTGCCCGCACTGGGCCGTAAAGCAGGCCCACAACAAAGGCAACGGGTGAATAGTGGAATATATGTTGGGAACGGAGGTTAGTTTACCTCCGTTACCGATGTGTGCTCATCGCACACGGACAATTTCGTAATCTCCGTTGCCATTAGAAGCAGCCCGACAGCCGCCTATAAGAACCTACTATGCCCTTCACTCTCACTCTCACTGTCTCACTTCCAACCCTAGCCACCGCACAGTCTTCTCTCTCTTCACTCTCTCGCATGGCTTCCACCGTCGGCGCTGGTAGATCCGGCCATCGCGGCCGCGGACGTGGCCGCCCCACCCTCCGGGCCTTCAGGCAGCAGCAGCGTCAGCGGGTGTTGCGGGACGAGCTTGCGGAACAGGCCGCCGCCGCTCCGCCCCCTGCGGGCCGGTCCCGCACCCTTGGCACTCGTCCGCAGGAAGAGCACGGCGAAGGCTCCAGTGATCCGCACCCTTCCGGCCGCACCCGCTCATTTGGCCACCATTGCAGCTACCGCAAGATCCGCCAGGCGATGTACCCCGGCCGCCATCCATCTTCCTCCTCCTGCTCGTCCTCGTCCTCCGACGACAAGGAAGAGGAAGAGAAAGAGCAAGAGGAGGAGGATCGTGATCTGGAGATCGCTTGCCAAATCTCCCGCGCCGATTTCGAGCGCGATGACGCCAAGCGTCGTCAGGGCGAGGCCGATCTGGAGGCGGCGGTCCTCCTCTCCGAGGCCTCGACCCAGGTCGAATGCGCCGAGGAGACGGTCTACCAGTCTGACCTCTGGGCCACCATAGCCCTCTCTTTGGTCCACGGCGAGGGCAAGGCGCCGCCAGGGGAGGCCGGCGCTAGCTCCGTCGGCGGCGGCGACGCTAAGCGAGCCCGCCTCGCCTAATGTAAGACCCCAGTTCAGTAGGATAGTTTTTTTTTTTGCACTTCTTTTTGCTCGTTTCAGATGATTAGCTCTGTTATTATTAGGCATTGTGGTAAGTAGCTAATTGTTTATCCATATATTTGCTCTGTTTATAGTAGGCATTATTTACACATATATTTTAGCTATTTTCTAGTTGTAAGTAGCTAATTGTTTATCCATAGATTTGCTCTGTTTATAGTAGGCATTGTTTACACATAGATTTTATCTGTTTTCTACTTGTAAGTAGCAGCTAATTGTTTATCCATAGATTTGCTTTGTTTTTAGTAGGCATTGTTTACACATATATTTTAGTTGTTTTCTAGTTATAAGTAGCTAATTGTTTATCCATAGATTTTCTCTGTTTTTAGTAGGCATTTTTTACACATAGATTTTAACCGTTTTCTAGTTGTAAGTAGCTAATTGTTTATCCATAGATTTGCTTTGTTTTTAGTAGGCATTTTTTACACATAAATTTTAGCTGTTTTCTAGTTGTAAGTAGCTAATTGTTTATCCATAGATTTGCTCTGTTTTTAGTAGGCATTGTTTACACATAGATTTTAGTTGTTTTCTAGTTGTAAGTAGCTAATTGTTTATCCATAGATTTGCTCTGTTTTTAGTAGGCATTGTTTACACATAGATTTTAGCTGTTTTCTAGTTGTAAGTAGCTAATTGTTTATCCATATATTTGCTCTGTTTTTAGTATGCATGGTTTACAAATAGATTTTAGCTGTTTCTAATTGTAAGTAGCTAATTGTTTATCCATAGATTTGCTCTATTTTTAGTAGGCATTGTTTACACATAGATTTTAGTTGTTTTCTAGTTGTAAGTAGCTAATTGTTCCATATATTTGCTCTGCTTTTAGTAGGCATTGTTTACGCATAGATTTTAGCTGTTTTCTAGTTGTAAGTAGCTAATTGTTTATCTATAGATTTGCTCTGTTTATACTAGGCATTTGCTCTGATTTTAGCTTTGTTTCTGTTATGCCGATGATTAAAATTAGGTGACACCGTGTGATCCGGGGGTGGCGCTAGTGATCCTTATGATATGCACAAATACACATCGATCTTGTGCATCCTACTTGGCTCGCTTGCTCCATCCCTGGAATTTGTGTGTCCAATCTACCTATATGTGAGGCATTGTTTAGGCTATGTTCTAGTTGTAATTAGTTATATATTTTCTGTAATGCCATGAAGAAGCATCTGTCTTGTGTATAGAGATGAAGGACCTTACATTTTGATTTTTTTTTATCTCCTTTAGGGCGAGGAGGAAACCTAGAGACTATGCGGCGGCCGTGAAGACGTTGGAGCGGGGCTCCGTCCACACGGTCCACTGAAGACGGTGCCTCCAGGAGCAAGACTTTTTTGCAGTACTAAATAGGTAGAAGAAGACCACGCAATGAAGCTGGGCGAAGAGGAAGGTGAAGAACCAGCGGCCGTCAAGCAGGAACCACATGGCTCCGTCGACGGCGTAGCAGGCGTCACCGGTTTTTTTTTCCTTTAGCCCTCATTACAAACGGTCAAAAACTAATCTCCGTATCTGATGTATAGACTAAAGGCAACGATTATATATTATGCCCGTTGCCAAACTTATTGCAAATGATCAAAATCTCCGTTGCCATTGTGATGCTTCACATCAGTGACAGAGACGGGGACACGGACCCTTTCTCCGTTGCCGATGGGCTTTTTGACCCATTTTCGATGTGTCGTTCTGTACTAGTGGAGGTAGTACTTGGTCCCCAACGGTTCTACATAGGTACATGCTACCATTCAATGTTGGACCCATCTATGATCTAGATGTCCCAGGCAGTTCTGCATAGCAGGTAGCCAATGTGGCAACGCGAAATCGCGAGTGCCTATGTTGCATATGGGAGGGTGTCCGCTGCCAAGGTCAAACTTGCATATGCGAATAGGGGTAGGAAATATACTCTCCTCAACTTGTTTTTTTAGAACTGTGGGGCAAAAGCTTTGCCCCAACCATTTATTAAGAAGAAGGTGCCTGGTTTATTAGTGGAAGAAACCGGACGAAAACCATACAACAAACACCAACAACATGGGAGGGGCCAACACAACCACAAAGGGCAATACCTAAGACCAGCAACTTCCAAAGCGACAACCCCACTCTACCTAAGCAACCGCAGACTGACGACTAGCCTAGGACCACGCATCTGCCGTTAAGCAGTCGCGGGCGCCTTACCAATGGCGCCACTCCTCTTGCCTATGCTCCTAAGAGCCTTCTTCACCTTCTTGATTTTGCCAATAGAAGCCTCCTCTGCTATGAGGCAAGCAATCGCCTTGCCAGATCCAGGGCAAGTTGCCTCCAAGCAGGCGAGCAAGCCACCAAGTTTTTTCACGAAGACCGCCTGCTCAATACGTGCCAACATACCTTCACGGTCAAAGAGGGGCGACCGGATGGACATACCTCCACTATCCACGGAGGAGGGCAACTCGCAGGACTCAGACGGAGGTGGGGATGGCGCGATGTCCATCGCCAAAGGCTCCAAAAGGCCCAGCTCAATTGGAAGCACCACAGATGATTCCCCACAATGATCCTGCTGCTCAGGCAAGTTCTCCACAACTGGAGCCACAACCTCGGTGGCGACAACCCTCGTACGGATAGACGACGACGCATGAAGAGCACGGGGAGAAAATTCTCCAAAGCAGCATTCAGACCCCTCATCAACAGAGCCAATCTGTACCTCAGGTGGCAGAGGCACAACCGACACAACCTGAAGTTTGACAAGAGCGTCGTAGACCTCAAAGCGAAGCAGCTCAACCTTCTGAAGGACCTCCATGCGGAGCAGGGCAAACTGGAACTCCACAGTAGAGACTGAAAAGGTGTTGGCATTGGAATCCTTGCAACACGGCTGCACCATAACACGCAACGACGAGAGGCCCGCAACCACGGCCCAACTATGAGGTGACGAGGGACGACGAGGCTGAGCATACGGAGAACGGCTTCGCTGACATGGAGCACAAGTGTTCGAAAAATGAGCCCGAGCATCCGGAGAGCGAGAGCGAGCAGCGGGAGAGCGCGCATGGCAGAAACGCTCCCGGTAACCAGGACGACGACATCGGATGCATGTGAAGGGCCCTCGACATGTGCTGACCTGGTGGCCACGCTCAAGGCACCGAAAACACCTCCCTCGAGCCCAACGCTTGAAGGCGAGAGAACGCTCAAGCTCTTCCCTTGACGGCTCGAGTGGAGGACCAGGGCTAGGGTGACGGCCCCGACTCACAAACACCCAATCTTCCTTGCCTTTGTCATAAGCTGCACTTGGACTCTCGCAAGCACGGGGCGACGATGCGGCACTTGGACTCTGACTTGCGGGGGTGGACGGTGGCAAAGAGCAAGCCACCATGGCAGCAACGTCGAGCTGTCTGGCCGGAGTGGGCGCAGCGTCAGAGGTGGTCGATGCAGCTAGCACGATCGACCCGGGCTTGGGCATCTCCTTGTCGGCGACAAAGCGGACGGACAGACAGTGGGGAGCCACGGCCACAATGTTGACAGTGGGTGGTGGTGGCGAAGTCACGGGAGAGCGGGGCATCCCGAACACTTCCGCTGCACAGAAGGACTTCACGAGAGCATCAGGCGGCGTCTTGGGGGCCATCTTCTCTACATCTTCTTCCACATCTTCAACAACAGGGGCCCAGGAAGCAGGCCACGGCCACAACTCGGTGCAGCGGGTTGGCGGAGCAGGAGCCACGGATGGTCGATTGGGTCGGAGTCCGACACGAGCCCATCCGTGTGATCTGAAGATACGCAACTGGCTATGGTGCTCCGACCTTTGGAACCGCACCCAGGAACCACGACAAGGCCCAATCATCAAGCATAATCACGTAGTACGGTAAACCATAGGTCAGACGTACTGAAGCTCCGCTGCTCCGAACCCTTCTGGGTGTGTGCACCTGTGGCGACTGGCGACATGCCGATTTCCTCTCCCTGATTCTCTTCCCATCCGATTTCGTCCCAAAATCTCTAAGAATTTCTCCTGATTCTACTCCTCACGTATCTCTCTGTCCGCTTGATTCGTGTGTTCCCATCGCTCAATCTAAAATCCCCAAAAGTTTTAACCTCTAATCATCTAGAAGCAAGAAGAGAACCCCGGTACGCAACCTTGCTGGTGCCCTGCCGCTTTTCCTCTTGCTCTCATCGATCTCACCTAGTTGTCCCCATCAATTTGTTCGTCTCTCTACTCACCATCGATCTGTTCTTCCCCTCCCCATTCTCCCTTAGAAGCCAAGACCAAAAAAATCCCAAATTAGTGAGCCACAATCCATATCTTCAGCAATCCCTTTCCGTTTCTCGGTGACAGACTTTAATCTGACCGATTTTTACGATCTTTGATTAGTTTGGTCTTGAAAGTGAAATCTATCATTTTCCCACGGATTGGTTTGAGAAAGAGGAAGTCAAACTCCAGTCTACTTTTTGGTCTGTTGCGACATAGCTCGCAACTCGATCCTCCGCCAAATCCCTGATTCCAGTACATCGTTCTAGTTACCTGTTGGCCTACCATGAGAGCCATGAGAGCCTTAGGTTGGAACTGCCAAGGCATGGGCAAGGATTTGGGCAGTAATAAGATGATGCATCTTGCCCGACTGATCGACTCTACAAAAGCACAGGTAACTTTTGTCTCAGAAATTAAATCTTCTAAAATCAAACCTGCAAATCTTGACACTAGGTTTAATATGTCTGATAGTATCGTAGTGCCCTCGCGGCGTCGATCTGGAGGGCTGTGGCTGATGTGGAATGACAACATAGACATCTCTGTGCATAGTACTGGATTTCATCTTATCTTAGCTACTGCTAGTATTAGGTCTACTAATCAAAAGTTTGCTTTAGTTTGTATATATGGTGATCCTTACCATCGTCAGACAAACCTTATTTGGGATCAGATCACCTCTTTTGTGTATGATAGTGGTACTCTTCCTATCTTATGTATGGGTGACATGAATGATCTTTTGTATGATATGGACAAGAACACCCCAATTACTAATCGCTCGCGCATGAGTGCTTTTCAATCTCTGGTTAAATCTTGTGGTCTCTTTGATTTGGGATATAGTGGTCCAGCTTACACATGGACAAATAAACATTTCACTTCTAATCCGGTGTATGAAAGGCTTGATCGATGTCTTGTTAATGCTAATTGGTGTGCACAATTTCCTATTTCCAATGTTTATAATCTACCTCTTATGCACACAATAAGTGACCATGCTCCTATCCTTCTTTCCACGGATGGTACTATTGCTAGAACTAGACGTTCTTTTAAATTTGAAAACTGGTGGATAAAAGAAAAGGATTTTAACTCATATGCAAAAGATAATTGGTCAAAAACTTCCGGGAAAACTTTTAATCAAAGAACTAACCACTTGGCACAAGCTCTCAGAATTTGGTGCAGGGAAAAGAAACCACTACAGCAGGAGATCAAAGAGTTGGAAGATCAAATATTACAGATACAACAGAAACCGTTGGACGATCAAGACCATGTGCTAGAATGCTCTCTAGTGACCAGGTATGAGGAGAACCTAACAAAACTAACAGATTCTTATATGCAGAGAGCTAAAAAGAACTGGGTTAAGGATGGAACAGAAACACAGCCTACTTCCATAGGGCCATACTCAAGAGAAGAAGAAGGAACATGATAGTGTCTGTTAAGGATGAAAATAATATTATTCAGCATATGCCGAAACAAATAAGCAACACCTTTGTGAATTATTTTCGACATATATTTACTTCAACTAACGTAAATGTTGGCAGACCTTTTCTTCATACACAAATGCCAGGGAATAGCGAAGACTTCACCTACTCAATTCCGAACAAAAAGGAGCTATGGGATACTTTGCAGGAGATGAAAAGAAATGCCTCGCCAGGACCGGATGGATTCAATGTTGAATTCTACCTAGCAACTTGGAGCTGGATAGGGGATGATGTGGCAAATTTGGTAAACTCCTTCTTTATCTCAGGTGCTATGCCACAACATATTAATGACACTCATATTGTTTTGATCCCAAAAAATTTAGCGCCTCTTGTTCCTGCTGATTATAGACCTATAAGCCTTTGAAATGTAGTCTATAAGCTTATTGCTAAAACCCTTGCTAATAGACTAAAACCTCACCTACCTGACTACATTGATCTAGCTCAGCAGGCGTTTATAGAAGGGCGACGCATTAACAATAACATTATTATAGCCCAGGAAATTACTCATTCTTTTGCCCTCTCCTCTTGTAAACATCAGGCTTTTATGCTTAAAATTGATCTTGCTAAGGCCTTTGATCGTGTAGAATGGAACTTCATTGTCGCAGCTCTCGCACGTAAAGGGCTACATGGTCATTTCATTAATTTGATTCATGTCTGCATTTCCTCGCCTACCTTCTCTGTTGTCATTAATGGCCAACCTTTTGCGAAATTTCGCAGCGACAGAGGTATACGACAAGGTTGTCCCCTCTCGCCGTACCTTTTTGTCTTCACTATTAATGAGCTGTCGCTAGCCCTTCATGAAGCTATGGCAAACAATTCTCTTCAAGGTGTAGTTTTAGGACCAAACTGCCCTCGCATTCACTCCCTCCTGTTGCTGATGACCTCCTTATCTGCGGGAAGGCTACTATAAAAGAAGCCATAACCATGAAACATATACTTGACTCGTTTTGCTCCATCTCTGGTCAAACCCCAAACTGGTCCAAATCTGGTATTATTTTTAGCAAACATGTCCAAGCTACAGAAGCGCAAATGATTAAAACCATCTTTCCGGTACAGGACATGGATGCTTCTTTTATTCACCTGGGCCATCCTCTCATCCTTCCGGCAAAAAATAGAACTGATGCTTACAACTTTGTTTTAGATAAGTTCAAATCAAAACTAAGCACTTACAAAGCTGATAAACTTTTGCATGCTGCTCGTTTAGAGCTTATTAAATCTGTTTTCTCATCTATTCCAGTTTACTACATGTCCAATATAATTTTCTCCAGGAAGTTCATTGCAAAACTCACTGCCATCATAAGAACCTTCTGGTGGACAGGAATTAGAGAAGACTATTTATCTAAAAGCCTTTGTTTAAGAGCTTGGAAAGATCTTTGCACTCCAAAAAAGGAAGGAGGGTTAGGAATCAGAAATTTGCAAGCTGTGAACCAAAGCCTTATCCTTACAGCAGCATGGCGGATTGCTCAAAACCCTAATGATCATCTCCATTTAGTCCTAAAAGCAAAATATTTTCATAACTCTTCGATTTGGAGACCCAGGCCCAATATTCCAAAATCAGCCTTCTGGTCCTCGATTCTCAAAATCCTGCCTATTCTGAAGGCCCACACCTCATACCAACTAACCCAAGGAAACATCTCTGTTTGGAACACGCCTTGGTATCCTTCATGGGACTCTATATATGAGGATTTAATTCTTCAGACTCCTGGCTTTTCCAATCCGGTACTGGTTAAAGATCTTTGGCTCCCAAATGAAAAGAAATGGAATACTAGCCTAATTGATTCTTTATTCACTCCTGTAGCAGCTCTAGCCATTAAAAACACCACCATTATTAATGCAGAAGATCAGGATCCCCTTTGCTGGAATATAACCCAAAATGGAAAATGCAATGCGAAATCTGCCTAATGCTTGTCTACAGGTGATTTTTGATCAGCGCCAAGAAGAGCGGCCACGTCCACCAGCTCCACAAACCATCCAACTTCTAAATCAGGTATGGAAGTCAACAGAAATTATTCCAAGAATCCAAACTTTTGCTTGGCGTTTCCTTCGTAAGGCGCTTCCTACAGGAGCAAGAGCAGGACGGTACTCCAAGCACATAGAAAAAATTTGTTGCAGGTGTGGGATGCAAGAAGATGAAGTCCATCTCTTCTTTACTTGTCCATTTGTAAAATCTGCCTGGTTCATTGCTCCATGGTACATTAGAATGGAATTTATAGTTCCAAACTGCGCCACTCTTACAGACATTATTCTGGCTTTACTTTCTATGAACCATCCTTACGCTACTTTAACGCATATTCTTACTTTTATGTGGTGCATTTGGAAATCTAGGAATAACATGTTGTTCCAAAGGAGAAAAGGAGAACCGTACCAAATCTTCATTAATGCTCAAGCCCTTTTAAATAATCTTGAAATTTCTAACATTTCTCGTAGCAAACAGGGAAACAAGCAAAGGGAGAACCACGTCCAGCCTCAGCTGGCGAAAGTTCCCTTTCAAGGAGCTACGTTACAAGATGATAATATTCTTGCAGGAACTGTCTTCTTTACTGATGCTTCTTGGAAAACCAACAACTCCACAGGTACAGGTACAAACACAGGGGGGAACAAGGTTGGGAGTCTACATCAGAGATAACTCGCCTGGAAGGAAATGGTGTATTCGGATACAAGCCTTAACTGAACATCAAGACACAGTGTTTCAAGCAGAAGCAAAAGCTCTACTGCTAGCTGCGAAGCTGGCAAACATTTTGCAGGTGGACAATCCAATTTTCCTAACAGATAATCAGGTACTAGCCAAAACGGCGGCTTCAAGGAAAATTAATCACCCTCTCCTTCATTGGAATGCAAGAGATTACTTAGCAGATTTCTTCAAAGCATCTGAAAATGCTTCAGCTCAGGTCTTTCACATCCCTAGGAAGCTAAATGGAGAGGCTCACAAATGTGCAACACAGGTTGGTAGGTCATGCCTAGATCAACCTTTCTACAGATGTACAAGCTCCTTTCATTCTCTAGGTCTCTGTCCTCTACTGTCCACTATACAAAATGTAATCTTACAGGACTTTGTAATCATGTATGCCTCGTGCAGCTGACCTAGGAATGAAAATTAGGCGCCCCTGGCGCCACTGTTTGTTCAAAAAAAAAATCACGTAGTACAGTTAATCCTACTCAGCACCATCTCTGATACTAGAACCTGGAACGATCATATCATAATGGGAAAGCTTCATGCATATCTTCCAATTTCTCCTGGATTCGTTCCATGCCCAAACTGGGCGGCGTACGTCGATGTGTGCTGGTTTTGGAACATTCTTACGCCACACATTAGTTCCACCGAGCTAGCGTACCTCGTAGATTGCCAAATTTTCACGGAATTCTCGCGATCTATCCATCGGACGCATCTCATGCCAATCATATGTGTTACTCTGCCGTTGGCGGGAGAAATCGTCCTGATCCAATCCAGCACGGATGGATTCGAACAAGGAGAAAAGCGGGAGAAATCCTTTTCTTTTTAAGGATTCGATGGATGGAATAAAAATTCACGGAATCATTGCGAGCGAGAGCTTTTGTGATGTGCGTGCGTGGGCTCTCTTTGATATCTCTCTGCGTGGGTGGTGGGTGGGGCGGTCGCACATCTGATCTCGACGTGACCGCCGGCCGGAGCGGCGCTGTGTGTGTTGCACGCGTCGCCGTCGCATCCTTGGTCGCCGGAAGACGGCAAAAATGTGGGACAGATCACGGATAGGCTCGCCGGAAGTGGTAGGAACGATTGCAAAGCGACGGAGCTTTAAGAAGCTTTATAAGAGATGCATATCGGTTGATCACGCATGGACGTGGATGAACAGTGCGTCCATCTCGCCGGCGACCAGTGGCTAGTTTCTACCATCTGCTTTTTAGAGCTGGCTAAGCTAGAGATTCTCCCTTGAGTCTTGACGCTTCAATAATTGCTGCTGCAAGCAAATGCATCTCGTTTTCGGGAAAATGCAGGATTTTTATGTGTTTTGACTGTGCGTGCAAAGTGCCGGTAGTTTTCTGCGCTTTGTACGTACTACATACTAACTAACTATATGAAAGACAGTCCCTTTAGCGAGCTCTCAGCGAGCGTGCCACGGTAGCGAGCTACAGTGATGAACAGTCTCATGATGTTTGGTTCGCTGCATGCAGGCGTACTGGATAGTTCCGTCCCGCCCACCGCTTTGACTCCCTCGCTCCACTTCTCCTCTCCCGACCTCATCCTATGTTTCTTCGCTTGCGCCGCCCGACGGAACGCCGGCAGCCAGGAACGAGCGGCCCCCCGGCCCGTTCCCGCAGTCGCCGTTGCTCCTCTCCCTCACCTCCTCTACGCCTCCTCCTTCTATCTCCCTGCCGTGCCTTCGCGAAGCGCTCGCCGGGGACAACTGGGCCGCGACGCAGTGGCGGACCCAAGGGGTATGCCAGGTATGCCATGGCATACCCCAGGATCTCCAGCTTCGTTGCATTTGATCGGAAACAGCCAATCAGTTCTGCTCATGCTTTGGCCTTTTCCATGCACGCAGCCTTGCTACAAAGGCAGGACATCCAGGTTAGAACATGAAGTCATCGATTAATCCCTCACGGCCTACGTATAGCTAACACAATTACGGGCCAATACAAGTTTATGTACCCATAGGCAGCTTGGGTAGTAGGGTTAGCTTATTAGTACTACATAGCTAACCAATTGACCGGCTATTAGCCAATAAGTTAGGATACTAACTGTGCACGTATACTCATATGTATGCATTTTTTAATGTGGATATATATATACCTCATGGAATACATTTGTAAAAACATCGTCAAAAGGTAGAGTCGCCACTACATTACCCAGACGCATGCTTCCAACTAAATTTAAACACTCGCTATGCTTTTGATCGGTCGAGAAATCCCAAATTTTCTTAGCCTAAAACAGAAGAAAATCAAGAGAGTTGAGCAAAAAACGCATATAAAACAGAAATGCCGAAAGACCAACTAATTTAAATCATTTCCCGGTTGAAACTGTGGTGGAAGAGCACAGCTCAGAGCAAGCGAGAGTAAGTGAATGAATTATATATTTTTTTTGAAATAAATGGTCGCCTAAATTTTGGTGCGGCATACCCTTTACTAAAATCCTAGGTCCGCCACTGCCGCGACGAAGGCCGCCGCCGAGGCGCTTCTCTCGTGCCCCGCTCCCCCTCACACTGTGCCACCTGTGCCAGCCCTTTCCCCACCTCGCTCCACGCCGCCGCCGGCCTGTCTTCTGTGATGCAACCGGATGAGCACAACTTCTACTCAACAAGGTACATCTCCAAATTCCTATCCATGCTCTCCTCATGGTTGGCTGCTGTCGGCTGCTCTTTTCTCCTCATGGTAGATCCGGTTCCCCTTTGCCTCTCTCTCTCTCTCTCTCTCTCTCTCTCTCTCTCTCACTCATGAAGCTGCTCTGCAGGAAGGTCAGGAGGAGGAGTGTGGAATCTTCATCTTCAGCAGGAGAGCAGGACGCCGCATGCGCCGTTGTGCCTCTTCCTTCTCGAGGCTGAGGTAAAAATTGCCCCTGTTCAAAGTCGCACAACATCTTTGTTTGTATCTGCATATCCGTTTTAAGATGATTCGTACAAGGTGTTTGATGAAAATCCTTGCTATGATTGATATAGTATAGTTATTACGGGAAGGATTTCAGTCCATACATATTTCATTTATATATTCTCATCATTATTTATGATGCATGCCAGCGTACGGTCACACATCTATGTTCAGCTCCACCTCCTTTTAGTTCAGCCAATTGGAGGGGAACCAATGTCCAAGATCTGATGTTTTCAACGTACATACAATCGTTTCCTTCATATTCTTCAGGCATACATCTGATAAATAAATTATAGATATGTACACTGCATATAGCAAGCTACAATTTCAGAAATACCAAGAGTTTGTGAACATACTTAACAATGATTTTGACATATTTTCTTTGAGACGACAATCTAAAAAAATTGTGATGCTACCAACTGATTCATTAAAATTATGCATTATGGCAAGTACCTTATGCTATTGTCTTACTGTATTCAGTTTTCCAATACATAGCTGCATACTTCATCCAGTCCTATCATATTAAATTTCTTCAGACATGATAAAGTTTACTGCACCTAATGCTTCAGTATCATATAGTCTTGCTTTCCTACACAACATTTCTCATAATGCCCTGACTATTTCTGTGGTTGCTGGGAGTAACCAAAATGTTACATTATGGCGCATTCTGCGGATAGTTCCTATGTGTTCTTTCTTTTATCGTCATGTGCTGATGTGCGTGTTTATGCTAGAATATGTATATGCAAGAATTCAGCATGATGTATTGTTTGGAAAGTACGGTCCTACCGCTTACTTTTTCTAACCAATATATACAGAGTTTACCTTATAGGTGTTATGTAAGTTTCTAATTGCGATACGAGTCAGGAGTGCTTACCCCTATCACTTACAGTTTTCAAGCAATATATGCAGGGTTGCCCTTATAGAAGTTTCAGCATACAGCTTCTAACAGCTAAGCAGGGATACTATCCAATCTTTGATCACATCGATGTCTTGCTGAGACTCTGCCAATCCAGAATGATGCAGTCTAAACGTTTGTAGTGCAACTTCGGCCACCGTATTGATCAGGCCATTACGAAGATTTTGCTTTTGAAAATCTTAGTGTTCCGCAGATGATTAACCTTTGTCAATCTTTAATGTAGCCTCATATAATATATATATATATATATATATGTAACCTCCTATGCATCATGTTTAGTTTTCCCTGCAAACCATAGCAACTATTCAGCTAAATCCATTCTATGAATTAAAAATGCCACTTCTTCTTTCAACCTACATTATTTAGCTAAAACAAAGGAAAACACCATCAACAAAATTTATCATTAAGTACATCACGCCGCGCCAAATTCAACTAGTCACTGTTGTATGGCATAGCTAAAGTGGGCAATGAGAAAGTCCCAGCAACCGCGAGCGTCAACGGCTCGAGGTAGCTGCACAGTCGCACGCAGAAGCCTGATCACGGATTCCGTCGTTTCCTTCGTTGTTCAGTGTAAAGACATGGCAGTTGAGAGCAATCAGGCGCCAACGATTCGGCGTCTGATTGCTTGCCTGTTCCTCGCCGATATGCATACACGTTTAACACCCAGCAGTTTCAGAGACTTTCGGCGGGAGTGGAAGGTCCAAGGTAGGCCCGCGCATCAGCACCGGAGCTGCACGATTTGGCCTTCTCGATCCATCCCGCCGGCCAGAAGAAAGGCGGTGCTGCAGTCCATGGATAGATACATGCCAGGTCGACGTCGCGGCGAGGTAGAGACGCCGGGGCGATGCCAAGGTTGACGATGGGGCCGCCGATTCTCTTCCCACGGCCGAATCGCCGCTTATCACATCAGAAACCACCTTTATCGCGTGCCGCTACGACATGCTTCTTGCCTACTGTGTTCGTGTGGCACCGGCGCCGCACACTGGTTAGGCGGCGCCTAACCAATCAAACCTCACACTGTTGACTGTTCCGCTGCGTACACGTACGCACAAGAGTAGACATTCTTCTGTTGCCGCTGCACTCGGATCACTACGATGGAGCGTGCCCAGGCAAGAAACATGTTTCGAATCAGGCACCTGCTAGCTTGTGCCTGAAGTAGATGCTACCGAGCGATGCTTAGCAAGCAGTGCCAAAACGGTGTACGCTCTGAGGAATTTTTGTGTGTTCACGACTAGCCCAGCTACGGAAGAAATGGGCAGAGAAGCAAAAGCTAGAGACCGGAGAAAAATGAGGTGACAGAGGGGAGAAATCATGTAAATAGAACTACTATTCAGTCACTCATATCTGAGTCGATGCTGAAGCAGACTGGTAGTCCAACCCATCCAATGTCATTTCACCAATGGCGTACAAAGCCAGTAGTGTCCAAATGTAAACGCCTCGCTGCACAAGAACAGGCTGGCTACGTATGGCTATGTGTAATAAATCACAGAAAGGAAAAGGAAAACACACACAGGGTTAGATGCTAGTCTTGTTTATCGACTCCAAAGAGAAGGTAGCGCCGGAGCGGGTGTCGTCTGGTACTGCAGGATGCGACGACAGTATGTACAGGACCCATATGTGGAGGCACACCAGGTACACCATGGCCCCGACCTGCGCCCTCGGGTTCCGCCGCAAGAAGATGTGGCCGGCCGAGAAGATGGAGTCGAGCTGTCGTATCGCAGATCCCAGATGCTGCTGCCCGGTCCGTATCCTATCGCGCAGCCTCGGCGACGAATATGAATGTTGCCATGCACCGGTTTCTATGTCTATCGACGAGCTTGATGAGGCGTTACTGTCGAGCGATCTAGAAACAGCCTGAAGATGATGGCCGATATCAGTTGACTTGTATGTAATCTTTTAACTGAATAAATTGGCTAGGACTAAACCAAAGTATTTTCTATTGCTGAGTTGAATACGGTGGGTTTACGTGTACGTACCTCAGTTCTCAGTACCAAAGTTGACTTCTCTGAAGATAGGGACTCAACCTGGATGAAAACTACATCAGCGTACAGCAGTATAGCAAAGCAATAGATCAACCAATGGTTTCTAGGAAGATTGACAGATCCACTATCCAGGCAGACAGTTGACTTAATATAAGCTACTACATTATATCCAATCAACATTAATCAAGCAGTTTTCTCTCTAAATAGCTATTCAAAATAAAACAAAAGGCACTGAAGTCCCAAGGCATGCTATAGAATATAATCAACCTCCAATCACAACCTAGAGATAGAGACTGAACCTGGAAGAAAGCTACATTATCGTACAACAGCAATAGATCAACCAATAGTTTCTAGGGAGATTGGCAGACCCACTATCCATGCAGATAATGACATTATATAAGCTATTGAATTATATCCAAGCAAAAGTAACCAAGCATGTTTTTGCCGTAAATAGCTAATAAAAATAAAAATGGCACTAAAGTCCCAAGACATGCTATAGAATATAATCAACTTCCAATCACAATTCAGGAATTAAACACTGGACGAACACATACAAGGAACTAACCTGCATTTGTTTCTGAATCAACCGATCAGTGAGTTGATCAAGCCTCTTCTTGAGTTCAATTTCTACCTCTGTAGGTTGCACCATGTCCCTTCTTGTCAGCTCAATGTTTTCTTCAATCTTCCTTGCCTATAGATTAAAAAAAGACAATCCCAATGCAGACAATTGGTTAATTTTCTAATTTCCGCAAACAAAAAATAAAATACTCAAGAAATGACGCACAGGTTACAAGTGCTGGATAGTGGATACTAAGAATGACATGCTCTGAGGTACACAGGCACAAATAAGTTTCTAGGAAAAGTAGTATCATAAGTGCTGGATAGTGGATACTAAGAATGACATGCTCTGAGGTACATATACACAAATAAGTTTCTAGGAAAAGTAGATGTCATAAGTGCTAGTATTTTTTTATTGTGATTTATTTCCATTTCTTAAACTCGGTAATCTATAGCGGAAAGGAAACATGTGTAAAGTAACGAAACATCCATAAAGTTAGTTTGACCTATGCATCTGAAACCAGGTCAAATGGTATCACAATATATTGAGCTAGTCGGGACTCCACTGGAACGAATCCTGAGCAGTACAGCGCTAAAGCAGAGAACAATTATTGTCAAAAGCCATCAATGGAAAGAGTCCTTAAGATCATCGCACGAAGTAACATAAAGGAGCCATTGTTTTAAAGTTGCGGCCAGGAGAGCATACCTTGTCCTTCAAGCTGACAATTCTATCACAGGTCTGAGTGTATTCTGCATCAATAATTTCATCTTCCAACTTCAACCTTCTCAAGGATTCTATCTAGACAAAAGCTCAGCGAAGTTACAAATGGAGAAGATAAGGAGATCTTTCTTAATTCTATCTTTTTGGTTGAACAGCTTAACAAACATCATATCTGTTGTACAGATGGAAGGCCAGTAACATCAAATGTAATTTGATTGCATACTTACTTCATCAACCAAAGGAACGCTTGTCTTCTGTATCCTTGCTATCTTTCTCTTGTATTCTGCTCATGGAACGATAGAGTCATATGTAACACAAGTACAATTAGCTAATGGAAACTTCCTGAAAAGAATATTATATGAAACACGAGTGCAATTGGCCTAATAATCACAAACTTGAGTGTTCAAAGCTCAAACAAAACATAAAGCCTTAGAATGGTTAGCTTACTATCTTGAGCAAAAGTCTTCAAATCAACTTCCTCTCGAAGTTGAGCCACTTGATCAACCTACTCACAAAACAAAGAAAACCAAAATTCAAAATTCCACTCAACATTGATGTAACATTTGCTTACTTGTCAACTCACTTTTACTACCAGGGTCAATGGCAGTTATCTTCCTAGAGCCACTTAACTGTATTTGTGTTTAAGTATGTAGAGTATGCTCATTCTGGACTATGTCATTCTAAACTTCAACCAATTACGTCTTCATGTAATGGAAGCATTTAGGAAAGCAATCAATCGAGAATGGGGCATCCTAAACAATATAGGCACTAACAAAACTATATATAGTATATATACAGACGAAGTGTGCAGTGTGCTCGTATGTACATATAAACATATGGTACTATAAGAAACTGGAAATGAATAACAACATAGACACATAAACAAAGTGGAAGAGGAAATACAGCATACCTGAACTTCCAGATTCCATTGTTCCCTGGCAAGTGACTTTGCAAGCTCTGCGTTTGTAACCTACAAAGATTTTCCATAAGAACATTTGTTGAGACTTGTAGTAATTATACAACCTAACAGGCCCAATTATGCAGTCAGCGGTATAAGATATGGACGCATGTTCCTTATGTACAGCAAGTATAAGCCCTACTACATTTGTTTTTAGAATACTGGGAGCACATAATATTCCCTCCGAAACAAGGCAAAGGGATATATATTGTGTTGCTTGCTATAAAGCAGGGCCGGAAGAATGGCAGCAGCATCTAAAGAATGGTGGGACACACCTCAAGCTCAGCCAACCGCACAAGGGCTTCCATTCTAGTGCTGTTATGTCGTTGTTTCTCTATCTCTGTAGCTTCCATAGTTTCAATCATACTAGTCTGCAACTCGGAAGCCTGAAAATTAAACATGAAATAGTTGGAAAAAAAAAGCTGATAACAACACTTTTTCTGGAAATCAAACTCAAGTGACAACTTAATTATATGGGACACAATCAGAATGCTTTAACATATGGCACTGAGTTGTCAACTCAGCCTCATAAATCACAATAACCAGTTGTGGGAACAGAGCATGGGACGACAAGCTATGAACCAAAATAGACAGCATTAGCCGCAAAATAATTGTTCGCCTGGACAATCGAGATCATTATATACTTTTTATCCATGAGAAGTACACGCTAAAGTATAGCAACATGCAATCAAGTGATCACAGCATTTGATATTCAGATCAGTAGGTCACATGCTAAAAACTCAACCATAACAGATAGTGATTGCTAGAGCAAAGTCAATCAACATAATTGGAATTAATTTAATTACGACAATCTACAAACCAGGAAAAGCCCATGGCCAGGGTGCTTACTACCATTGTTAAGATGAGCATAAAGTTGCATAGCCAAGGAAATGTCAAATTATGTCATTCTTGTTTAAATGTCCGCTTGTCAGTTTTGGCTTCTTTGTTCTAACAAAACACTACACATCCAAGTTACTCGGAACTGATTCCACACACTTAAAGTTTAATGAAATGCATGAACTCCTGTACTAATTTGAACGTCCCTTGAATTGCTGGCGTAGAGTTAACATCAATGCTAAGGTTTAGAACATTCTCTTTCAATCTGCTAACTGAGTCACAGAATAGTCATGTCAAGGATCTCTCGAACTACAGAAGGAAATCAAAACCTAAGATCACAAAGCAGACTGACCTCCTGCGCTTGCTCCTTCTCGCGCATGGCGAGCAGCTTCTCAAGACTGGTCTTCTCCCCCTCGAGCCTGGCCACGGCCTCCTCCCTCTCAGCGATCGCTCGTGCCGCCATTGCCGCTCGCCGCTCAGCCTGCCGCCGGGTCCTCTCCTCCTCCCTCCGCCTCTCCTCCTCCGAGTCGTCGCTCCCGAACCCATCCGAATCGTCATCGCTCCCGCTTCCGCTCTCAGACGGGCCTCCCTTCTCGTCCTCCCCACGATCCCTGCGATCCTCCTCGGGCTTCGCCTCAACCTCCCCCGAAGGCCCACCACCGGGACGATCCTGCGCGGAGAGATCCGCCGCGGCGGAGGCGGAGCGTCGGGGTGCGGCGGGGGGCGGAGGGGGAGGCTGGGAGTGGCGCTTGGCGGCGAGGCGGAGGCCGAGGGAGGGCGGCGGGGTCGCCGGCGGCGGCCTGCGCGGCGCTGGGGCGTCGAGGATCGCGGAGGAGGAAGGCTGCTGGAGGGCGGTGAGGTCGGAGGCGGAGGAGGACTTGCCGAGCGTGTCCGCCGCCTGCTGGTCGATCTGTTGGAGAAGAAGAGTGGAGAGTTAGACGAGCTGGGGAGGGGAGTGAGACGAAACGGGAGGTGGAGGAGGGAGCGGGCGGCGGCGCTTGCTTGGTGGAGGAGGGTCTCGGCGGCTTTGAGCTTGGAGGAGATCCAGCCCGCCATGTCGCCGGCGCGTGGGAGTGGCAGCGGCGTCGGCGGGTTGGTGGGCCGTGGCTCGGTTCGGTGGACTGCGGAACCGCCGGGGGGTGCAGCGAACTGAGAGAAGGGTGTTCTGTAGCGAAATTGGTCGTGTACCAATGTCAACTCAGGTACTACTACTGACTAGTAATCGTGCACGTGTAAACACACGTATAATCTTAAGAATTTATTTTCTCATGGGATAAATAAAATGGTAGTGAATATCAAGATATCTTTGCTGTTTTTTACAAAACAAATGCAAAAAAATGGGAACGATAAATCATCTAGTAATACATGACTTATTGTGGATGGACCATGTTTGACCAGAACCTTCATTTTTTTTAACTGGGAAACTTTATTACTTCTTAGGAGCATTTTACAGAGACAAGTTTGATTGGCATGGAAGCGAATCAGAATGAGCAGCTCGCACTGGACACATTCCAGATGGTAGAGGAGTACAAAGGCACCTGAAAGCAACATCAAAGTTGTGCTAACTGAGCCTGGTGGTGTGCCTTTGAAGTTATGTTGCCTGCCAATGTGAAAAATCCTAGAAGAGCTAAAGGCAGCGCTACTAAAGATCGCTGCAAGTTGAGGTACAATCTGCCAATGTCCAGGACTGTCAATGAGCTTGTTTGCAGCAGCAGCAGATGATAGAGTCTTGTTATCTGTAAGTATGGTTGCTTGTTCATAGTGGAGTAATTCAGCAAGCTTGGTGTAGCAAGCAGTACTCCAAAGACTTCAGCTTGGAGCGCTGAAGTAGCACTGAAAGTTATTGCTGAAATGTATATGGCCTAGCAGTGAGGAGTTGCTGGATTCTGAATAAAAATGTCGAGTCCTGCTGGAGCTGATTGATGTCCTTGTTGCATCTTCCAAGCTGCATCGACAAAGAAGACTGGCCCTGCAAAAGAAGTGAGGTTGTACTGTATGACACGGCTGGATGGTGCCCTGCTGGCTGCCAAGAGTTGGGGGGGGGGGGGGGGGGGGGACACTTGCAATGGCGCCAAGCATGTTCCCTGAAGAATGGCCTTGGCTGCAGCATGTACCTGGTATGGCTTATTCAGCTTCCTGCCAAAAAGAGCATCGTTCCTAGATTTCCAGAGGCACCATAAAAAAGTATAAATATTAGTAGTAGAGGCATTAGGATGCCCAGAAGACATGATAGCCTTAATGATTGCAGGAACTGAGTGGTAAGTGTTAGCCTAAACTTCACTTCGGATAAACCAGGGAGGCTAAACCAAGCCGCTTTAGCAAAAGGACAGAGAACAAGTATACCTGGTTTTCATCGATACCACGCCTAGAGCCTTCCTTGTCGATGTGAGTGGAGAACCTGCCTGCACGCATACCTGTGGAAGAGCTCTACGTAGCAGTCGCCACACGAAGGTCTGAACTCTAGGTGCCAGCTCCCGGTCTTTCCAAGCAGAATTGAGGAAGCTTTTCACTTGATCCAGGACTTCCTTGGGTTGCTGGTTAGCAGGCAATTGAAATTTACCATACCTTGCGTCGTGTGTGTAATCGTGCACGTGCACATGCACGTATTGACTAATGCACAAAAAAATATTATACATATTAAATAAAGTTATTTTCTATTTATTTTCCAAGCTGATAATGTTGTGTACAAATAATATTTCAGTGACGCAAGATCATGCAATGCATTCAAAGGTTTCAGTTTTTGATCTCTGTGTGGAAAAATATTACAGTGTCACAAGAAACGGCATTATCCCTTCCTCTCTAGACTCTAGTACAAGGAAACAAATCCTCTTAATCATTCCTGCATTGCACCGTACCTCTACACCTACCAAAAAGGCTAGCTCTGAGTGATGACGCACAAAAATAAGATACTACAGGATCCATTCCCATCTAGTAAAACAAAACATATCCCTTCATGAATAAAAAAAGGTTTCAGAGTAAGAAATGACGCAAATAAATATGTACTATATTCCTTCATGATGATTTACAAGACATCATGCCCTAAGATGTTGAGCAACCCATTTCTAAATAATATGTGACAAACTTCTATAGATGAAAAAAAAGCCGGTTGCAAAAATACATGAAAAAAAGGCTCATAAGCTACTTGAAAGGTCTTCCTCGCCAAATGAAAAGGCATCTGGTGGAGTTGTGTCTTACATCAAGAAATTTCTGAAATCCTATAGGCCAATCTTTACGAATTCCATCTGATTTAGAAAGCAAGCCAGTCTGAAAGAAAGGATAATCAATAGAAAAAGGGACACATGAAAATCAGTCCAGACAGAACATATTTATAACACCACCTTCAAATATTGATCATCTTCCACATGGCAATGACCCAGCTTATGGTTAAATCTGGGTATATTATCCATGGTGCTTTCCACAAGTAGCTATCCCCTAAATTTTCTACAACATCCCTGTAATGCTCCAACATCTATGTCAATCTTGCAGAGACTGAATTAGGAAAAAGGGAATGATAAAAGGAACTGCAAAAAGCAACACCCTTGCTACCTGATCCCCAATCTTGCATGGACATGGCGTTGCACATGCAGCATGGTGACCAAGGAGCTGCGACAGATCATAGTCCTGAAGAAATATTTAGCTTCAGGTCTTGAACTCTTGATCTCAACCCATTTTAAATAATCTGAAAATAATCATGGGGAAATATTATAGCCATTCAAAAAGTACAGAAGGAAGAAATAATCATGTGATGAGTCATGGTAACTGGTTTGGGCAAACTCAAATCTCCAATAATAACACAACCTATTTAAAAATAACACATGTATATAAGATAAACCATTCACATCACTGATTTTTTTGCTCTATAAAAAATCTTTACATGAGGTAAACAATACTTTCAGGAACTCAAATTTGCACAATTCTATTGATGCATTGGTGAACAGTACAGATAAATCACATGCTTCTCTGTAGTAAAGATCAAGATTACAGTGGCAGTAATAAGAAGTAGAAACTTCACTACAGGTCCCATCATTCTGGTTCTGCCTTCCAAGAAAAAAAGGACACGTAGTATGAGTATTTAGGCAACATATTAATTTGCTTGCTATAGTGAAACTTGAGGATACACACATTGTACCTGACAATACATTTAAAAGATGGTATAAAACCATACACCATTGCATAAAATGGGTGCCAGCTGATAGCCGTGTATGAACCAAAGACCTTATCCAGTGAAATAAGTATCCAACAGGTAAATACATAGTCCATCAACATGGTGACCGTGAGAAGAGACAACTTTTTTCAGTTTGAAGCATTAACCACTTTAACATTATCAATTGTTCAACTGAACATCTGTGGTGTAAGCAAGCACGTTAATACACGCATCCAGCAGTTGCACACATAGATAGAAAACAAATCTCGATTTAAGGTCACCAGGTCTCTACTACTTAAAAAAGATACATACTGCAGAAGCAGCAGCACAACACAATTTTGGAAACGCTCAACTCTTCCAAACTCCTATTATGCTAGTTTGCGCTTTGTCCACATACCCTACGTCATAATAAGGCTTACAAACATCAGTTTGTCTTTTAAGTTTCCATCACAATTCAGGATAACACTTGATGTCCACAAGGCATCCGAGCGCAAGCATATGCAAACACAACCTATACATAGAAAGTGAAGTCAACGAAAGCTCATTTGTTGAACACACACCAAATTCATCAGGACAAATCGGTGTTCGATCTGCAGTTGCCGTTCTAAACTAACTTATAACAATGGATTCCAGGGAACGATATGCAGCATGGGAGCACATCAATAGCACCAAACCTAAGCAGCCTCCCTATCGAGCACTACATCCTTGTACATCACGCCATAATCTAGGGACCATTTCATTCTTAATTGCCTCCAATCTGAAGCAGTCACTTATCTGCATTGTGGTTAAACATTGCAGAATTGCAACAAATACGCACCTGTTGAGATAATGCAATTCAGGTACCTGTTGTCGAATTTCCGCATCGAGCTGGGTGCAGGTGACGGGAGGAAGCGTCCTCACTAATGGCAGGGCGGCCGTGACGGCCAGAGGCGTTCTGGCTGGAACACGGCAACGTGGGGCCTGGACGGAGGCGTGGAAGCGGCGTCCTCACGAAGGGCTAGGCCGGAGCGTCTTCACGAAGGGCAGGGCCGCAGCATCCTCACGCCGGACAGGGTTGCGGCGTCCGGGAACACACGACGGGCCAAGGGAAGGGCGACGGCGAGGCGTGGAGGCAAGGGCTGCGGCATCCTCCGGCGGGCGGTGCGGCGGCGGCGTGTCCGTGGACCTGGGCTCCTGGCAGTGGCAGCGTCATGGACAAACGCATGTAGGCTGCGGCGGTCGGCGGCGCGGCTGATAGGGGCAGCGGTGCGGCGGAGAGTGCGGGGCGCGGAGATGGCGCCGGCCGGCCGTAAGGCTCGCGTTATGGAGAGGACGTCTGCCGGAGGCTTGCGATGAAGGCTGGCTCTTCGGGCGGGGAGAGAGATCACAGATCAGCGAGGCGTGGGTGGGCGGCGGTTCGGGAAGCGCAGCGGCGCGTGGGTGAGGTTTGGTGAGAGGAGTGTCCGGCGGCGCGATGGAGATTGAGGGGCGGCGGCGTTGGAGAGAGAGGAGAGTCCGGCTGCGCGATGGAGGAGAGTGGGGGTCGTGGGGTGGGGAGCGTGGACCGGTTGCTAACTTTTTATTTTCGGAAAAAGCAGAAGCACATCATACAACATTCGGACAATCTGAGACGTCGATTCAGGCCTAATGAACGGTTCAGATCCTCCGAATCTGACAGACTCTGTCTTTTAATATTAGTGGAGATTACTGAATCCACAACCTACGGGGTTGTTTGGATACGCAGTTTTCTCAGGAGTACAGGTCCATTAGTGAGGCAATATTGTTTTGGGCCATATTGATTTTGATCACAGCCAAAAAAAAAAAAATCTTATAAGCAACCAAAAAATTTGGAAAAAAGAGAAATATAAAGAGATCCCGTTCAAAAAATAAATTACATAAAGAGGTTCACAGAATTCAAGTATCGCAACCCACAAAGCCTGAGCTCTATTCTTTACTTCTGCAGCATTGTTTTCCACTTACAATATCGATCTCCTTTCAAACGAAAAATAAATTGTTGGGAGCATTACAAGTCTTGAGACACACTTTAGAGCATCTCTAGCAGAACCCGCAAAAGACTCAAACCTGCAAAACTCCGGCGAGTTTACGGGTTTGGTGTTGTTTTTGGGCCATAACAGAGCCTGCAAAATTAGCCTAACCCGCAAACGTTTTGCGGGGGGCCGTGAAACGAAGCGGCGAGCCTCTATTTAGCCGGATTGCGACCGCGGATGCAGGTCGAAACCCCCACTTCTCCTCGCACGCTCCGCCGCTCCGGTGAGCAATCCACCCCCCACTCCGCCGTCTCCGACGAGCAATCTCGCCACCCCTACCGCAGATCCGGCGAATCCGAGCCGCCATGGCGCCGAAGAGGGAAGCGGAGCCGCTCCCCGGCGACGACAAATTCGGCGGAGACTACTCCGACGAAAAGCGGCGCCAGGTCTCCCGCAGCGACGGCGCACGGAAGCGCGGCTCCCTCAAGTACAAGCTCGGGGAGCCGGTGCCGGCCGCGTGGCACCGCCGCGATTTGCCGGAGTTCGACCAGCTCCGGCGCGAGCGCGAGATCCGCCGCCGCCAGCAGCTGCGCCTCCACGGCGAGGGCAGCTCCTCCGCGGGCGCCAGTAGCTCCTCCGCCGCTCCAGGTGCTCCGCCGCCGGAGGACTACAACCCCGAGCATTTCGGCGCTCGGGCCGGAGGACTTCGTCTCCGACGAGCAGATGGAGCACATGATGGCCGCGGCGTTGCTGCGGTCCCAATACGAAGCGGAGTAGAAGGCCGCCACCGCCAACCTCAACGCAGTGGTCAGCGAGGGGCTCCTGCAGCAGGCGCTGGTCATCAGCACACTCCCGCCCACCATCGACCTCGTCACCGACTCCGACGAGGAATGAAGCTCCTCCGCCGCTGCGTCGCCGCCGCGCCCATGGCTCCGGTGAGGAGCCGCATTTTGCCCACTAGGGTTTGATCGGCGGCGACCTAGGCTAGTGTAGTGATATAGGGTTAGATCGTCTATATTATTTTGTGTAGAAATCATCTGCTGGTACTGTCGAAATATGAACTCTTTGTTCCCGCGAAATCTGAAATGTCTAAATCGCGGAATTGCAGTTTGCGTTTGCGGGTTCTGTTCTTCGCTGCACGAAAACTAGAGAAAAACACGAAAAACGTGACCTGCAAAATGTTTTTGCGGTTTCGCCTTTTGCGGGTTTTGCTAGATATGCTCTTAGTAGACAGTGCTGGTGGCAACCCCGTGCATCCGTATTGCCCGCTGCAGGTTGGGTGTTCTGAAACTGTCCACAAAATTTTGTTTTTCAGAACCTAAGACGAGATCTACTTCCTTCTGAAATTATAATGGATAACTCCTGCAGCAGTACTTTTTCATCTGACTTTGGGCGTGCGTATATACAGCCAAAGTTCTTCTGGATTTCAGCGTGTGCCCGCTTGGCAATCCGTCATCATATCCACCCTGCTCGTTTTTTTCTGTTCAAAGCACAGAACCACGGCATCAGGATCGTAGGAATTCAACAAAAACTGAACAATTCTATGCGTACATGTATTTACTTTTTTTCGAGTAAAAGGCCCCCAAAAGGGAATCCCCAATTTCATTTATAGCTGGAAGTTCGGTGGAGCTGGGATTGGAGCGTTGTGGCCGTGCTCGTTCATCGAGTCTAGACTCCGTCGCGCGGCGGCGGACGACTCTTGCGGTCCTCTACTTTTCGTGGCGGTGCTCTCTCCCGGCGGCAGGAGGTACGGCGACGGCAGCGTCGGCTAGGTTCTTGGGCGCCGGCGTTGGGTCCGATTGTGTTTCTTTTAGTGTGCTCAGGGTGCTTTGTGCAAGTTTCAGGGTCCTTTTGTAATTTCCTTTCCTTGCTAGACTTTTTTGTAATTTGTATTGAGTACTCTGAATATATGGATCGGATCCTTCCTCTAAAAAAATTCATTTAGTACATGTATTTACTACTGCTACTAATTATGCAACATGGTAGGAAAGTACTGTAGATGTCTGCATCTTTTTGCCACAGATTGGGCAGCTCAAGTGTGGCCTGAATCGCCCCTCATGGGACAAACTGTTCTTCAATCCGACATATCTAGGCCTCACCATGAAGACTGGCCTCGTCACCGGAATAATCTCTCTCTCACGGTACGCCAACATTCATCGGAAGAAATATACAGCTCTAGGACACGTCAAAGAATTAAGTAGCTGGAATGTACTATATTTCAGTCTGTGCCACTGATAATCTGATGTGTGCGCTGAATTTTGTTCTGGCAGGAAGGGCTACGACGTTTGCATCACTCAAGGACTACCAGGTGGGCGGCAAGAAAGAGATGATGGCCATTGCGTTGATGAACATTGTGGGCTCATGTATGTTATCCCAGGCTGATGCTCTCTCAGCTAGGTAGTTTGACTCACACGAACACACACATAAGTGGATCGAGTAGTACCTTGGACTGGTCACGTACACAAGAGAAGCAGCTTTGTTGCTTATGTTTCTCCTTTACAACGATGGGTACATGTGACTTTACAACCGACCTATTAGGAAATATCTGCTACAGTGCTACTAGCTTCTAGTGTCTTCTACCAGGTTACTTTACCAGGTTACAACTCATGTGTATTTTAAATACTACTACTAGCTACTAGCTTAACTAGTAAGAAACGGTAGTGAAAGATAATTCTAGAACTCTGCCGCATGTGCACATGCCTATAGAGGCTGGACGCACAGGATTAGTCCAACATTCACCCCCTAATCTTGATGCGTTTACTTGATCTCGACGATGCCAATCTTCTCGCGTAGAGTCTGAAACTTGATACGACCAAGTGGTTTGGTCAGGATGTCGGCCAGCTGATCGTCGGTATTGATGTAGTCGATGACAATCTTGCCACTCTCGACGTTCTCTCGTATGAAGTGATAACGTGTCTCAATGTGCTTGCTCCGGTCGTGAAAAACCGGATTTTTGCACAGTTGGATCGCCGACTTGTTGTCCACTAGCACTGTAGGGACCATGGGGTCTGTGGCGAAGAGATCGCCGATGGGCCATTCGAGCCAGACGGCCTGACATGCAGCGGTATTGGTGGCAATGTACTCTGCTTGGCAGGATGACAAGGAGACCACCTTTTGCTTTTGCGACTGCCAAGTGATCGGGCACTGATCGAAGAAAAAGAGAGTCCCCGTCGTGCTCTTCCTGTCATCAACGTCACCGGCATAGTCGGCGTCACTGTAGCCGACTAGGCATGCGTTGTCGTTGCCGCTGGAACGGTAGATGCAGCCATAGTGGAGTGTCCCAGCAACGTACCTGAGAATATGCTTCACGGCGCTCATGTGCTCCGTCGTTGGCTTTTCCATGAAGCGACTAACGAAACCGACGGCGAAGGAGATGTCTGGCCGTGTGTGCACGAGGTAGCGGAGGCTACCGACGATGCTCTTGTACAAAGTGACGTCCACGGGTGGATTAGTGCTCACCTTGGATAGCTTCAGCACGCGGCTCCATGGGAATATGCACGGCGTTGCAATCTACCATGCCCGCCTTCTCCAAAAGCTTGCTGGCGAACGCAGCCTGCTTGAGGGTGATTTTTCCGAGTGACTGCTTGACCTCTATGCCAAGATAGAGCGTCAACGATCCCAGGTCGCTTATGCAGAATTTCCTGCTCATCTCCTCTTTGAACTTGGAGATAGTCTTGGTGCTTGCGCCTGTCAGGATCAAATCGTTGACGTAGACACCCAGGAGAAGCCGCTCGCTATCCTTGATGCGGGTGTACACAGCATGCTCAGATGGGCTGCGAGTGAACCCGAGCAACACTAGCACGCTGTCCAGCTTGGTGTTCCATGCTCTGGGAGCTTGACGAAGACCATACAGTGCCTTGTGGAGACGTAGTACTTTGCTTGATGAGGTGGAGGTCGTGAAGCCCGGCGGTTGCGTCACATATACTTCCTCGCCGAGTTCCCCATTCAAGAACGCAGTCTTCACGTCCATGTGATGCACCTCCCACCTTTTCTGCGCGGTGACAGCCAAAAGTAGACGAACAGAGTCCAGACGTGCCACCGGGGCAAAAACTTCGTCGAAGTCAATCCCTGGACGTTGCACGTACCCCTTTGCCACCAAGCGCACCTTGTACTTCAACACGTTGCCGTTGGCGTCTCGTTTGAGCTTGAAGACCCATTTGAGACTGATTGGTTTGTGACATGCAGGCAAGTCGGTGAGAGTCCATGTGTTGTTCTCCTCAATGAACCTCAGCTCTTCACGCATCGCGGTACGCCAGTGCTCGTCGTGCTCCGCCTCAGCATACGTGGATGGCTCACCAGAGGGGGTGAGTAGCAGGCGCTCAGCCTGGCCTGGCACTGGTGCTTCGGGCTCCACCATGTCAAGGACGCGACGGTAGCGGTGTGGATGATCTGGATCGTTGTTGTCGTCGAAGAGCTCCGGATCTGGTGCAGACGGAGGTGTGGCAAACCTCACTTGTTCTGCAGTGCCTGTTGGGGTTTGTTCTATGGCCGCCGTGTCTACAAACTTTACTTCCGAATTGTTTTTGGGCTGAATCTCTATCTGGGCAGGAGTGACTGTGGTGGACTGGTTTGGCGAAGCGGGCAATGTCGCCGGTGCAGGTGCGTAGGAGTACTCTATGGTGAACTCTCCTCCGTCATAATCTTCCGTCATGTTGTCGTTGCTCTAGTCCCAACCAGCACTCTCGTCGAAGATGACGTCGCGGGAGACGTGGACACGCTTTGTCGCCGGGTCGTAGAGGCGGTACGCCTTACCGCAGGGTTCGTACCCGATGATGGCGTGAAACACACGTTCGTTGGGAGACCCCGAGAGGAAGGTATGATGCAGTCCAGCAGCAAGTTTTCCCTCAGTATGAAACCAAGGTTTATCGAACCAGTAGGAGCAGTAGCACTTCAGAAGGTTGTCAACGGCGAAATATGATGCGGCGCAACACCAGGAAATCCGGCACTGACGTGGAATCTGCACAGAACACAATCAAATTATTTTGCCCCAACGAAACAGTGAGGTTGTCAATCTCACCGGCTTACTGAAAACAAAGGATTAAACGTATGGTGTGGAAAACAGTATTTAAATTGCAGAAAGTAAAAGAAAACAATGTTTGCAGTTTGTGGTTGTTTAATCAATGTAAAAGAATGGATCGGGGTCCACAGTTCACTAGAGGTGTCTGTCCATAAAAAATAACTAACATGCTGGGTGAACAAATTACAGTTGTGCAATTGACAAATATTGAGCGCACGACAATGCATATATATGACATGATGACTACTATGATATTTAATTGGGCATTACGACAAAATACATAGACCGTTATACAACAGCATCTATGACTAATAATCCACCGCCGGGTTGTCATCCGAGTCCCCCGTTGGTATTAAGTTGCAAGCAATAGATAATCGCATTAAGTAATGTGCGTAATGTAAACAAATCATTGTTCAAAATATCTTCCGATATGCCGATTAAACGGCCGATTTATCTCTTATCGATGTCTGACCGATAAGATAAATTGGCCGATAAGTCAGCCGATATGCCGATAAACCGTCCGATTTGCCGATAAATCGACCGATTTACCCCTTATCTTGAGTCGACCGATAAGTTACTGATAAGCGATATCCCCAACATTGAAACAAATACATATGACCGTGGACATAGCATTGCTAGGTTATCCCTAGTAGCAACAGCAAATCCGCAATCTTAGAAGTTGTTGTCACTCTCCCAGATTACCGGAGGCATGAACCCACTATCTAGCATAAATACTCCCTCTTGGAGTTACAAGCATCTACTTGGCCAAAGATTCTACTAGTAACGGAAAGCATGCAAGATCATAAATAACATATAAGATAGATTGATAATCAACTTGACATAGTATTCAATATTCATCGGATCCCAGCAAACACAACATGTAACATTACAATAAGATGATCTTGATCATGGTAGGCAGCTCACAAGATCTAAACATGATGGCATAAAGTAGAGAGACAACCATCTAGCTACTGCTATGGGCCCATAGTCTAAGGATGAACTACTCACGCATCACTCCGGAGGCAGGCATGGTGATGTAGAGCCCTCCGATGATGATTACCCTCTCCGGCAGGGTGCCGGGAAGAGGTTCTGGACCCTCCCGAGCTAGGGTTGACGACGGCGGCCTCTGGAACTTTTCGTGGATAATGGCACCAGTGTGTAGGGTTTTTGCATCGGGGGGAATAAGTAGGCGAAAGGGCGGCGGCTGACGACCCCCGTGGGGCCCACACGTGGCCTCGGTGCGCCAGAGGGGGGGGCGCGCCCTGCCCGCGTGTGGGGCCCACGTGGCTCCTCTTCGTTGCTCCTTTGGACTTCTAGGTGTGTTCTGATAAAATAGGTCCCTCCGTGAAGTTTCGTCCAATTCCAAGAATATTTCCAGACTAGCTTTTCTGGAATACAAAAACAGCAGAAAACAGGAACTGGCACTTCGGCATCTTGTTAATAGGTTAGTCCCAAAAAATGTATAAAAGTGACATAAAATAGATGCAAAACATGTAACAATTGGTATAATATCAGCATGGAACATAAAAAATTATAGATATGTTTGAGACGTATCAGCATCCCCAAGCTTAGTTCCTGCTCGTCCTCGAGTAGGTAAACGATAAAAACAAAATAATTTTTGAGGTGACATGCTACCATCATAATCTTGATCATATAATATTGTAAGGCACATGTAAATGAATGAAGTGATCCAAGTCAATGGTATATAGTTTGCTACCAAATAGATAATGAGTAAACAATGAATCACACAAGCTAAACTTTTTCATGAATAGTACTTTCGAGACAAGCATCAAAGAGTTTTGCATAAGAGTTAACTCATAAAGCAATAGATTCTAATAGAAGGTATTTAATCAACACAAAGGAAGAATTAAGTTTCAGCATTTGCTTCAACTTTCAACATGTTTATCTCATGGATATTGTCAACACAAAGCAATATAATAAGTCCAATATGTAGCATATAACAAATGTTGTAACAAATTTGACACTAGTGTTTGCTTGTGGAAGATAGAAAGAATAGGAAAACTGACTCAACATAAAAGTAAAAGAAAGGCCCTTCGCAGAGGGAAGCAGGCATTAAATCATGTGCTAGAGCTTTTAAGTTTTGAAAAACATGTAGAGATTGCATAAAATATTTGACACTCCTCCCAACCTTGCTAACACAAGCCACTAACCGAATCCTCGGGTGCCTACCATCAATCACATACCATGGAGGAGTGTCTAGTTTTGAGAGGTGTTTGTTAATTGTCAACGAATGGTAGCGGATGAAAACAGTATCCTCCCTGTCAAACAGACTTTTAAGAGCGGCTCCCATGAATGACGTTATTTCTACCAGCAAGGCAGATCATCCGTCTTTCTCTTTGGTTTACACCGCAGGTATTTCACTGTTTGGCATTGCTTACTGATAAATCAGGGCAAAAGTGTAAAGAGAATTAACCGGTTAAAGTTGTAATTAATTGGGACTGGGCACCCCGTTGCCAGCTCTTTTTGCAAAATTAATGGATAAGCGGATGTATATGCCACTAGTCCAGGTGTAAAAGTCTGTTTAACAAGTCGAATAAAGAATAACCCACTACTTCCTCATGAGCTAGTAAACATTGACACAAAAAGGAATAATAACAATTTTGAATAGTTTAAAGACAGTACAAGAAAATTTTACTTGGAGTGGCAAGGAAATACCACATATAGGTAGTTATGGTGGACACAAATGGCATGGATTTTGGCTCAAGGATTTGGATGCACGAGAAGTATTCCCTCTCAGTACAAAGTTTAGGCTAGCAAGGTTATGTAAGCAAACAAGAATATCAACCAGTACACCAAGTTTTATATGACAAACATATTGCAAACATTATAAGACTTCACACCGTCTTCCTTGTTAACCAAACTCTTTTATTAGAAAATATCTAGACCTTAGAGATACCACTTAAGCAAACCAAATTTCAACAAGCTTTACAGTAGTTCTTCACTAATAGGCTTAACTTACATGATGCAAAAATTTAATCATGATCTACTTGTTAACTCAAAACAATTGACAAGTATTAAATTATCCAAATTAGTGATCTACAAGAGTATGCAAGTTTTTCCATTATACCAATTACCACATGCAACATTTTTTGTAACAACCAAACACCAATCAATTTATTTCAACAACTCTCCAAACAAGTATAAGTGAAGCAAGAGAGTACTTTCTTTAAAAGAAGGCTAATAGCTCTGACAAGAGATACATGAAAACAAGAGCTAAAAGCTGAACAGCGCTAGATATGAATACTCAACAAATATAAGTGAAGAATAGGAGTATTCTCATGAAAAAGCGGAGCGTGTCTCTCTCCCAATCAAGAATGCTAGGGTCTAGTCAAGCTTATTGAAAAATAAAAGTACAATACTGAAATAAAAGCACACAAACGCTCCAAGAAAAGCATATATGATGTGAAAGAATAAAAAATATAGTTTCACTAGAGATGACCTGATAATTTTGCCGATGAAGAAGGGGATGCCTTGCGCATCCCCAAGCTTAGACGCTTGAGTCTTCTTGAAATATGCTGGGGAGATCCATGGGAGCTTCCCCAAGCTTAAGCTCTACACTCTTCTTGATCTTATTATATCATCCTTCTCTCTTGACACTTGAAAACTTCTGTCACACCAAACTCAAAGCAAATCTCATTAGAGGGTTAGTGCATAATAAAAAATTCACATGTTCTATAAAGACGCAATATGAGTTGTTACTTTAAACATTAGCTGCTGCCACTGGTGTTATGTGAAGCTCTTTCACCCAAAAAAGAATTTCACTCAACACTAGTAAAAGAGAGAATGCAAAATAAAAAGGCATAATCTGTCTAAAACAGAACAGTCCGCAAACACGATTTTTTTCGAGGCATTTACAACGCTCAGATCGAAAAACTTTGAACTAATGAAAGATTCAGACATTCATAAAGATTACTGACGAGGAGTAGACTCATCAAGACCCATGGTTAAGGTCCTTGGGTTATGAATATGGGGGAGAGAACGTGGTAGAGCTGGTAGTATCATCGGCTGACAAGCGGGGCAAGGATTTTACATAGGTTCAGGGCCCTCGTGTGGAGGTAACACCCCTACGTCCTGCCTGTCTGTTTATTGATTTGAGAGTATGATGGTTACAAGGGGACCCTGGCGAGATGCTGATCTCGCTAGGGTTCTAGTGGTTCTTAAAGTGCGTGTCTGGTTCGACGGCCCTCCCAGCCTTTATATAATAGGCTGGGTCTCGGGAGTTCGTAACCGACTTAGATTACACATAAGGAAAATCTAAGCCGACTATAGCTTCGCCTAACTTGGAGGGTACTCCATCTTCTTGGGCCTTCCTTTATTGGGCTTTTCGTAGGCTCTTGATAGTTGGGCCTAATCGATACATGCACCAGGTACCCTCATGGTAGGGTACCCGATAGGTATATCCCTGTCAGTAGCCCCCGAGTACTTGTCTGATTCGAAGAGTCGGGCATGGACTCACTCGTATGTACACGTCATATTTTTGCATCTGTATCTTTGTAATTGGAATTCCTGTATGAATAGCACACGTTGGCTATGTCGAGTATGTCATCAACTATGACTTTTTGCTTATGATAATCAAGGGTAATAGCTTAGCAGGCCCGGTACACACGACGGATCGGAACCGGTTAACTACCATTCGGGCAAAACCTTACTAGCTTTCAATCAAACTTGAGTCCCCAGACTCAAATCTGGAACAGACTGGTCAGACTCGAATCAGGCCGTTGAGGTCTTACTGAATCGAACTGCAGTATAATTTTGAGTTTACCCAACGCGTCCGTCGGGATTTTCATCATGTCCGCTGACACGGAAAGTTTAAGGATTAACGCTGCTGGAGTGGTCCCTAGCCTAGCTCGACTGTCGGCGGGTCTTACCTTTGCACTTATGCGTGTAGCATCCGAGGATCGTCAGATACAACTCGGGGATAATTCGAGTATGATTTTGCATATGAACTGAGTCGAGTCATCTGTCGACTAATATTTTGCCATTGTTCCATCGGGTACGCGACAGCGCTCCCGATGGGAGTAGCCCCCGAGATTGTGCTTTATTGCTTGCAATGGAGGATAATCTCAAAAATCGTTTTTATCCACATATGTTAATCAAAGAAATTTTTCAATACGCTCCCGATGGGAGTTTATGCACATCATCCGAAGGAACCTTGACTGGAATCTGACACCTCAGTCGGAAAACCAGTCGAGACGTTGAATCAGTCGAAACAAAACTATCGAGTGACTTGTATATCTGTTGTATGCCAGTTGTGAAAAGCTGAAGTAACGTCAGCAATGACGCATTCCACGACTGCATTTTCTGAGATGCGGTGGCGTGCTTGCTATGACTGATGGGACACGACATGCCTGTGGGCCCATTATGCAGAGCTGACCAAGGACGGCGCCGTTTGGACTGGATTTGACTACTCTGGCGCGATTTTCACGGGGCGTGATGAGGAGCCCTAGATTCCCGTGCATAGTGGACGGAGTGGCCGGCGACGGTTACTCTCCGTGGCCGCCACGTGTACGGTAAGATTTCCCACGGAGCATGTGATTTTGGATCGATGATGAGGATCATTTTGGATTTGTGGTAAATAGGAGGGGCGGCGTTGGCAGAGTTTTTTACTTGCCATCTGCCGCCTGCGCCGTTTCCCTCTCATCGTCTTCCTTGCGCCTGTTTTTCCATTGCTCTTGCGCCCGAGCTTTCGCGCCCCACTCCATCCACGCTGCCAATGGCAAAGGGTGGAGGTTCCAAGCGAGGTGCTGTGGGCATGGCCTCCGCCGCGACTGAGGCGGCCGCCGCGAAGGGGAAGAAGGGCGCGGCGAGCGCATCTGCAACCACCACCGCCCTAAGGAAGAGCAACGGGGACTAGACGAAGTCCACCATCAAGGAGGCCCAGCTAACCAAATTACGTGAGGAAGGCATGCTGCCCCCCGCGGATCAGCTCACCGTCCGCGCGCCGTCGCCCAAGGAGGTACTCCCTAAACCGCGCGCCAATGAGCGTGTTTGTTTTGCGGAGTTTCTTCCTAGGGTTTTTCACTTCCCCTCCACGATTTCGTTCGTGGTTTGCTTTTTGCCTACGGGGTGCAGATCCTTGATCTCACCCCTAACGGTGTTCTGCATATTGCGTGTTTTATCACGCTGTGCGAATGCTTTCTTGGAGTTGCCCCGAGCTGGGCATTGTGGAAGGCGATCTTCATGGTGCGGCCTAATAGGGGAGGCGGCCGCACCTACCCTGTGGGCGGCTGCGGAATCCAGGTACGTAGCGACACATGCTACTTTGCCCTGAAACCAGTCGATTCCGCACAAGGATGGAGGAAGGGGTGGTTCTATGCCAGTGTCGAGCAGGACGGAGTTGGCACTTTCTCGACTGCCAGCTTTGCGAGGACCAAGGCGTGGGATCACCAGCTGTTGACTGAAGAACTCGCGGAGGCGGAGCCTCTGCTCACTCGGATTAAAGGTCTGTTGAACAAGGTGACCGGCGTGCATCTGATGGCCACCTTTGTGAAGAGGCGGGTGTGGCCGATCCGCGCCCGAGCTCACCCCATGTGGCAGTATGAAGGTGCTGCCGGCGCCACTCGGATGAGCCCAGACGAACTATCAAAGAATGAGATGGTCACGCATGTGCGGTCCATCACCAGCATCAAATCGTCTGAGCCCTGCAACGTCGACTGCCCTGTCACTCCACATGGAGTGGACAATCCTTTGCTTGAGGTTAGTATGATGTATGCACTGTTTTGCAATTGGAGGTTGCCACTCATTTGTTTTATAACTTGGTAGCTATGATATGTGATATGCAGGGTCATTCGACTGCCTCCACCCTTCCTCCGCTGCCAGAGAATGGCCCGACTGAAGAAGTGGCCGCATCCGACCACGAAATCGACATCGCGCCGGTCCCTTCCGCCAACACTTCGCATATGGAGGAGGTTGGAAGCGAAGGGGGATCTCTCGCCGGTCCCTTCCGCCAACACTTCGCATATGGAGGAGGTTGAAGAGGAAGCAGCAGAGGAGGTACAGACTGAAGAAGTGGCCGCATCCGACCACGAAATCGACATCGCGCCTCCAAAGCGTCGTCGATTGATCAAAAAGGTATCTTCCTCTGTGAATTCACCCGCGAAGGAGCAGGACTTGGAGGACGACGAAGATTCGGGCTCACCACCCGTTACCAAGGCTGCTCCTTTGCTTGTATGCCCGCTGAGCTCGACCCTCCTCCCAAGTGAAGTGGGGCTCTTCCTTTTGGAGGCCCAAATTTTGAAGACCTCGACTATGAGGAAGATGAGGAGCACAGGTATGTGCATTTGCTTATGATATGAAAATGTCTGCTGTTGCATACTTGTGCTGATGGTGTTTTCCTTTGTACCATTCGCAGTGCGGAGACCGAGCGGCCTTCCTCTCCTCCAGCCGAAAAAGTTCCGACTCCGGATCGCCCGGACGTCTCTCCGGCCGCACACGAGGTCGTCCAGCCGATAGCCACCACCGTAGTTGCGGAGGCGGCCAAAGTTACGAGTGCGGCGCCTATGGAGGTCAGGACATCTGCCGCGACCGCTGAACCTTGGATGAGCCATGTGAGTATCTTTCGACTAGTCCGCGTACTTTGAGACTGTTTGCGTTGTAACTTATGCTGAATGCGTGTGTTTGCAGCCCTTTTACCACACCCTGGCAGAATCTGCCAATGCCTATGTCCAGGTGGAGCAGGAGAGGGATAACCTGCGCAATGACCTGGAGCGGCTCAGTCGTAAGTTGATTTCGCTGCTATTTCTGAATTTCTTTTTACAATGCTTGGCTTTGTCGATTATGAAACATGTACGATCTGCTACTTCAGGCAAAAAGACAGCGGTTGAGTCCGACGTGAAGGAGCTGGAGGAGACGCTCACCGCGCAGTGTGCCGAATCAAAGAAAGATTTGGATTCAGCCGCCAGGCGCGAGAGGATATACGCTGAGCAACTAGCAGAGCTCGCGCGGGACGTGGGAGGTAAGTAATCATGTCCCTCTGTTATTATGGCGTAGCTGCTGACTGTGATGTGCTGAATTTTGTGCTCTTTGGGATTTTTGAAGGAGCTGTTGGCGCACCGGCCTCTGTGGACATGGCGAGTGGCGATTTGTCACTCGACCGTGTTGTAGGCGACCTCGGCGCCGTATGCACCCATGCGAAGGATGCACTCACCAAGTCGGTGAGTACACTTGGCGATGTGTACACGGCTGTGCTCCCGTCCGGTGAGCTACCGTCGACTGTGGATGGCTTCGCCAGCGTCTTTGGCCCGGGGACATCGACCATGGCGGATTTTGCTCGCACCCTTACGGTACGCGGCTCGGAATCCACCCTCAAGCTTCTTTTAGGTCATGGGATAGAGGCTGACTTCGAAGCGGCTCTATCTGATTTCCCGCGGAAGCCAAACGGGAGGCTTGTGTCTTTGAAGGGAGTCAGCGAGCCGGCCTCGCGACTGGCCGAAATTTTCATAGCTACCATGGAGCGCCGGGCAGCAGAGGTTGCTGCTCGCGCACGTAGGTCTAGGTCGGAGTCAGCTTCTTAGACGGGCAGCTCCACCATTTCTTTTGATGCCATGTAATGATACTTTCGATCGCGCGAGTACGCGTGTGCTTTTGGTGTACTTTATGCGAATGATCTTTTGTTAATGTGGCTGTACTCGAAGAGTTGTATGCTTGTTTATCTCAAGTTATGCCTTGGATTTTCTCTTCTGATTCGAACTTTGTATTGTGATTATGCTTTTGAACAGTCACGGGAACCCGCTGCTTCATCTGGCTCCTCGCAGCCTCAAACTTCCACCCGATCACAGGCGCAGGTGGCCAATGACGCCAAAGTTATGGAGTTTATGAAAACTCGATATGTGAAAACGGAGCAAGACCTAAAGAGTGCCTAGAATGAGCTGCAGTTGCTGAAAAGGAGACCAGCGTTGGCCACCCAACGTGAGGGTTATGTACTTGGCGAGATGGAGCTTGTGAACAGGCAGCTCGATTGTGAGTATAATCCTCGTGATGTTTACAATAGTTTTGCATACACATGTGTTTTGACATGGCTTATGTGTTTTGCAGGCTTTGTGGACGACTTCCAAGCAGAGCGAGCCCGCGTTGAGGAGCGTTTAGACAACGTCGTTGACGACCCAACGACTGCGCGTCAGCATTTTGGCTCGATCGGTATCATGCGCGCATACTTGCCACGTTGAAGGATCGAGTGTGGCGGAGTGGCCAGCTACTCGAGCTATGTAGGGCAGCCTTTATTTGCCTCAATGAAACTCTGTTTCCTGCGGGGCCACAACCACAAGGAATCCACGTCTTGGTGGAAATTTTTCGAGAGCTGCTGACACAGAAGCTTGTGGTTGGAGCAAACGCGGCAATGGCGTATGTTCGATGTCGAAGACCAACTTTGGTGCTGCCTCCACCTGCAATTGGGGCGACTCTGGACCAAAAACATCTGGATGGCACCGTTCTCTCAGCAGAGATGCTGGTCGAGCGTATGCACGACCAACTTTGTGGGCCTGCGCTGCACGTCAAGGACGAGCCAGAAGATTAGAGCGAGTTGCGAGTGTAAATGCTGTACAAGGGCAGCCCCCGAGTGTAATTTTGACTCTTTGTCTATAATATGAGTTGTGTATTTTGATATTTGCCCAGCCCCCGAGTCCATCGAGTGGGGGTTTGTGAAATATGTGTCGGTTGTGAAGTGATGACTGCACAGCCCCCGAGTATTCGAGTGTGGCTGCGGAGTTTTTGTGTTTTTTGTTTGGACCCTTGTGACGCAGCCCCCGAGTGTTCGGGTGCGGCTAAGGTATTGTGTTGTTGTAGGAGCGAGAGCTCGTGTGATTGATAATGCAGCCCCCGAGTGTTCGGGTGCGGTTAAGTTACGAATTATGCGAGTAGTAAACACAGAGAAGTAGGAGGAACATTGATTATATTCTACTTTTGAATGTTAAGCTGCAGGCCGCCTCATTAAAAACTTTCCAGCCCCCTTAGGTACCCTGATAAGGAAAAGAGCGCGTCTGAAACCTGCAGCTATCCGACATATCGCCTATTACAGTGTATGACTATGAACATGCTAAGCATAGAAACGGCGCAGGTGCGCAACGTTCCAAGGATTGTGTGAAAGTTTGCCTGTCTTTGCGTGCTTCAGTCGATATGCGCCTCCACCAAGGACTTCAGTGATGATGAAGGGACCTTCCCATGGGGAAGCAAGCTTTTGCACCTTTTTCTACTTCAGTCGAAGAACCAGGTCGCCAACCTCAAAGGACCTGGTGCGCAGTCGACGTCTATGATAGTTGCGGAGATCCTGCTGGTAAACAGTTGTGCGTGCTAGCGCCGTGTCGCGTGCTTCGTCGAGCAAGTCGACTACGTCCTCGAGTACTTCATCCGCGTCTTCTTTGTTGTATGCTTTGACTCTTGGTGCATTGAATCGTACATCTGATGGCAGGATTGCCTCTGCGCCTTAGACCATGAAAAATGGAGTGAACTGTGTCGAAGCGTTAGGAGTTGTGCGTAGTCTCCATAGCACAGATGGGAGTTCTTCGACCCAGGCACCCACAGCTCTTTTGAGTGGCACTAGGAGGCGCTTCTTGATTCCGCTTGTTACGAGTCCATTGGTTTTTTCGACTTGGCCATTGGACTACGGATGTGCCACAGATGCATAATTGAGCGTGATGTCTTGCTCTTTGCAGAAAGTTCGGAATTCTTCAGCCGTGAAATTCATGCCGTTATCAGTGATAATACTGTTTGGGAGACCGAAGCGGTAGATGATACTCTTTATGAAGTTGACTGCCATAGTAGCAGTCGAATTTGTGACGGGACTGCTTCGATCCACTTTGTGAACTTGTCGACTGCCACCAGTAGGTGAGTATGCCCGCCATGCGAAGATTTTTTGAGTGGCCCAACCATATCAAGCCCCCATTGGGCGAAAGGCCAGGACAATGGATGGTCTTCAATGCTGATGCGGGTGCATGCGGCTTTGTTGCGAATTTCTGGCAGCCGATGCACTTTTTGACTATGTCCTCCGCGTTTTTGAGAGCTGTGGGCCAGTAAAAACCTGCTGAAAGGCTTTGGCTACGAGTGAGCGACTGCTGGCATGATGCCCGCAGGTACCTGCATGAATATCTCAAAGTATAGCTTGGCCATCTTCGAATGCGATACACCGTTGGAACATACCTGATATGCTTCGTTTGTATAACTCGCCGTTGATGACGGTGTATGCTTTGGATCTTCGAGTGACGCGCCTGGACACGGTTCTGTCATCTGGCAGCTCGTTACGGAGTATGTATGCCAGGAAAGGTTGAGTCCAAGTTGGCTCGATGAGGAGTACCTTGACTGGAGTATCCTCTGTGCTGGGTGCTTTGTTCTTGGCTGGTGCAGTCGATGTAGGAGGCGCTCGTTTTTCCTTGATGGATCTGTGCTCGATGCGCTCGAGGAAGACGCTAGGTGGAACTTGTACGCCAGTAGAGCCAAGGTGGCTAGCATATCTGCTTCTTCGTTACTTTCTCTTCCTATATGCCGCAACTCGCAGCCGTCAAAGCTGCCCTCCAATGTATTGTATAGGTCGTGGTAGGCGATCATGTTGTCTGCTATGGCATCGTAGGCCTTCATTGTTTGCTGCACCACCAGATTCGAGTCGCTATAGATCATCAGTCGAGTGCACCCGAGTGCTTTGGCCATCCGCATGCCATGGATCAAGGCCTCGTACTCGGCTTCGTTGTTGGATGGTAACTTGAATCCCATTTGCAGGACATAGCGAAGCTTGTCGCCTTTTGGTGATATGAGGATGACGCTGCGCCCGCGCCTTCATTTTTCTTGGATCCATCAAAGTACATGGTCCATGAGTTGGACACATCTGGTACTCCGGGCAATTGAGCTTCTATCCACTCGGTTGTAAAGTCGGGTAAGACTTGCGCCTTGATAGCTTTCGGGTGTTCGTACTTGATGTCTCTTGGTGCTAGCTCGATGAGCCATTTGCGACTCGCCCAGTTGCGTTGGGGTTTGTGATAATATCCCCGATTCCTGAGTTACTCACCACTGTGATCGGGTGTTCTGAGAAGTAATGCGTCAATTTCCTTGATGACATGAACACGGCGTAGGCCAGCTTTTGATAGTGCGGGTACCGCTGTTTTGATATGGAGAGAACCTCGCTCAGGTAGTAGACTGGCGTTGTATGCTTTGGGCGTGCCCTCCTCCATGCGTTCGACTACCAGTACGGTACTCACCACCCTGTTTGTAGCCGAGACATACAGGTATAGAGGTTCCCGTTCTTAGGTGCGACGAGGATCGGAGGGCTTGTGAGGATTCTTGAGATCCGTAAAGGCTGCTTCGGCTTCTGGTGTCCACTCGAATTTGTCTGCCTTTTCATCAGTCGATAGAATGGTAATGCTTTTTCGCCAACTTGCTGATGAATCGACTGAGCGCTGCCACTCGACCTGCTAGCTTCTGTACGTCATGAAGTTTTGAAGGCCTTTGCATTGTGAGGATGGCCTGTATTTTCTCCGGGTCTGCTTCGATTCCACGAGCAGAGACTAGATACCCAAGAGCTGCCCGGCTGGAACGCCGAACGTGCACTTCTTAGGATTGAGCTTGATATGAAAGCGCTTGAGGTTGCGAACGTCTCCCTCAAATCGTCGAGTAGTGTGCGTTCTTCCCTTGTTGTGATAACAATGTCATCCACGTAGACTTGGACGTTTCGTCCGATCTGCTTTTTGAGGCAATCTTGCATCATGCGCTGGTATGTTGCCCGCGTTTTTGAGCCCAAAGGGCATGTTGTGTAGCAGTAGACCCCGAGTGGGGTTATGAACGCCGTTTTTTCTTCATCTTCTTCCTTCATCCTTATCTGGTGGTAACCTGAGTAAGCATCCAGAAGGATAGTCGTGCGCATCCGGCGGTGGAGTCGACGATCTGGTCGATTCGAGGTAGCGGGAAGTGATCCTTGGGACAACACTTGTTGAGTGCTGTGAAGTCCACGCACATCCGAAGGATGTCTGTATGCTTCTTCTCTACGAGCACGGGGTTGGCTACCCATTGTGATTTCTTGATTTCTCTGATGAACCCTGCGCGAGTAGCCTGTCGACCTCAGACTCGACAGCGGTTCGCTTTGGGCCGGAGATCGCGCATTGTTTGCTTGACTGGCTTGGCATCTGGAAATAATTGGAGAGAGTGCTCGGCGAATTCCCTGGGAATACCTGGCATGTCGGCTGGACACCACGCAAATATTTCCAGTTCTCACGGAGGAATTCGACGAGCGCGCCTTCCTATGCGATAGGCAGACTCGAAGATACGTTGACTGTCTTGGACGGGTCAGTCGGGTGCACCTGATGGACCTTGTGTCATTTGTTGCATTGAACGATCGATCGACTGCCAACTTTTATGCTCCGGCATGAGTGTTCGGTCGTTGGAGATCGCCAGATCGATCAGCGAGTGTCTGTTCCATGCCGAACGTCTCGGAGATTTTGCTAAACTCGCGGTCGCAAGCATCAGACCTTTGAAAGTTTCCACGGACAGTGATGACTCCTTTTGGTCCTGGCATTTTAGCATGAGGTACGCATAGTGTGGCACTGCCATGAATCGAGCAAACGTTGGGCGCCCAAGAATAGCATGGTATTGTGACTTCCAGTCGACGACCTCGAACTCAATCGACTCTGTCTTGAAGTGGCTTTTGTCCCCAAACATGACGTCGAGTTGTATTGTGCCTTCTGGACTAATTGCTTTGCCAGGAACGATACCGTGGAAGGTATTTGTGGATTTTGGGAGATTTTCGACTGATTTGTTCATTTTGCGGAGCGTGTCCGCGAATATGATGTTGATGCCACTCCTCCATCCATGAAGACCTTGGTCATGGCGTAGCCTCCAATTTGCGCGTCGAGTACCAGAGCAGCGTGTCCTGGTCGAACTACAGCTGGGGGGTGGTCCTCCGACTGAAGCTTATAGTGGTTTCAGATCCTTTCAGAAATTCAGGCACGGCCGGAGGTGCCATGACAGCCATGTTCACTTGTCGAGTGAGTAGTTTCTGCTGCCTGTTGGAGGGGCGACCCTTCTGTATCATGTACATCTGCCCTTGAGGTTGAGGGTATCCATCATCTTCTACCCGATGTCCGGGCTGTATGGCACCCGCAAGATGTGCGCCTGTACCAGGCAGTGGTGGTGGTTGCGGTGGCGACTGAGGACCCATTATTACGGGTACAGCGTTTGGCTGCTGCACTGGTGCAGGGGTCGGCTGAGCGGGTGCAGGGCCGTACCTTTTGAGTCGTGTCATGTAATCAGACACCAGTTGGTCGAATTCCCTGCAATTCCTTAACGTGTGGTTGGAGCGTAATTTTCCGTCATCCCCCTTAAAGAGGTGGAATCTGCACCAGTCGTCCATCTTTTCTTCGAATGATCGCTCGGATTTTGTATCAGTGTGTTTGCGCCACTCTTGCCTTTTGTAGCTATCGCTTCGCTGTTCGCGGTCTCGACTGTCCCGTCGATCGTCCGACCGCGGTTGCTTCTGTCCTGATCGTCGCGGGGTTGTGTGTATCAAGCCGCCATGAACTCGGGTCTATCGTCGTCGTAATGACGTTTTGAACGTTTGCACCTGCGATCATCTCTGTATGAGTCTCTACGGCTTCGACTGCTGCTGTCATGACTGTCACGCGGCGGAGAAGCGCGTGATCTACGCACAGAGTCTTCTCCGTCTGCCCACTCAGTCGCGATTTTTATGAGGTTAGCCAGGGAGGTTGGCTTTTCACGTCCAAGTGCTTCTTTGAAATCTTTCCTGGCTAGACCTTGTGTGAAGGCATCCATGGCCCTATCTTTTGATATTGCGCCTACCGAATTGCGTATTTGGTCCATCGCCGTATGTATGATCTCAACGATTCGTCTGATCGTTGGACGCAGGCTCTAAGTTCTTCGAATGTCTTCGGGCGCTCAAAAGAGGCTCGAAATTTTTGATGAAGTCTCTTCGGAAGTCATTCCATGAGTTGTATGACGATGGAGGAGCGCTTTGAGCCAGTCGCGGGTTGTGCCTTCGAGCATGAGTCGTATGTATTGCATCGCTATGGTGTTCGTGCCTCGCTGGCACGAGACGGCGAGTCTGTAGTCCTCTAGCCATCCAGACGGTTCCTGCCTACCATTGTACTTGGGTTGTTCAGATGTCAACTTGAACCCTTTGGGCATCCGTGTCTCGCAGATGCGTCGAGTGAAGCACAGGGCTCCGCATGCCTCGGGTTCCCTGTCGGAATATGAGTCGCTGCTGTAAGACCTGCGAGATCTGCTTCTGCTGGACCTGTGTCGGCGTGTGCTTATTCTTCCTTCCTCCGAGTGGTGACCGCGACCACTATGATCACGTGTTGCGTGCGCGGGCTTGCTACCTGGCGATCTCGACTCCCTCCTGGAGTGTGTGCATCCGTCTGGATGGCCTTTGCCGCTAGGGCCAGTGATTTGAGTTGTTGGCGATGCAAGGCAGCGTTGGGATAGTCCGCCGGAGGCTGCATTGCCTTAAGGTAAGCACCCACGGAGATCAAAGCACCCTCAGCTGTTTTGGGTACTGGGATTCCATCAGCGTCGTGTGTCATGAATGACAAGTTGCGAGTGATTGCTGCTCTCTCATTTTCTGGGAGGCCAGCCAGCCTTGACCTCTGTCTTGGGGCTGCTTGCCCTGTGGAGCTAAGGGACATCTGTCTCTTTCGTGCACTCGACAGGCTAGCTTGCCTTTTGCGTTCTTCGAGTGCAGCTCGGTAGTTCTGCAGTCGAAGCGATTCCTGCCTGTTGAAATACAGGAAGGTCAACATCTCCTCTGGTGTTGAATCTGCTGGCATCATTGTGCACTCCTTGATGACTTTGTCTACTTTTGTCGCCATCTCTGTAGTGATCGTCAAGGTTGTGACCCCATCCCGCATGGTTACCGTGCATGGGAATTGTGTAGGCCTGCGGCAGGCTGCGGCTGCAGATGTTTCGCCAGAAATAGCCACGTAAACCTGATGGGGGATGGCCCGTGGGCATGTGTTTGTGTTGTCTATTCCCGTCATGGACTCAACTTCTTCATCAAGGCTCATGTCAGAGTCAGTATGCCCGTCGAGTAGATCTTCCAGGCGGAACTCGTTGTCGATGCGTTCCCCGATTATGCCCATCTCGGTGTCAACGAAACCGTTATGAACTTCAAAGTCGAAGTTTGTGCTGGTGCAGATCTCGGAGTCGAAGTTGCTGTCGTGTGCAGGTTCGTAGAAGTCGTCGATGGAGATCCCACAGTCGAAGCTCTCATCGAGTGGAAGATTGAACTCGATGTCACTTATGCGATATGCTGATTCAGCTTCCTCACCTTGGAGTTCCTTTGGCATGAATTCATTAATCTCGCCAGTCGACATGGTTGTTGCCGGTGAAGCAGCTCCAAGGATCGACAACGGGGCAGATGCAGTCGATGGATCCTCGGGTGTAGCCAGCGCGAGTTGTCGTGGATCTGTCAAGTCCTGCGTACCAAGATTGTTTATGAAAAAATTGAACGCTCCAACAGTTAAATCCAAACCTGACTCGAGACCCGAAAACACATCCTGAAGCTCTGGCGAGTGCGGATCAAAGTGCATCAGAGGAGCAGATGCGTTTTTTGCTGGTGAGATCGGCGAGCTGCCGCTTTTTGAGGGAGTCGGCGAGTTGCCGTGTGTCGCCCGAGTCGGCGAGTTGTGGTTTGTCGATGTAGCCGGCGAACTGCCGTTTGTAGATGCGATCGGCGAGTTGCCGTTTTCTGATGGAACCGCCGAAACTTCGAGTTCAGCACTATTCTTTCCCACAGACGGCACCACTTGACGAGGGGTAGACTCATCAAGACCCATGGTTAAGGTCCTTGGGTTATGAATATGGGGGAGAGAACGTGGTAGAGCTTGTAGTATCGTCGGCTGACAAGCGGGGCAAGGATTTTACCCAGGTTCAGGGCCCTCGTGTGGAGGTAACACCCCTACGTCACGCCTGTCTGTTTATTGATTTGAGAATATGATGGTTACAAGGGGACCCGGCGAGATGCTGATCTCGCTAGGGTTCTGGTGGTTCTGAAAGTGCGTGTCTGGTTCGACGGCCCTCCTAGCCTTTATATAATAGGCTGGGTCTCGCGAGTTCGTAACCGACTCAGATTACACATAAGAAAAATCTAAACCGACTATAGCTTCGCTTAACTTGGAGGGTACTCCATCTTCTTGGGCCTTCCTTTATTGGGCTTTTCGTAGGCTCTTGATAGTTGGGCCTAATCGATACGTGCACCACGTACCCTCATGGTAGGGTACCCGATAGGTATTTCCCTGTCAATTACGCACAAAAAAATTCATATTAATTAACAATCTGGTGATTTTAGGATTTTCGTACAGTGAACAGCAAAAATATGTTTCTGCACAACTATCAAAATTTAGCATCATCTTAACATTAGAGGCTACTCTTGGCACAACAATGCGAGAAAGTAAAGATACAAAGGAGTTGCTACAGAAGTAAACAAACTCCTTGACTCAAATAAAGAAAAATTATAGAAATAAAAACGATGGGTTGCCTCACATTAGCGCTTTTCTTTAACGCCTTTTAGCAAGGCACAAAGCATGCATCAAGTATTATCAAGTGTAGATGCATCCAAAGAGAGGTCGGAAGTTTTCTTAACAATGCATTGTATCTTATCTATGTAGGTTTTGGAATTCCCCCTATCAATACCTTCAGGCTCATCATATTCATCAAATGGGTTTTCAGGAACAATCCAATCAAAATTCTTTTCTAGTGCTTCCTGCATTCCTATAAGCTTAAAAGGTATTGGTATCTTAACTTCCCCCTCACAATTGGTTTCTTTAGTGTACTTAAGCCTCTCCTTTTCAAGTTTTTCAAGTCTATTAACAACGTCAATACAATACCCAAGCATCTTATATTGAATAAAAACTTTTCTATCTTCCCTAGCAACATCACCAAATTCTTTATGTAAGGTTTCTAAAACAAAATCTTTCTTTTCACCTTCTTCCATATCATGAAGTTTTAGAAACATGTGCTGCATTATAGGACTAAGATTGACAAACCGAGCCTCCAACATGTGAACTAGAGAAGCTGTAGCAATTTCATAATTCGGGACAAGTTCTACCAAGGATCTATCTTTGAGCCTACTAATGTGACTAAAGAATTTCTCAATGTTATCTCTTCCAATGATAGACCCACTACCCACAGATATGTCTTTTAAAGTATACTTAGGGAGAAGCAAGATGAAATAACAAAAACAAAACGGAAAATAAACTAGATGCAAGTAACTAATTTTGTTTTGTTTTTGATAATTGAAAGCAAACAAGATAAAATAAAATAAACTAAGCAAGATAAAAACAAAGTAAAGAGATTGGAAGCGTGAAACTCCCCTTGCAGAAATACTTCTGTCTCCCCAGCAACGGCGCCAGAAAATAGGCTTGATGGCGTGAAACACACGTTCGTTGGGAGACCCAAGAGGAAGGTATGATGCAGTCCAGCAGCAAGTTTTCCCTCAGTATGAAACCAAGGTTTATCGAACCAGTAAGAGTAGTAGCACTTCAGAAGGTTGTCAACGGTGAAATATGATGCGGCGCAACACCAGGGAATCCAGCACTAACGTGGAATCTGCACACAACGCTATCAAACTATTTTGCCCCAACGAAACAGTGAGGTTGTCAATCTCACCGGCTTGCTGAAAACAAAGGATTAAACGTATGGTGTGGAAAACAGTATTTAAATTGCAGAAAGTAAAAGAGAGAACAATGTTTACAGTTTGTGGTTGTTTAATCAATGTAAAAGAATGGACCGGGGTCCACAGTTCACTAGAGGTGTCTCTCCATAAAAGATAACTAACATGCTGGGTGAACAAATTACAGCTGGGCAATTGACAAATATTGAGCGCATGACAATGCATATATGACATGATGACTACTATGATATTTAATTGGGCATTACGACAAAATACATAGACCGTTATCCAACAACATCTATGACTAATAATCCACCGCCGGGTTGTCATCCGAGTCCCCCGTTGGTATTAAGTTGCAAGCAACAGATAATCGCATTAAGTAATGTGCGTAATGTAAATAAATACATATGACCGTGGACATAGCATTGTTAGGTTATCCCTAGTAGCAACAGCACATCCGCAATCTTAGAAGTTGCTGTCACTCTCCCAGATTACTGGAGGCATGAACTCACTATCTAGCATAAATACTCCCTCTTGGAGTTACAAGCATCTACTTGGTCAAAGCATGTACTAGTAACGGAAAACATGCAAGATCATAAATAACATATAAGATAGATTGATAATCAACTTGACATAGTATTCAATATTCATCGGATCCCAGCAAACACAACATGTAACATTACAATAAGATGATCTTGATAATGATAGGCAGCTCACAAGATCTAAACATGATGGCACAAAGTGGAGAGACAACCATCTAGCTACTGCTATGGACCCGTAGTCCAAGGATGAAGTACTCACGCATCACTCTGGAGGCAGGCATGGTGATGTAGAGCCCTCCGGTGATGATTCCCCTCTCCGGCAGGGTGCCGGGAAGAGCTTCTGGACCCTCCCGAGCTAGGGTTGACGACGGTGGCCCCTCTGGAACTTTTCGTGGATAATGGCTCCGGTGTTTAGGGTTTTCGCTTCGGGGGGAATAAGTAGGTGAAAGGGCGGCGGCTGACGACCCCCGTGGGGCCCATGTAGGGTCGCGGGTAGGCTACGCTAGCGCAAATCAAAATTTTCTACCGCAACAACCAAGGAACTGCTGCAGTTAAAGATCACGGGATTACCACTAGACGCGCTGTGCCGTGCCGAAGTCGGTGAAGCGAGTCGGGGCAGGGTAGACGTACAATCCTCTCCGATCCAGTCGCTCCCACGAACAGCTCCTCTCGGCGGTTCGTCCAAGTGCTCCAAGCGTAGCACCTCTATCGGTATCCACACGTACGGCGTGGAGGCGCCGCTCGCCGGACTGCTAGGTCCGCGCGGGCAGCAGGGGCGTGGGGAGACGGTGGCTGGGTGGATTGTGGTGCGGAATTGGGCAACCCTAAAACGTCCAGCCTCCTCTCCTTATATAGACCTCCCCATATTGGGCTGCCTCAACCGAAGCCCATTTTGGAGTCTATTCCAGCCCAACTCGGA